>JAJTUC010000001.1:600000-1004052 GCA_036971365.1 Dactylellina leptospora
TCTCGGCCTAATGGAAAGAAGGACTCGCTTGGGAGAAAGAGAGTCTTTATGGACGAGTATAAAATTGGAGATTCAATCACTCCTCGCATCTGGGCGATGGAGCGATTGACTCCATAATGAAGACTAAAGTCTTTGTAGAGAACGGTCGTCACAACACCGTAGAAGTCTTTGCTCACAAGACGAAGATTTTGTAGAGTCTCGCGATCGTAACCCTTTTCTTGAACATCAAGATTGAGATAATCGAGGACCTAAAACGGGTAAACAAGATTGGATTAAGTCATGAAATCGCTATACGTTGGCTAATGCATGCGATTAAGCTGTCACTTCACGCGTTGTTATCTTACATTTAGAACAATCTCTGGCGGTATATACATCCTGCCTCGGTGTGAAGAAGGGCAAAATGCGAGCAAAGTGAGGTTTGTGAGCCAGATGCAACCGCCAGGATCGAGAAATGATTTAGGTGAGCTGGGATACCTGGAAGGGCGGAGTATTGCTTGTGGAGCTTTCGCGACAACGACCAAGGAGGATGAACCGCGAACCGCGATCCTTGGGTAAAAGGCAACTTTACACGAGGATCAGAAAATAACAGTCCCAATGTGTTGTTTGGACCTCGATGCTATTAGATCTGTGATGTGAAAGATACCATCGCTCCAGTTAGCGCGGTTGAGGATTAAAAATATAAATCACATAGGAGGACTCGCTTGATTTCAATTTCAAGCTCTTGTATTCTAGCTACTAATTTGAAAAGCAGGAATAATCTTTGATATATTAATATACTAACATCAAAACTTTAACATAGGTATGTGGTATGCATAGATGACTGAATTACTACTTCAATAAGATACAGGATAAAAATTAAGAAGGAATAGGAGAATTCTAAGCGAGATTGTTCTCGATTGAAGTATTTATTAACAGGCTATAGCTGGAACCAGCTATAAACAAGAGTTGGAGAGATGTAGTTAATCAACTAATAAGGACATATTATATAGCCTGTTTAGGTAAACAGGGACCTGATTATAACTTTAAACAGGGACCTGATTATCACTAAGATAAGTATCCTCGGTTGCCGGGTCTATACTCTGGGGGTACCAAAATATCTGACTCTGGTCCCACTTTTTCTTTAGCACTGATAGTCTTTCATACTGTGCGCCATAGTGCAGTTTGTGACTCTCTTCCCTTGAGTATTCGGGGTCGTGAGCATTCACATATGCCGTATCAAATGGTCTTCTGATAGTAGCGTCGAATCCTTTTATGAACTCAATAGAATCTCTATTTGATTCTTCAGTCAATTTTCCAATGAAGCCGAAGTAGCTGAAGAACCAGAAGGTATCACGTGTAGCAAAACTGCTCTCTTTCAGGAGGGCTGGATTCGAAATGACGTTGTCGCGGCCGCCAGTAAGGATTATCATAACCATCCACGGGAGGCCTTTTTCTGTTGCCTTTGCGCCCTCGTTTACCGCATAAGAGAAGAAACTCTTTATAGACTCTAAAGTCAGAGGGTGGTCATTCGAGGTTAAGAGGCTCTTAGAGTAAAACGTCGGATGTTTGTCCTCCCCTCCAATCTCCGGCACAGTGATACTTGGGGTCTCGGCAGCTATTATAAGGGTATCGATCCAACCTTTCACGACGACTCTCCCAGGGTTGCTAGGCTTCGGTAGCTTCTTCAGGAGGGGAGCGAAAAGGTTATTGAACTCTTGCAAACAAGGTTGATCCGATTTGCTGTATAAAGCGCCATAAAATTTGAGCCCCTTGCCACCATCGATTAGATCTACCAGCATACCAAGTTCCTTCGGAGCACTCTCTCCAAACTTTTGGAGCTCAAAGAATGCGTTTGATATCTCATCCACTGACAGCCCTGTAAAGTTGTAAGAGTAATTGACAATGTTCTCGGGAACAGCGTGGGTTCGGATCCAAAAGTTCGTGATAACACCAAAGCTCGGTGCAGCACCTCTCAGAGCCCAGAACAGGTCGCAATGCTGATCCTTATTCGCTTTCAATATAGAACCGTCAGCAGTGACGACTTCAACTTCAACGATATGATCCACGGTGGCGCCCCATTGACGACTGGTCCAGCCAAATCCGCCAGCGGAATGGCCGCCGATACCAACATCCGGGCAAGTACCATGCGGGAAGCCACGCTTTCCTTGGTCGTAAAGTTTCTGGGCAATGTTGCCCAATCTTGCGCCTCCGCCCACGCGCACTAGCTCTGTTTTGGGATCATAGACAACATCGTGGAATTGTTGTAGGTCGATGACAACAGCGCCATCTCCAATGCACTGAGCATTATAAGAGTGGCCGCCACCACGAGGGGTTACTTTGAGACCAAATTGTTTGGCGCATTTGATCGCTGATGAAATATGTTCCGTTGTCGTTGGAATAGTTATAATAGCGGGCTTTGGTTTCATTCGCAAATTAATAGGCTGAGCAAGTTTAGCGAAACTAGATGAAGATTGGAGGATAGCTGGGACGCCTGTCATCTTTAAGCATTCACAGATCGTCGACTGGTTACTTTGGCCTAGTACATCTGAAGGCACTGGGGAACCGCCAACCAGCAGCGGTAAAATGCTAAGTAATAGAGTGTTGCGAACCATTTTGGATTCTCGACAAAGGTGTATGTATGCTTATTATGAAGGGTTTCAATGTTTTGGAGAATTGCAATCACCCAGAAGAAAGACCTCTATATATAAGAACTTACACCGAGGGCGTATTCTCGATCGTGATGGATTTCTTTCAAAGGTTCCCAATTGGCCCATGCTGAACAGTTGCACTTGTGCACGAGTGTACTAGAATACAACCGGGAAGGAGAATGTCTTCCCCATACAAACGCTAACGTCAACCGAGTCAAGACAATGCGACAAAATGTCCGTCTCGCAGTGCCTATTCGAGAAGGTATTGGACGCACTAACGTAAGCGATAGAAATGCTAATACTGTCGAGATCTCAGCCTCTTAAAAGTGAAACCGTGATAAGCAAATTCTGCGCACCTAAGGGTAGCAAGCTCACGGTTACGGATTTCCGCTACTGACATTGGCTCGGGCACAGCTTCATGCGCCGTAGAATTTCTAGAAAGAAAATGCCTTCCCCGTATTGTCCTTGGAACTACCATCAATTCGACGGCGCTGGGGAGAGTCCGACGGCACTCGGTGCCGTGAAACCTCGAAGTTGCTGTTGAAACATGCGGTTTCGCTTAGGAATACGCAGGGCTGCGCATACTTGTGAGGCGCGTCATGAACGAACGCCCTTCGACCCTTCTTTTATTTCCGCTTCAGAAGATTTTACGTATGTAACAAAGTACTCGTGAGTTCTTTTTCCTTATTCTTTCCGAGATCCAGGTCCACGCTTTGTCTGTGATGGCGCGTCCATCTAGCCTCTCTAATGTCGGACGACCGCGGTGGCTCTAAAACAATACAATTGTTTGGAGTTATGATCAATCTCCGGACTAGAATATTAAGCTTTTTATGCATTAAAAAAGAAGACTTCGGTTGCAAGTGATTTCATCCACAGGGTTAAAGTCGTTAGACGTCGTCCTCAGAGAAAATACGTATTCTGTTCGAAACTTGTCTCACGCCACCTATTTTCACCTAGAGGTAGTCCCCGAGATAAGTAACATCCTCGGAACCATTTAGATGGCAAAAGTCGACGCAGATGTTTATTACACAATCCTCCCCGTCTTCTGAAGGCGCTGAAAATTGTAGAAAGTTTCTGCACAGACCTTGCCCCGCGAAGTTATCTATACTGTCTAACAGTATGTACCGGTACGCCTGCTTCACAACACCTTGGATGAAATGCCGAACCGTGAATCCGCTTTCTAGTGAAAATACCATTCTTGGTTCGAGGTGAAGTCCCCAAATGGGATCCTCAACTCGCAAGCTGTAAATGATTTGTTGGGCTATTGTCTTAGGACAATGTACATCCTGACGTAAAATACCCTCGTCGAGGAAGGGGTGTTGAGAAATGTCGATTCTCCGAGCGGCAGCGTGTTCAAGTCGGATACGGTCACTTCCCACGGAATCATCCGCCAGGTACCCGTATGTAAGTATTTTCCCTTCGAGGATTGCACAACCTAGCCTTCCAGGCTCTGTAACAAGCCGGTGAAACTTTCGGGTACTGTGCGTCTCATTTCCACAATATCTTTCGCGTTTAAAATGTTCGTCTTGAATAATTATCGCTTCCCATAGTTTGCAAACTTGGCTGGCGCGCATCTGGTCGCCCAGGCTGAGATAAGAGAGTATTTCAATGAGTAGCTCTGAAGGGATGGTGCTCATGATGGATGGTGCCTGTGTAGGTAGAGGCTGTTCGCTATTGTCCTTCGGCTGAAGCCTGCAAAACATAGAGAAAAATCTAAGGTAGTTTCGAGAGCTCATGACGGTTTAGATCGTGGTATAAATTCGACATTCATACTTGGATGAACCGGCGTTGACAAATATTTGTCCTAATAGCTAATTCTCGAAGGCGGGGTTCTAACAGATACGACGGTCTGACAACAGACATTCCTCTTTCTGAAGTCGACAAAGTGTCGGACGTGTCCTTACAACACTTGTTCTCCCACATTAGACATTGCGCATTTGAATCCGCATTCGCACCTTTAAGGGGCATCGCTCTCATTACTGGTGATTTTATTCTTAATGGGAAGAATAGTGTGTAGGGCTACTCAGTTCTGGGTCTTGCTAAGTTCTGATACCATACTACAGGCATGCTCAACTTCGTTCCTTATCATTTTTCGTGCCCAACTTCGTATACATGAACATATATCACTTCGTCCCCATAATTATGAGCAAATCGTAACTCGAACTCTTGCTTATCCCGGTCCTTAGTATGGTACCCGCAATCTGCAAACCAATGGATCAAGTCCCGAACAGTCGGGTTTCTTTCCTTCAAGTTCCACGTCTGGCCGCCTACATAGACGCTGGATGATGCTGTCCCAAGATGCACTAAATTGTTTGTGACGAAGGTTTCAGGGATTTTCTCGGAAATACCCTTATCGTTCATTATCCTGGAAGTAAAAAGCCCTGGCCAAAAAAGAGGTTCGTCGAAGAATGGGCAATTCTTTGCAATATTCTTCCACTTCTTATGATGGCATTCGTATATTGGTCTGTCGGTTATCCACCCCGTCTCTAAGTCCCAATCCCGATCATTATCATCAATACAGCAGTACCTGTATCTAAGTATCTTTTTGGTAAAAACATTGATGTTCACTCGAGACCAACCGGACCGATCAATCATCCTGTGGATATAAGCAATCGAACGATAGGCTTGGCTAGGACTACTGTAGCGTAGTTTCTGAAGTGATGGTGTTTCCATGAGTATGGATCTCCATAATTTGCAGGTTTGAACTGCGAAGATTTGGTCGCAGAAGGAGAGAAAAGAGAATGTGTGGATGAGAAGTTCCATTGGGAGGAGATTTATTGGAAAGAAGTCTTCCGTTTTTGTTGAGTTAGGAGAGGGGCTAGTCATCGTGCTCTTGACCGGTCGGGCTTTCTTGAAGTTTCGAAGAGTTTTAAGAATGGCCTGTTTCGTTCTCTTCATCTCTTGCCAGGGTTCAGAGGTACTGCATACGCTATATCTCCACACGCGATGGTTTGCCGGAGGTGTCGCGATGTTTGGCGCACTTTTAGTTCTTCAGACGCGCAGCCAGTGTCATAACGAGATTCGAAGCCAGCCAGGAGCAAGCGAGGAAAATGCCATCCTTGTCGATGAGATGTATCACTGTGTGTTGTGGGCAATTCGAAACATTTACTAAGTATTTAGCGCGCCCTCTAGCTCTGTTACTTAAACGTTAGAGTTATACTGAGAATGGTCCTAGGATGAATTTACTTTTGAGAAAGGGAAAGGTTTATTTTGCCAGGGCTGACCAAGGTGTGCTTGGTTATCTGAAGATCGGAAGTTGATATACATCCTCACCTAGATGAGTGACCAGGGACAGCATATAATACCATAATATACAATACTACTATGTGGTAGCTTTACGTAAAGTATCCAATATATTCTACATATTGCCCGTATTCCCGTCACGAACCCATGCCATAATATTAGAATCAAGCATAGCCTCGTCACCTGGTGCGGCGTAGATATCTCCTGGCGCCAGAGAAAATGTGCTTTCGCTCAAGCTACTACCATCCGATCCGTCTGAACTATCATCCGAGCTGAGATCGGAATCCGGAGAATCGACTGAGGTTTGGGGTCCGGGATAAGTAATGGTAGGGTTTTCCGTATACGGATGGTCCATGATCTCTATATCTTGATCGAATTGAACATCTTGGATCACAGTCCCGATGTAATCGTAGTTTTCTTTCAGGTAGGATAATCCGGCGAAGACACCATCAAGTGCTGTAACGATATTTCCTACAAGATCGGCAGTTTCAGCACTTTCTCTTGCCCAGGACTCAAAAGTCCGGGCTTCGGCTCCAGTATTGAATCTAGCTCGAGGCGAAGCGACTGCTTTGGCGGATGCGCTAAAAGTGAAACTGTTACCACTGAAGCTAGAAAGGAATCTAGTCGGTTTCGAATCGCTAAGGCCCACGGTGTCAGGTCCGAGGGTTTTATAATTCAGCCATTTTTGCGCCATCTCGATGATGCTAGCAGTATTGTACTTCTCGAGCTCATCAGAGATAGGATATAGAGATTTGGAAAGAAAGAGGACTGGATTGACAGTTCCTTTGGAGGATCGGGCCTCTTGATACGCTAGAGTACTCAATTCTTGTGTGAGATCAACCACGGAGCTGACAGCCTGGTAAAGTGGTCCGAACACATCATCCGTATTAAGATCATACCAATCGCTCCATTCCTGGAGCGATACCGTTTTAATGCTTCTTTTCATGAGATGGGAGTTACTCGACTCTGGTTCGGTGTCGGGCGCTCGATTTTCTCCTTCTTCATCGAAGCTTCTCTTCTTGAGGGGGGAGTAACTGAAACTCGGGTCGTTGAAAGGATCTTCAACATACCCCAGGCCTGTGAGTTCAGGTTCTTCTGAGAAATCGACCTGAACGATATCGTCTGGAAGCTCAAGTTGATCGTCTTGTAGTGCCTCCCATGCTTCGTCGAATCGAAGTCCACCCTCAGGTCCCTGACTTGTCGGAAGTCTGTCAGTATCGACTAAAACCTGAGTTGGATCCGGTAATCCCTGTCTCGCCGCACGCATTTGTGCTAAGATCACACTCCAAGGTGGACGGTTCCTGATGAGCTTCATATTTTCGTACGGTGTGAACGTATCTCGAACATCCTCTTCCTCCTCTCCTGGTAATAGGCTCCATAGGTTCCAGGATTCCATGATGTCGCTCACGGAAGAAACAGGGACAACCTCGTCTTGCGAAGGAACAGGGCCTCCAGCGATATTGGTTTCATCAACGATTTCTGGGAAATCGGTTAGTGTGCCTCCAGTTAATCCTGGAATTGCTCGTATGGGCTCGGAGAGCGAATTAAGGCTTGAGCTATGACTGCCACTGACGCTCTTAGCTGGAAGCTCAAAGCATTGCGATGCATAGAAAAGGAGGAGGGGAACGTGGGCTAACATGGCGAGGAGAAGGTGTTGATATCAGCGTTGGAAGCTATGTCAGACTAGAAATGGGTATCTTAAATTATTCGTGAAACATGTATTGCACGCCCTAATATCACGCGTGGCTTAAGGTTGGCCCGCAGCGCGTAGGTGTGTAATGGGGGTGAGAAAACGAGCTCAAACTACTGCACAACGTAGTGTGCAACTGCCAATTCAATTGGTTCAGGATGTAACCAACTCACAATTTGGCTCAGATATGCTCGAAAACCTTGAGGTATCACGAACGATGATGAGGTTGGGTCTACGATTCCGTCGAATCGGTACCGAAAGACAAAAAACTCAGGAAGCAAGGTCCAATAGACTATTTATCATCCCATCCCAGCTTCTCTTTCTCACTTCGGCAACGGATGCATCAACATCTCTTGCAGGTACCTTCGGTGCAAAAAATTTGCATTTACCGCTGCCATCAGCCGTGGTGCCAGCAATAAATTCTCCTGAGGCAGCCTTCGAGACTCTCATTTTCTCCACTAAAACGCCCATATGATGATAGGCGTATAGAGATAGAGCCAGTTCGAAGGGACCTCTGTCATCTTGTATTCCTTCACTAATCTGTCTCTCTTGCAACTCTATGCCTTTATGCATCATTCCCGGGATATCTTCACGATTGAATGTCATTAGAATGGTCTTCAATGTCTGCATTTTCCCTTGCTTCTGACTCTCCCCAGCGTCTTTCGGAACAGAAGGCGGTTCCAACCATATTTGAAGGTTTTTGTTTGGCTGATTATCGTTGGTGTCCCCCGACGGCCGAAAGCAGTCCAAACAATTCTCAATCGCCTTCATGATGAAGCCGTCCGGCAGCCTGAGATTTGATGAATGGCAGTCAAAGTTCTCTGTAAGATATTCGATGAACTGAGATTGTAGTGACGCGGGTAGGCGTGTTAGCAAGAGTGGATAGTAATTCGATTGATTGGTTTGAACAGATGGTTTGCGTAGTGATGCGCGCCGCGATGAAGTACCACCCTGGCCCCCAGTTGTCGTGTTCTCGTTGGGAGCTTGGATAAGGAATGCTGAATACGTTATTGTTTCGTAGAGGAATATTATCGCTACGGCCTGCAAGGCGTTTTCATTGGCGGGAATCGTGATAGGTGTGAATGTGACCCGTTTGAGAGCCCCCGTTCGAGATAGCGCATCATCGCTTTGGGACTGCGCGACGCGAACACCTCGTATAACATCGCCGCGAAGAATATTGCTTAGCCGGGTGGAGTGGGATTTGAGATTCGCCTGAGAGGTAAGCGCGCCGGTAAGATTCAACTGGGTCAGCTTATGAAGGTTAAAGGACGTATTGTAGAGCAGCGATAACGGGTCGACGCCGTCGGAACTCATCGCGAAGGAGTTGTCGGAAAGGATGTTGATGTCAAATGCGACGTTTGGGTTCAATGAAGTTTGGGCCTGTGAAACATCAAAACAACACTCCCTGGAACACAACAGCCCAACACAAACCTATGTGGGTTGTGCCGCAATCGCCGCATCATGCGTATGCGCATGAGCTCCAGACTTATGGATGCAGTAACGTCTATTGGTCCCATGGTATAAAAAAAAACAAAAATGCACGAGTGAGCCAATTGCTGGTGGTTTTTCGGATCAATGGGACTGCGGGCGCGAGAGGAATGAGAGCATTTTAGCAGCGAGAGTGATAAACCCTAGTGACAGGAGAAAGGGCAAATATGCCCATCTGCGTATGTCTACGAGTAAAAATCTAGCTTTAATATTAGAATATCTTTGGACACACGAATCTTATTTAGAGTTTGTATTCTCTGTATATACAGACTAAGATGCTAGCTCAAAAACCTCCACTAGTCCCCTTGCTTTAGAGAATCTAACCCAATCCATCCTTGATTTCCTACGTGGAGGTGGTACAAGTGGGGGCACGCTATCTCCCAGAGATGGCGCGCTCCTCATCTGGGGCATCGTGGCTAACAGGTCCTCTGATCCTGAGTTCCGTTTATACTTCCGTCTGATCCTGGCTTCGCTCCTTGCCCTGTAACAGAATATGGCGAATATTCCCACAATACTCGCGATAAATCCGATGCCTCCAATGATTGCTCCAGCGATGATACCTGTCTTGTTATTGTAAGGTGTTAAAATGACTCGTTCTCCTCGATCTTTGTCACTATCAAGTGTGGATGCCGAATCAAAGCCATCGGAAGTTCTTGTAGACGTCTGCGTTGTTAGTGAAGTAGTAAAGGTCTCGCTCGAGTCACTTGTTGTTGTGGAGGCTGAACCTTCATTACTGCTCGTGATGGTTTGTATCTTTCTTGTTCTGGAAGCCTTGAAGGTTGAAACTGTCGATTTTGATGTTGATTTCTGCCGATTGTCAGAAGTAACAGTCGCCAATGTCGATGAAGTAAAACGTTTGATTGTCGAACTTTTCTGTCTACTTATCATTGAAGAAGTTGTTCTCGTCAGGCTGACGCGAGATCGCAAGCTTGGTTTTACCAAATCTGTTTCTATCGCCGCTTTCGATGTCGTTAATCTCGATAGCATGGTTGAGGAAGATGTATTAACGTCTTTAACGCTTGAAGTGCTCGTATGCGCATGTAGGTGGTTTGATGTGGAAGTATTAAAATAATGTAATGTTTCCGTTGTAGAATGTTCGATAACCGTAACAATACTCATAAATCCGGTGCTAAGTGCCTCAGTGCTAACTTCGTTAACTTTCGTCCGGGGAATTTGCCGGATAGCAAGGTGTTCGTTTTCAGACGTATCCTGAGCTTGGGAAACTTTACCCCCGCCCAGCGGGAATATCATGGAAAATAGGATTAAGAAGAACGTCGAGGCAACTGGCCACCGTCCTTTACTAGGAGAGGACATATTACGATTAATTTTAAATCTGTCGACAAAAGGGACGTGTGTAGCTAAATATTTGTAGGTTTTGATCTAGTATCGGTGGCCTTTACTAGACAAAATGTCCCTGTTCCAGTGATGCATGCTACAGAATCACTATGAGTTAGAAAAACTAGCCCATATTAATCAGAATATCCTGTTCACGCAAGGTCAAAGACTTACGATACAATCAAAATATATTCATGGCGCTGTAATTAATACATTATTGAGGATAAGTTTCGGTGCTGTACGGAAGAAAGAAACTAGGCAACTTTTGAAAGGTAAGACGGTGCTTCGAATATAAGAGACCTGTAGTATAGCTTTGCTCTCTGAGCTAGCTCCAACTATCAATATCATTCAACAGGTTGCAATCTTGCAAAATTGACGTCCGGTTTCGTATGACTGCCTGAGCACTTGCACCTGTTGTAATTATTCATATGTGGAAGATATACCTGTTCAAAAGAGCTATATGTACCGCCTTTTTGAAGGCGAATTCCCTGCTGTGCCTTTTTCCCTTGCCAAAAAATTGATTATCCCGAAACTTAGTTGTGTTGGTGTCACACTTTCCCGTGAATGCAAAAAATCCTCATTAAAGATTTTACGAAAGCACATCCTCCCGGCGTGATTCGTGTTTTGAATTTGGTTCACAATTTTTGTTGGCTTCACAATGTTGGCTATGGAGTATTGCGGCGGTTGATGCTACATGCAGCGCCTGTTCTGTAGTTGCATGGCTCTACCCAATCCTAAGAAATAAGGAAACAGCACACATAACACAACAGTTACTTTAAGTTACCTTGAAGCTTTCAAGGCGCTTCACTACTGGTCCTCGAAGATCTTGCTGTTTTATTCAAAGCCCCAATCTTAATTCGAGTTTTCATCGCACTATCATACGAAATAAGAATGTATGGCAACTCGGCCTTAAAACTACTTGCTCTCAGTTCTCAAGATCACTTCAACCAAAAAACGAATACCATCTCAAAACTTGAAATTCCCGAGGACAACCAGATAAGCCTTCAAGCGAGGCTGGTCATTGCTTATAGAGTGATTTGTGCTTGCAAAATCTTCTAATAACATGAAGACATCTGGTCTCGTAAACCAGACACCACACGAGAAGCACTTCGTGTGGAAGACATCCTATAAAGCATCATTTTCATGATCAAGATATCGAACTATATAATCTACTGGAGGCTCTTTAGAGTCCTTGTACTGGTAAAACCGAAATAAGCTCTCGTATTCAGGGCCCCTCTTTTCATGTCCCGACAATACCCTTTTGGGGATATAATGAGACAAGACTATATACTGCTCGTCGCCCGCCCATTTTATCCGCCTATTCTTAGAATAGTCCGCCAGAACCTCGCATACGGAGGCTGGCTCTGGGATATTCGAATATATTAACTCGTAATTGGACTCATATTCAGGGCTGGCAACGAACGGTAAACATTCTACGTCTTCCTCTCCAGGGATGATGATTGGTTTTAGTCCGACGATCTTGACATCTCTGACAGCTATAGATTTTCCATCTTTGGGTTCCAATCTCCTGTCACTGAACAAGCACTGCCACACCACACAACCTTTTGATGCATCCGGGATAATTAATTTCTTTAGTGTCGAAGTAGAACACAAAGCGTCGTCATCTGGAAGGAGCCAGAAAGAGGTTTTGTCCAGATAGTCCATGTAATATTCAACTTCCGTGTCATATACTGCTTCTGTTGATTCCCTGTCTTCCGGATGGGGGAAATCATGTACTTCGTATTTTCTGGCCTCTTTTCGATCGATGAGGATACGAGGGAAGTCAAAATCAAGAGCGGATTCGAACATAACTGTACCGAACGGATGTCCTTCTCCTGAGTCCGCTGGAATATATGAGAAAAGGTTCTTCTGGCCTCTTGGACCGGACGATGGGAGGCTGGTGAGTCTGCGGGCGAGGTAGATTATATCTGATGAATCACTGAGTTCAGGATTTCTCTGCGGGGGAATTCCGAATTTTCTCTTTATACGAATTGGCTTCCCATCGTATCTACAGGCATATCGTAGGATTAAACGGTCATCGCCGTCCCCGCAGCCTCTTCTGGCCATATGTCCGGTAATTAGTGTGGTAATGTCCCCTCGATCGTCTATCGACATATCATATGAGAGGGTTGAAAGCTCCGTGGTGATCTCATCATTATTACCTGGAATTGGTCTCCATATTTCAGACAAAAACTGGTTCCACGTAGGGTCAAAGGTAAATGACCTGCCCACTGAAGAAGATTTTGTAGTAGCCCTCACGTCCCAGACTGTATAATGGGAGAGATAGCTTCCTGAATACACCACTAGCGTCCCGTTTGTGCAAAATAGTTCGGGTGAGGACGATAGTCTTAAAATGCTAGCTGAGCGTCCTTTCTGACTATCAGTGAATGCGTCCCTGCCATGTTGATCTAGTGTAGACCGGAAGTTAGCCGGACTGAAGTCGAGTACAGGTTGAGTCCAGACCCTTGTATATTTAGTGATAAGATCTTGCCAGCCAATGTAAGCCCTAAATTAGGAAAGATTTTAGCATCTTCCTTTGTAATTCAAATGATTCTGCAACAGTGTATCTCTATTACTTTGTTCTATCATCGGGATCTTCGGCCAAATATGCTAAGCAGCCACTTGCGATACTGACGTTTTTGACTATGCCCGGGCATACTATCTTTCGCGCTTCGATTTCAGCGTGGGATCTTTTAAGAATCGATACTTCGTAGACGTATATGGAATCCTTTTCCGCCCTACGCCCTGTATCGACACTGTAAACGGCTAACCATCCATCCGAGTAACAGAAACTTGTGCGTCCGAGTAAAAGGGGAGTGACCAATCTCCCAACCTCGGATAGATGTCCTCGTCGAATTCCAGCCGCATTTCTCCCTAGTGTGACTAAAATGTCATAGTCACTAAGTAGAGAAGACTTCGAGGCCAACTCTGATCGCCGTTTTATCTCTGAGGCCATTTTTGGCCAATTCATACGAATGAGACCATAGTGAAGTGGCTTGAGCAACGGGGAGGTAAGCAAGTTGCGCCACGCCTTTGATACCTACAAACTACTTCAGTCGCTTGATCCAAGTATAGTAACCGGAGCACCTACCTGCGTCCATCGGACTAGAAGTCTGTAGTCTTCAATGTAAGACAGGATTTCAAGCTGAATATCGACGGCCGATAGGCCGACTATGTCCTTGCGAGTCATATTTCCGGTTGTGTTGCTGGTTCGGCCTGCGAATTGAAGCAAATATTTGTTATTCATTTGTTGATTCTTTGATAGCACTCTTTTCGTTCATTTTGAAGCATACCGGATGCGATGGTTTCGGGGACAGGTGCCCTATGCTAGCACGCTATTCGGACCCTTCAATGTTTGCTTCAGCGATCCGAGGTTGTGATAAAAGGTAAGAACGAAATAGCTCTATTAATAGACCGTCTTGGCCGACAAGGTTAGAAATGTTTCTTTGGTAAAGTACGGCCTTTCGTGTAACGACCTCCCGAGTTCGAACTTACACGAGATAATATCATAAAACCAAGACTACTCTTTCATTTTAATGCTATCCAAGGTAAACGCCTATAATAAAAATAAATATACAAATGCCATCTCAAAGGCTAATGCATCTAATCTACAATCCCAAAGCCCCTAACAATGCCAAAATAAAGAGAAATTCAACATCAAGATATCATATCATACACTCGCCGGCCTCCCCTCATCCTCACTAAACCCTTCCACCTCCCTCAAAGCATCACTAACATGTTCATAAAACCCACTCTCCCCACCAACAAGCCCCACGATCCCACCACGTTCCATAATCCTCCAAACATCACCATTCCGTCTCGGCCCCCTCGCGAAAACAACTTTAACCTCCCTCTCGAGATACCCCTCCACGATCTCCTTCAAAACCTGCACCCCACTCCCATCAACACTCGTCATTCCGTGAACATCGAAAATAACATTTCGGTTATGTTCATCGCTCCTCAATCGCGGTAAACTTGGATGCGCGATGGTACTCCCGTAAACCTCCAGCCTTCTCAAACGATTCTTCAAATCTCCCGCATTCGCAAATGTTAACGGTTCCGGGATTTTAACAATTAAACATCCTTCGATTTGAACAATCTCCTCCGGGAATTCCTCGGCTGCTTTAAATATCGGTGGTGAGGTAAACGGTACTCTTCCCAAAATCACAATTCTCGCCCGAGTGGCGTGTTTAAGTATTTGGACCAACGATAATCCTACTCCGACCGCTATTCCGAGTTCGAGGGAGTAAACGATGGTAAGTGTGAAGACGATAAACATCATGAGTAAATCAGGTACGGAGCGGATTTTGGTGAAGAATTTGATGTCTTCAGGTGCTTCCTCAAGCAATGAGAAGGCGACGGAAGTAATCATCGACGATAGAACGCAGCGCTAGTGATTGTTAGTAACGGCATCTTAAAAGCAGATCGGGAATACATACCGGAATGTATTTGAAGTACGGCAGAATGAACCAAATACACAGCAAAGTTATAAATGATAGGGTGACGCTACTCATCGGAGTCTTGCCTCCCGTCGATTTATTCAGTTTACTTCTTCCGTAGCCACCAAAGGCAGGAAGCCCACACCCGAAACCGGCAAGGATATTCCCAACTCCCAAAGCTACCAACTCTCTATTTGGACTGATATTCGCGTCTACGGGACTCCCCAAACTCTTCGCAGCAACAACACTCTCAAAAAATCCAAGGACGGAAATCAAAAACGCCGTAGGAAGAGCCTCTCGAATCTTTGGGATGTTTTCTTCCTTGAACGGAAATCTAACCTGGAAACTTCCAGCAGCAACATCACCCAAGATCTCGATCCCCTGTGCTCCCCAATCTAATTTCGCAGTTAAAATAGTGGCAATGGTAACCACCAAAAATCTATCCGGGATGAAAACCACCCAGTTATGCCTCGCTTGAATCCTCGTCCTGAATTTCTTAACTCCAAGAATAATAACCAGCGAGACCAGACTCAAAAGCGCGGTAGGTCCGTGAATATCGGACATATGATTGAATAGAAAGTTCAGTTTAGTAAGTGAACTAGCATGCGTGACCCCCTCTTGCTTCGCCAGCTTGAGTAATCCGAGTTCAGCAATTGATTGATCGACGGTAATGACGAACCCGACAGCAGATATGAATCCACGTAACAGGGCACGACTCAGCACGCTGTCGAGAAACCCTAGCCTTACGACACCGGCTGTCAATGCAATGATACCAGTTATCGAAGTAACGATCCCTGCGATTATAGCATTTTTGGTGGCGTCGTCGTCATGTTGTTTGCCGGAATTTATAGCGTGGCGAACGGCTTCGCCAACGAGGAGAGAACCAGCCGCTTCCGGACCGGTGACCATTTGAGGACAGGAGCCGAGCAGAGCGTAGATTATTGGGACAATGGCGAAGGAATAAAGGCCTTGGACGGGGGGTACGTGCGCGAGATTTGAGGCAAGGGAGAGGGCCATTGGGATGTATATCGACGCCATTGTTACTATATAATGGTCAGCATGGATTTACTGATAGATTCCGGTGAAATTTGTCCTACTGCCAGCTGTGATATCCCCGGCGAGGTATTTGAGATCATAATGAGGCACCCATTTTATCGCGGGAATGTAATAGCTCATGTACATCAGCTTTGGATGCTTGACACCACTATACCTCGCCAATTCGGAGGTCGACATCTTGTGCTGCCTCTGACGGCCGTTCGAAGTCCCACCATCACTAAGGATCGATGACCTGTCGTCGTCGAGGCGGGCGGTGGGAATGGCGCCGAACGAGGAGAGGCCTCGGACGAGACCTGGTGGGCCGATTGAGGAAGCGGAAGAGCCAGGCGCGGCAGGATTAAATGTGCCATTGTCGCGAGTAGACTGCTCCGGGTGGCTTGGGTCGGTGAGGCGGGAGAGGAGGGAGGTGTAGAGGTCCGGTTCACGCGGGAAAACCGGACGGCTGAGAGGACTCGCAGGAACAGAGTTTGAGCGGGACTTGGAGCTGGACCGGCTCATCGTGAGTGGGTTTACGAAGCCGCTCGAAGGGGGACTGGCCGGGTATCTGCCTTTGTCAGGATAGAGGGTCGGAGTGGTAGAAGTTGCGGTGATGGTGGTGATGGTCAGATATAATACCGGCGGAGGTATGACGACATTGATGGACTGGATTAACTACCCCGCTACAAAGAAGCGGTTCGGTTCATGAAGACAAGGCTGTGAGAATCATGATATAAGATGGCGATGCCCCCGGACCCGGATGAAAAGCACTGCTTCAGACTCGGACGGATTCGAAGGAAGGAGGAGCGTCCGAGCTCTCCTGTCCTGTCATGTTGTCATGTGCGAGGTTTGTTCCACTGCGTCGGTCCGCAGGATTTCCAGCAGCCAAGCGACCGAACACCGGGCTAAGCTTCGCTATTCCTGCCCGCCGTCCGACGCCCTGTCCACCCAGCAGCCAGTCAGTCAGTCCCCAGCCAGTCGCACGGCGTCGAATGGTCATCGGTGCACCCCTCAGCTGTCGTTTATTCCATTCATATCAGATTAGGTGGTTGGCAGGTGTCGGTGTGGACCGAGAGCTCCCTTCGACGACATGCGCACACACAGCAACACGCCTCCAATTCCAGTATCCCTCATATTCAACTAGAGAGCTCTCTTCTTTATACTTCCATTCCTTTGTTCTATATTCAATCCGTGGTAAATACAGACGGACAGGTAAAGGCATAACAGACTAGTAATTTCCTGCCTGCAAATTTGCTGCCCGCCCAATAGCATGCACCCCCTCCGCAAGCTCCACCAAAACCTCCCCGTACCGCTTCTTAAAATCACTAACCTCCCCGATATCCCCCGCGAAAATCTGCCACCACTGTGTGACCTCAAACATATCCCTCGTCTTTACCCTCTCTTTACTAATCGATTGATCATTTGTCAAAAATTTTCCAATATTCTCAACCCCCCCGGCCAAGGTCATCGCGCTTCTGAAATCAAAACTGAAACTCCCAGCCTGTCCTTGCACCGGCGTTCCGTTTAAAACATATTGAAGCAGTGGGATCGGATCCTGCATTTGCGAAGATTTTGACAAATCGATGGCGTTGTTTCGAAGAAGGCTTTCACCTGCTCCTTGAATAGCATCCCATATCAATGTTTCCTTTGGGAAGGATTCCACCGGTCTGTTTTTGTCGAAGGCCCCCGGTGTTATTGATGCGGTCCATTTATAAACATCCCACACGGTATCTTCGTATCCTCGAATAAAGGTTATAGCTTTCTCCAGCGTATCTTCTTTCGATTCGACGATCGGGTCTTCTTCCTCGTACCAGTCCGGGTCGTCCCAAATTAGTCCGTATTTCCGGTATTCCGGCCCGTCGCGAATGAAATTCGGATGGTGAAGATCTTTGTCCAGTTGATAAAGTTTATCTTGAACCGCATCGATCCAATTGACGAGCGATGGTCGGTCTGAGTTCTTAGGAACCGGTTGCGTAATACCGATCCGAGAAGCCACAGCGACCATATTGGCAAGACTGTAGAATTTTTTGACCACTGGATATATTAATTCTCTATTTTGAATATAAAAGATGCTCAAGTCTATTGTGAGAGGCGGTATAACATCTGATGAGTCGTCAAGGCTCAGATCGCGATCCGCGGGTTGATTTGGATCGGAAAGGAGACTGCATACTTATGAAATAAGTATTTACCCTTTCATCAGCGATATCCCTACCGTTACAATTGATTCCGAAATTTTCAACTTACCATTGCGCGGTTGCCAAGTAGAAGGCTATAACGCAGCTCGAATATATCCTCATTTTGATGCTCGCTAGAACCATATATGATGTATACCCACCGCACGCTTCTACACCCAAACTCTATAGAGTTCAGACAACTAATATTAGTCGATATATCTAAATTAAGTTTCAGGAACGACGCCTCAAGTACTTAACCTTTGAGAAAGCATGGGCAACGTGGTTTCCACGCTATTCTCGCGCGTATCTATCTCTAAGGCATCCCATACTCCCTCAAATAACGATATGAAAGCCACAATACCCCATGCGAGAACAATTCGAGCATATAAGTTTGATATCATACAATCATTCGTATTACTTACTAATAGCCTCATAGCATCGTTATTCACAAGCCACTTGAACTACACGTGGCTCACGTTTTATAAACGTGTTCCCTCAAATGCAGCGCGCATAAACAACTACCGCCTTCCCCACTGATACCCTCCTCCTTCGATCCCCCCAACCTCATTCCCATTCCCAACCCCAGGATCAACCCCTCCACCGGCAACCTCATTACCCCCTTGCCCCTGCTGCGCCCATTGCGGATGTTTATACCCCGCGGCAGGCGGTATATCCGGCGCCGCCTGTGCCCGTCTACTCCCCCATCGATACGCCAAATAAAGTAACCCCGCAAGCACCGGAACCCCAACCCCGACAGCGATCCCCGCAATCGCGCCAGTGCTCAATCCTTTCTTCCCACCCCCTCCATCACCGTTCGGTTGTCCTGTCTCTGTGCCAGTTCCACCCGTAGTCGTCGGTGAAGTATTCGATGCTCCTCTTGAAGTGTTATCCGAACCAGAGGTTCGAGAAGGATTTGTAGCTGATGCTGGACGACTGCTGGACGAACTATTCGAAGAGGTAGTTGATGGCGGCGGAGTGGTAGTACTCCTATCGCTTACCTCGACTATCTCTTGCGTTCCAACGGGTCCGGTCTGTGAAAGTGAATTTTCCGTCTGAGTAAGAGCACTCTGCACCGGCGTCGATTGCGGCGTCGGTGTAGCTGTACCGCATGTAATCGCCGCACAACTCTGTTGTCCGCTCAAATCATTCGCATTACCTATCGCATTTTTTTCACATCAGTGACCCCGTCCACATCCCGAATAATTATCTCCAATTCTCACTTAGATATATCCCTTTATCTAAGTGTTAAATGGGTATTTAGTATATAAGAAACAACTTACTATCTATACACCGCACTTTCCCCTCAGTGCAGATATAATAATCCAACGATCCCACATATCCCGACAAATCAGGCGTCTGTCCATCACCGCAGACGCAGGAATACGTCAACGTATCAACATCACAAGTATTTACACTCGCCGGGACGGTCTGCGAGCATGCGAGTCGACATGTCCCCTGCTGACTGCTACACCACCCTTGTCGGTCGGTGAGGGATACGGAATTTGGATCGATCGTTCCAGTCTGCGCGAGAACGCTAGAAAGTCTGCTAAAGAAGAAGAGGAGGATGAAGCTGGTGGCGAGGGAGAACCTCGCTGTGGTGGCCATAGCTCAACACATCACTCTCGACTTGTTCGTTTAAAGGGGGGAAAGTTCGGACGAAACGTCGCGCGAAGACTAGCCTTCATAAAACGACAACGACGAACTCGTGGTTGATATCTTAAGGTTGGAAGGAATGCGGAGTCAAGATAAGCTTGGAGGAGATACCCTTCCGGCGGCGGAGCGAAATTAATAATTTCTCTCAGGCCGCCCCCGAATAACTATCAAACCGTGGAGGCATGAACCGTTGACATGTTGAGCCGCAGGAGAGCTAAGCCTGGAAACGGATTTCGGGTGTGGTGGGTCCGTTTGAATGATGCCTGTCCGTGCAGACGAAATTTGCGACTCCGCGTTGATCGAAATGTAGGAAAGCGGGGGCGATTGTATATTTAGGGTCAGGGATGTGAAGAGTGTGATATGGAAATATTCGAATTGGAGATGCCATAGCTCTTGGGTCGGGGAAATGCGAGTATGTAAAATTGTTAACGGCCAGTGCGGTGGTTGGCAACCTCTGTTATACCATGCTTAAATCATGCTTAAAGAGCTGATAAACCATGCTTTGTCGAAGGGCCAGTCGCGAACCTGGCTCTTCCGCGCGAAGCGAAAACTCAATTTTAGACGCTTGCTTTCCGGAGACACAGTACTTCTAACAGCAGCTTGCAGGCCTCAAATACTTGGGTACTCGGGTATCATACAATTTTCTTTCATTGATATCTGTAAATTGTATTTACCAAGGCCCGAGTATTTTGATAGAGCCAGTCCCCCCCAACCCAACATTCAATTCTAGGTTCTATACACCCCGGTTCACACAAATTTACTTACGAATTCGTATTTAGTTAAGTTACTAGGGGTAACTTGACTCCCAAATACTAATTTTCTTCTGCAAGTAGGTCGAAGGTTCGGGCGAATATATTTAGTATATATTCTATCCGCATTTAAAACTGTCACCAGTACCTCAATTCCACATTCAGTCAGCTACCCATGAAATTTTAAAACCTTGGGAGTGGTCTCGCGAAGCCAAACTCTCCCAAGCAAAGCGAGGGCTTGGGAGTAACTTCTCAATCATCGCATGGCCTAAATTTGGATCCACGACTGATAATCGAACATACGTATGACAGCTCCAGCTATTTAGGAGGTAATTTATGCTATTTCGTACAGGAAGGTCAAACTAAACCAACCTAAACCAAACCCTCTTTCTTCATGGTCACCCCTTCCCCAGCTGTTCTTATGTTTCCGAAATTCTGAAGAGGACTTCAAATTGTATCCTATTGATCTAGCCGCATTTGCACGGATTTATTACTAAGAAAAAAAAAAAAAAAAAGAGAGAGAGAGAGAGAGAAAGAGAGATAAAAGTAAAATATGAGAATTGGGTCCTC
Organism: Dactylellina leptospora; assembly: GCA_036971365.1. Classification (NCBI taxonomy): domain Eukaryota; kingdom Fungi; phylum Ascomycota; class Orbiliomycetes; order Orbiliales; family Orbiliaceae; genus Dactylellina; species Dactylellina leptospora. Next base: position 621,001 of record JAJTUC010000001.1, read on the forward strand.
TCTTGAGCTCAGATTGATGGGCCGCGTATCCAGGCTTGTCTCAGGGCGTAGATAATTGAAAATATTTGTCCGACAACGGGGGCATGTCAATGCAACGCAACCCTAGTTGTGGTATTTTGCCAACCGGAAGGTCATACATACAAGTGCTAGGCCACATCTAGATGTCTTAAAAACTTTATAACTACTAAACTTAGGAGTGTTTGAAAGAGCCTGAATAGAAAGGAAATGGAAAGCCAAGTCTTGTAACAGTTGTTAACATGCCTCGTAGAGAAACACTACTATGAAATCTTTCGCATTTTTCGAGTAATTGCAAGATTATGAAAACAATATCAGCGCTTAAATTTGCAGGCCTGAACCGTTTTCTACTCCCCAAGTGCAGAGGCATTCGTACGTATACTTCCTACATTTAGAGCGAAGTCTTTGAGAACATTGGCAGCTTCTCGATGGCCTCGCCACAAGTTACCCTTTTGAAAGCCGGCCAGCGTTAAAAACTTTCAAAACGGTAACTTGTCTCACTTCGCGTGGTTAAACTTGGGCATAACTGTCCGCCGTATAGGCTCCTAGGATTTTGCCTGAGAATTCAAGAAAGCAGCAAAAGGGCTCTTTTAGGCTGTACTACCCGAAGTAGCTTCTGGAACAAATTGCGAAGCTTCTATTTTCGATCACCAGTACAGATTTATCAACCAATAATATGATGCCTGTAGCGAGCAGTGGCGTGACATCTATGGCGAAAAATTTCCGAATCGCGCGAACGGGCGTTTCAGAGAATGCCATGTACCCTTGTTTCTCGAGATCTGAACAATGGAGTACAAAGATCTCAAGATAGCAGGATCTCTTTGTTTGGCCCGTTGAGGTGTGTAAGATCTTAGACATTCTGCAAAATACCCCAAGTTACTAGCGACAAGTGCGACGTCGAAGAGTCAGTCAACGCCGGTCTCGGGAACGCAACCATCCGAGCTTTGTGCGCCCAAATTCAGTGAAAGCCAATTCTGAGACAAAATACTAACGCAGCGCGTGGCTGCATCTTGCGCAACAAGCAACCGCCGTTGTAATATCGAGATCTGGTAAAAAAAGGAATATAGACAAATCAATCTTCAGCATGACCGAAGATAGTTATTTCCGATTGGTTGATATTATTTCCCAGGCGGTTGAAAAGTGGCCGTATACGGCCGAAGCGGTTACACCTATCCATTCAATTATTCTGGAAGAGCGTGGTCTCGTACCCAGACTCTCCCAATGGTGCCGAGCACAACAGAGGAAGAGCGCACGTATATATAGACCTTAACTCTTGCAACATTTCCGGCAACCAGACATCTAAGATTTTATATTACAGCCTACGACGATCGGCATTTGGTTTGTTAGACAAGCTATTCACTCTTTATACTCACATTCTACTTCATTCCTTCGTTCTTCTCCTCTTGCACCTTTTGGAGTCCAAACTCAAACTATATTCAAAAAATTCTCCACCATGCAGCCCTCTACCCTTATCATCTTCGCAGCCGCCGTCGCTAGCGTCGCCGCGGCCCCAATAGCTAGCCCTGCGGCCACCAAGGCAGAGAAGGACGATTATGAGGCAACGCGCGAAAAGCTTAACAACCTTTGCACAACGAATTTTTCGCCTGTTTGCGTTCCATACTCCAAAGAAGAAATCGACAGGTTGCTTGGACCACCTCCATCTTAAAGTCACACTCGGGCCGGTGATCAGGGCGAAGTAGTTAAGGGACACCCGGTCGTATCAATCGGCTTCTCGACTTTCAAAATATCAAAAAACGGCATTGATGCCATATCTAAGAATTGAGGGGGATCATGTTACTGGGCCAAAACGGCTGGTTCCGACAGGCAGGAGTACCGATATAGGATGTACAAGTTGCAAATAAGAGACTTTAGTCGCGGATTTCTTTAGCAATCTTAGGAGCGTATGAAATTATTATAGACAGGATAGCATGTTTTTATGTATCGTATAAAATAGATTGATAAAATTATAGAAGACTACCTAGAAGCTTCTAATATATCTAGGGGGCACTGCATTATTTAGTATTTAGTAGAACCTGGTATCGCAAGTCTAGACTCTTCCTTGTTCACAAGATAGAGTCCGATGATCTTGAATATCTCTAAGCTAAAATATCTCAGTTTCGAGTACGAAAACGCGTAAAGCTAGCTTACGCAACCGACCACGGTGGTTGGTACTCTTTACCATGGGACCGCTCGAATATGGTGAGAATTTCAGGCCGCTGTCCACCTTAGTTATCGATATGTCAAACACCGATCCAACCCTTAGTTAACGGAATGTTCAAACCTTTCCCACCATCTTGTGTAGTATGGGCTTCAACATCCGTCGCCAATGTTTAAACATGCGGAGCCCCACGTTTCACCGTTCCTGCATCTTCCTCTACAAGCCAGAAAATAATTAAGAAAATATCTTAAATAGGATTTTGAACAGATTTCCAAGTTGTACGACGATAAGCAGTTTATAGGTTTCGAGAAAGTGTTGCCGACTGAATGTGAATTCGGTTATGCAGGTCAACCTAAATAGGACGCATGTGGGCAGGGTAATCGACAGACACCGCTAAGTTCGGATAGAACAGATTTACTAATTGGCGGCGCAGTATCGACTTCGAAGATGTTATAAATGACGAGAAGTTTTTGCGATTTCTTGATTTCTCGAGTTCTCGAGATTCTTCAATTGTTTCCTCAATTGCGTCTAATACTATAGTACTAAGGCTGTGCGATTGTAAAGACGTTGCCAATTACTTAATTCTAAGCCCTTACATCCCAACCACCCCATTGGTGGCCTACAGACAGTAAAACAATATATTTTACATGAGCAGCAGTTTTTAATTCAAATATTCAAAATGCACGACGATCAATATAAATATGATAAGGATGCGATTACCGTCACAGTATCAGAAAGTTTATCGGAACCCTCAACTCCCTCCAGCACCACTCAATTATCACCCACCGAAGAGCCCTTCGAATACCACCCAGGTATTCAAGCACTGCGAGACTACGTTTTAAAACTATGGCACAGACTACTATCGCTGCCTCTCGTCCTAGTCCCGAGCTTCTATTCTCCGAAATACTGGAAAACTCCAACAAAGTTAACTCCGACATCATGGCTCGACGGCCTCCGTGGTCTAGCATCATTCATCGTTTTCACATTCCATTACACTCACGCTTATCACTCTTCCTTATTGCATGCTTATGATGGGGTTGTGAACAACCATTTCTGGCAGCTTCCGATCTTGAGAGCGTTGATATATGGCGGGCCTCTTGCTGTTGCTGTATTCTTCGTCATATCCGGTTTCGCGCTCTCGTACAAGAGTGTGTTATTGTTAAAGCAGCAAACAGCGAATGCCGAAAGGAAGGCGTACACCGCAGTCGCGAGTTCGGTATCGAGAAGGTTCATTCGTCTTTATTTGCCATGTTTGGGTACTTTCTTTCTGGTTGGTATGGTTGTTGGATTGGGATGGTTCGAGACTGTTCCTTATCATACACCAAGCGAGTTGAAAGGAATCGTGGAAGCAAGGCCTCCGTATTTTGGAAGCTTGTTGGAACAATTGAGGTGCTCGATGGGAGATTACTTCTACTTCGTAACATCGGACTGGCAGTCCGCCGGCTCGATGTTCAGAATGCCGTTCGTCAACGAAATTGACGTAAGTTTTCTAGTATAGGATCTCGCAAATATTGAAAACATACTAACATGAAGACTTCCAGATGCACCTATGGACCATCCCGGTGGAATTCTACGAATCAATGCGCCTATTCCTAGTAATAATGGGAATCTCGCGGTTCGAAAGATCACTCAGGATAACTCTGTTGAGCATAGCGTCAACTATATGTCTCTCTTACGGCCAATGGGCAGCGGCTCTTTTCTTCTCCGGCTCTATCTTCGCAGAGCTCTACACCCATCAATCGAGCTTCAAAGACCCGTTAATCATCCCAGACCTCCCGTTGACTAATAGCAACACCAGTCCAATAATTTATAAACACCCATCCATCGGATTCAACCCGCTTTCACCGCTCACACCAGACCTGAAATTGACTATAGAAGATCCCGAAGAAGACTACGAAAACGAAACACCCCAATCCCTCATCCTCTCCGCTGTTTTCTACGTAAAATCCACCTTTTTCATCTTAATTCTAATCCTCGGCCTCTTCTTCGGCTCCTTCCCCCACTACGCACCCCTAAAAAACACCACCCTCCCAACCGGCTTCGGCATCCTAGAAGCTCTAACCCCAGATATCTACGAGGAGGTATTCCGATACTGGACCACCATCGGCGCGATATTAGTCGTCTTTTCACTCCTCCACCTCCCATACTTACAATCCCTCCTAACAACCCGTCTAATGCAATACCTCGGCAAAATCTCCTTTTCGTTATATTTAATCCACGGAACAGTGAACCGGAGTTTAGGATACGCGGTATGTCACTGGGGTTTCAACATTTTCCAAGTCGCGGCGAGAGAAGTAAAAGTTTCGGATTATAACAATCCAGCCCATCGAGCCTTGATGAGTCAAGTTGAAAGAGATAGATTCATCGTTGTGGTGTTGGGATTTTTGGTCGTCGCGCCGGTGTCTATTTGGGTAGCGGATGTGTTTTGGAGAGTGGTAGATATTCCTAGCGTTAGGCTTGCGAGATGGTTGGAGAGGAATTTTATGGGAACCCCTGTAGATGATATGGGCCGAGAGCATGTGCCGGAATAGATTATCCATCTATGTTGTTATCAAAGTAGTATCTAGTGCCATTAATTGTATTTCTGTTATTCGTTGATATTGGTGTCGAGTTTGTGGGTAATGCGTAGCCTGGTATAGAAAATGAAACTCATGATAGAACACCCTTAAAATTTCACTTCGAATGGGTTACATCGTCCCGAGAACCCCGTGGACCAACTAGTAAGAATAGAAATATAAAATCAACAATTTTCATTCATCCCCTCTTATTCAACAATAACTTCTCTATACCACGATCCACCCACTATCTGGCAAACTAAAAACATAAAAAAGCAATTAAAGGACTATTTAACATTTCGCAAATCTGATACTGCACCCGCCGCAATCTCTCCCTTCTCGACTAGACCACCAACCGAAAGCAGGAGCGTTCCGGGCGGGCCAGCAAATATCCACGGGCAGGTAAAGTATTGACAATCTGCCGAGTAAATTTCGAGGGAATGTCGTGGCGAGTTACTGACACCAGATCGCAGGAAACAGAGAATAACCCCGAATCCAGGCCGAAAGATTAACTAGCCATCATTGACACCGAATAGCACAACGATCCCAGGCGAATGCAGTGGGACACCCCGCTTCACTTTCTCCCGAGTTCCGGCCAGGTACCATCATTGATAGCTAAGTTGGGAGCGGAGGGCTGTTGCGTGTTACCTCTCGTCGCAAACTCCATCCCCAATCTCTTCCCACCAGTTTTCGCGAACCCATTTTGCTGATGTTGTTGTTGGCGCTGCTGATAATTCCCAAAGAAAGGACGGGTATTCTCCCTGTTATTCCAGTCCTTCCCGGTACGATTACCGCGTTGTTGACCACCAGCTCGAGGATTATACCGTGATTGCGTCTGCGATCTCTGCTGTTGTTGCTGTTGTCGATGTGGTTGAGAATAATATCCGTTATTATACTGTCCTCGTCCAGCATTATTACGTCCTGTACCACGTAGATTATAGCCGTTAGTAAGTTGTTTGCTTGCATTATATCCACCTTTACCACCCTGATAGTTTCCTCTCATAGTATTATTCATATTGTTGGTATTGTCTTTCTTCGGAGAGACGGGTTTTGCTGTTTGTTGTACATCTCCGCTAGCGATAATTTCAGGCTTTGGCGGGAACTTGACAACTGGCTGTGAAGACGAGAAGAGTTGGGTGGCTTCACGCCGGTTGACGGCAAGTAAAGCATCTTCGCCCTCTTTCGCGTCTTCAACATCTTTATATATTTCAACGGTGTTTTTCGTCTTGATCTCATTGACGATCGGGAGAGATTTCATGGGTGCTTGACTTTCAAATACCGCCTTCACTGGTTGAACTGAAGGACCGGCAATGACAGTCGAACAAGAATCTTGCTTCACTTTTTGAACGGGAGAAGCCCCAGAAATAGTTTTCGGAGTCTCCATGACATTTAATGCTTTGGTATTGGATGATTGCAAATTTTGGTTGCGGAAACGCTCTTTGTGATTGGGGTTCTCGCCATACCAATTGAAGTCACCGAGCTGGAGTTTCTTCCCGCGAGCAGTTTTATTCTTATCACCGTATTTGAGATTTGCGCCGTTCGTGTTTGGCCGTTGAGGTTCTACCAGAGGGAAAAAATTAATGGTGAAACGCAACATAACCTGCCTGCGAGTTTATATTCATACCAAGAGGAGCAGGTTCTTCCTCCATACTCTCATATCGTAGCACTCGATCTTTGATACGTTGCCGCTCTTCCCGGTCCGCTTCCTGTTTAGTTTTCATAGCAACAGCAAAAGTCGAGTCCGAAGGTAATTCAATCTCTCTCGTCTAGAGAAGACAATTAGCTAACTTGCCTGCTAATCTTCGAAACCACACTCACCTGTTGTTTGTTGCCCTTCTTTGTGAGCAAAGAGAAAGTCATGATGCCGGGCCTTTGCACCGGTGGCGCTTCCTCCTCTTCATCCTCCAACATACTCATAGTAATAACCCCTGGTGGTGGGATAATAGCTGGAGTAATAACACTCTTCTTGATGGGTAAGGGCACATCAAAGACAGTCTTTCTTTCAAATTTTCGGCTTTCTAAACTCTCAGCCATGAGTTTCGCAAACTCTCTATCGAATTCAGCTTCTGCCTCCGGGTCACGCTGCTCTTGAGGTCGTGAATAAACGAGCCCCTCATCATCCATGTCTCCAGATTCAGAAGAATCGTCTTCGCTGTTAGACTCCTCGTCTTCGTTGCCCTCGGCACCATTATTCCCGTCTTTGGCATTCGGTAAATCGGGTTCGATATCCATTTCATCGTCGGATAACTTGATCTCTTCACCGTCGGCGTCACTAAAGGCTGCTTCGTCTGTTGTGCTAGAATCATCATCGGCAGCTTCGTTGAGGCCATAAATCTTAGCTACGGCGTCCTGGAAGGCCTTTCCTGCTTCTTCGAGAGATGTGTGGAGAACCCAATTAGGGCGAACGAGTTGGAATGTATCTTGAATCATGAATTCGATGTCCATAGGAACTCGCTCCTTGAGGTGAATGAAATACTGAAAGAAGGCGAGGAAGAAATCAAGCTTTTTCTTGGATGAGCCTCTATCGAAACATTCGCCGCAAGTGTCTAAAAGTGTGCAGACGAGACGGATTCGGAAATGGTTGTCTGGTGGGTCGATAGGATTGTACACCCCTGGCCTTGGAGATCCCTCTACGAAAGGTTAGACCGAGACATATCTCACAGAGCATATGATACTTACCATAACCAAAGCTGAGAATCAGATACAATGTATCAAAGATGACAGGACTATCAATCATCTTGTAATTGTATAATTCTCCAAGATATTTGATTGTCGCAATTCGTCTCTGATTCATCCTGTAATCATTTTCCTCCAACCCAAACCGAATATTCTCAAGAACTCCATCAACAACACGGATGCCGAAGTCCTGATGATATCGGAACAATCCAGAAACGAGGATTGCGATGAGGAAGACGTTACTATATCGTACTTTCCAGATCTTTGTACAAACCTTAACGAGCATGTTAATGATATTTGGATCCTCCCAGTGCAGTTTACGCAATGATTTGATAGTCTTGTTGTAATTCTTCTTGTTCAGATCTAGGTAGATCAACTTGCGAACATATAATTCAGACGGAGACCTCTCCTTCGTAACGATAGAGGGCCGCTCTGGCGGGTTCACATAATAAAATGCATTTTCAATCGAGATGCGATCTTGAATGCTGAGGTGATGGGCGTCTTTCTTTCTTTGTAGGGTTTCCAGCTATGGACAGTCAGCAGCTATCATAATATGGTACCAAAGACAACTTACAAAAGTGATCATTCGGGGTTGCGTGGTAGGGCTACGTAGCAAATACCGTCCGCAGCCTTCTAGAAGGATACATATAATGTCGATGTTCATTTTGGAGAAGTCGTCAAGAGCTACCTTGAAGCAATGAAAGATGACATGCTCCGGAACCAAGCCGAACTTGGTCAGTTCCGAGAAATATTTGGCATTCTATGCAAGTTAGTAAACTTCATTAATTGCATACACCAGTTAAACGAACCTGAGTTCGGACAGCTGTGAGTTGTTCCTTTTCCTTCCTTTTTTGTAGACTTCGGAACTCTTTGTCCAGATAGGTGGTCATAGCTAAAGTGATATCTGTCAACCCAGCTTTTGAAAGCGAGGCAATGAGACGAGCATAGTACGGAAGCAAGTCCGATCTTCCTTTGGGAATATCTTCTAAGACTTTGATAAGTCGGTTGCGAGATGCCTTGGAGTTCAAGAAGCAAAAGTCATGAGCAAAGTTATCGATCAAGTCACGGTTCGTCAATTCTGGAAGACGAATGAGAAGAGCGTCAACTTGAGCACCGACGGTTTTGTTGGCAATAGTCGTGTCCCTATCGGTAGAATCGGCGTTTAAATCCAGATCTCCGGTTTTAGCGACCAGTTCCTCATCGGCCGTATCGGGAGCCTCGATCTTTGCAATATCTTCTTCCTTCTTATCACCTGCTTTTCTACCTTCGTCAAGTAGAATCGAAGGGACTCGGGCGCGCAAATCGATAAGATCCTCATAAAAACGGCGCTGGTCTTCGTCTTCCCACATACCATTGCCATCTTTCTCCTCGCCCTTCTTGAACATACTGCCGGATTCCCGAATCATCCCTTCTCCAGACTCTTTAGTCTCATCTTCATCAGAGAGATCTGGCATCTCGAGACTGAGGACTTCAGCGACGATTTGCGCGTTGGCAACAAGCTTTTCATGGTTTTTGGTGGCTTTCTCGAACGCTTGCTGTCTATCTTCGAAGACTTCCCCTGAACGGACATAGGCCTCGGAATTTCGTTTCGCTTGCGCCTGAAGACGTCGGTGTTCGTTGTATATGTATTTGCTGACAGCGGAGAAGTATGTCGTCAGGATATTGCGGTATCTCATTTGGACAGATGGGTCTGTAAGTGGTTGGTCAGTAGGTTCGGCGTTTCCGTTGACCTGAGCATCTCCATCTATTTGTTGTGCGGCATCTTCGCCTCCTTTGTCATCGGCACCTGCTTTTCGACTGGTTGTTCTAGCTTTTACCCCTAATACATCCCAGGCAAAGTTCTTGATGAAGAGGACTACAAGGGACAAGTTGGCGCCTTCGCGATCTCGTGAGAGGATATCTTTGAGCGCTTCCAGCGGCAGCGGCTCGTCGTCTCCGGATTTGACAAGGGTGGCAGATGCTTGTTTTTTAGAATTGTCGGTGGATTTGCTCCCAGAAGTGACTGTTGTACTATCGTCCGGATTGATGGCGTCCTCTAAGGTTCGAACAACCCCTACCAGCCATAGTTCGGTTGCTACCCGTAAAAGTACTCTTTGACGTGCCAACCTAGCAGATTCTTCCTTCTCCCGCTGGTCAGCCGGTAAATTTCGCAATTGCTCCTTTCCAGGTGTGCTCAGGCCTTTCGCGATATTCCAAACTATGAAAGGTGTGAAAGCTTTTCCGAAGCGCTGGTGTAGAGCGCTGACCACTTCGACGGCCGTGATGATATCCCCGGCAACTTTAGCTTTCAACAGTCCTTCGGAGACCGCGGATACGACTTCCGGCAAGTACTTCTCCAATGATACGGTGGCGATGTCCTTCAGCAACGAAGGAGTGTTGTCCGGCGTAAGGGAAGTACGAAATTTCTTGATGACGGCGGTGTTCTTTTTGAATGATGTGTCGAGGGGAGGTTTGACGGCGAAGACGTCTATTGCAATAGGTTTAGTAGCTGTCCGGTCAATCGTTATACTAGAGCCAATTACCAGTTCTCCCATCCCATATAAGTTGGTTGAGTTTCCTCAATTCGCCTGCGGGGCGGTGTTAGTCCTGCAACGGAACACTGATGTAGAGGGTGGAGCGGCATACGTTTCCTCGAACGCGTATCAGTCGTAGACGACATGATGGATATCCCTCCTCCTCTCGTTTATACAATCTCGTGTTCCAATCTGGTGGATTTTGGTGTGGTTGGTTAAAGGCCACGATCGTTTCGACACTATGTCGGAAGATCGTGTATGGTGTAGCTGGGCAGCAACGGTGTCACAATCAGCAGGCGTGTCCGACAGCAGCAGGGTGATAACGAAAGCGAATTGCGCACCAGATGTCGCCTTCAGACGTTGACATTCTTCAAATTCGAATAAATCTTGAAGGGAAAAGCTAAGCGCCTGAGATGTGCACTTAGCCGTCAAGCCAGATGTGACGATGTATGGCGAGTGGATAATAATAAATTAGAGTGATAGGCGGGCAGGGGACGACGCTATCGGGCGACGGAAAACGGTGAAGCTCCAATCTCTGACGGGACGAGGAAGCCAGCAGATGCGTATGGGAGGCAGCGAGAGCCGGGCATGGAATCTGTCGAGGGCGTTGGGCGGCGATGACAGTTGGATGATGGAAGGTGGTGGTGGTGATAGTTGATAATGAAGAAGTGGTGGAGATGAGGCTACGAAAGGAGGCTGCCACCACCAACAAACACCCCACCAAAAGACGTCCCACTTCAACCGTGCCCACAACCTCGTCAATATCGCAGTGCCAGAAGAATACATTGGATCTGTTCTTCAGCCAATGAGACTATCGCGGGATCGCACTGTAAACAATAGCCAGGGCATGAATCTGGGGGCGCGCGTCTGATACACAGCCGGCTTGGGCTCATCTCGGCCAATTCTGACGTCCGTCGACCGCATCCTGCGAATTAGTGCCCCGACTGGCCCCGTGCATTTGCGTCCTGCAGACAAACGTCACCGGCCTGCAATTGTTCCTTCTCTTGCTGTTTCTCCTCGCAGTTCGTTAGAATAGAGATGCCCGTTGAGTGTCCGTTCAGGCGTTAATTATATCATCCTCTCTGCTTCTTCTGCTTCCTCCGCAGTAATTAACCCCCCGTTTGGCTGCGTTTCATATCGTCTTCTTCACTTCATCATCCTCTTCCGCCCACTGCTGACGAGCTACTCCGACCCGCCGACCCTCCTCACCTCCGACTATCTCGCAGTGCGACTCGCGCACTACTCACCTTCCTTCTCTTCATCATGTCCATGTCCATGAAGAACCGACGAAACGTCAAATTCTCTTCCCTAAAACCGGTCGCTAACGGCGCCGGCGCCGGGAGCATCCGCAGAGAGAGCACCCCGTCCGATCCTTCAGATCCAAACTCCCCGCTGATAGAGATCGATGCGAACGATCCCGCCTACAAGGACTGGATAGATGGCGACAGAGATGAGAAGGACTCAGCTATCGCGCTCGATGGCGTAAGTTCCGTTCTAATCACATATCTACCTCAAAAGCTATCCCTGCCATCCCATCTCCACGTTTTTTTTTTTTTCTTGCACCCTCGTTTGTGCGTGAACCCAGGTTAATATCAAGATCTTGATCTTTTCGCTTAGACACCCGTCATCGAACCGACGGAATACGAGAAAAAGAAGCAGAACTTCGTCGTACGGACAATATGGACCCTTGTCATGATCGCTGGCTTCTTCTTGTTCCTCTTCATGGGACATCTTTACGTCGTCGCTGTCGTTACCGCTGTCCAAATCATCACCTTCAAAGAGGTCATCGCGCTATCCAGCGTACCTGCCAAAGAGAAGAATATGCACTTCACGAAAGCCTTAAATTGGTACTTTCTCGTCACCACGATATACTATCTTTACGGCGAAAGCATAATTTACTACTTCAAACATATCGTCGTCGTCGATGCGTTCCTACTACCCATGGCAAGCCACCATAGATTCATTAGCTTTATGCTATACATGATTGGTATGCACGTGATTGCCTACGTGACCTCATAGCTCCACCACTGACTGTTCCGTGCGACAGGCTTTGTATTCTTTGTCGGCTCCCTCCGTCGCGGACACTACCGCTTCCAGTTCACCCAGTTCGCTTGGACACACATGGCCCTTTACCTCGTGGTTGTCCAAGCCCACTTCACAATCAACAACATCTTCGAAGGTCTCATTTGGTTCTGTCTACCAGCTTCCATGGTCATCACGAATGATATCTGGGCGTACATCTGCGGCATAACATTCGGCCGAACACAGCTGATCAAGCTTTCCCCAAAGAAAACCGTGGAGGGTTTCGTTGGCGCATGGATATGTACTATGATCTATGGAGTCGTCTCCACGAGGATCCTAGCTCAGCATACGTACTTTATCTGCCCTGTTCGAGTACGCTTTATCCAAAGCCATACGCACAATCTCGGACTTGAGTTCGCTAATTTTTTTTGTAGGATCTCGGAGCCAACATCTGGACCGGGTTAGAATGTACACCCAATCCCGTTTTCATCCAGCATACTTACACCCTTCCACTACCCCTCCAACCCATCCTCGGTGACACATTCACTGGCGCGCCAATTTACTTCCACGTCCTCTTAATGGCAACCTTTGCTTCTTTAATCGCACCTTTCGGCGGCTTCTTCGCCAGTGGATTGAAGAGATCATTCAAGATCAAAGATTTTGGCGATACTATCCCCGGACACGGTGGTATCACCGACCGAATGGATTGCCAGTTCATCATGGGTTTCTTCAGCAACCTGTACTATCAGAGCTTCATTGCCACAAATCAGGCGGTTACTGTGGGTGGAATCTTGCACAGCGTTATTGGAAATTTAACGCCGCAGGAGCAAGTGGAGGTCGTTCTAGGCTTACAGAAGTACTTGGCAGGACAGGGATTAGTTGGTGCAGAGGTAATATTTCATACCAACAATCAGATTTACGTTGAATTCTCTCTCGGATATGGCTGACTTATGTTATATAGATCGTAAACTGCTGGGCCGACGCGATAAAGAAGGAGTGAATAGAATGAACTATCCACGCCTCATTACGATAAAGCAAGATCAGCCATAATTCCAAGGCTTGTATCTCGTGCCGTTCTTTTCTTGGAATTGTAACGAAGTAACGAGGAGTTCCATGAAAGTAAATTAACCTGGAGTATTGGTACCTCTTTAGCACTATCGTTTGATCGAATCGAAGACATTGCCTCCATCTCAAAGCTGGGCACCGCATTTTGTAGATGGAGGGAAAAGCTGGCGGGAATTTTTTTGTTTATGCGATGGTGGGTTTACAAAAAAGTTTGAAGCGATGAAATGGATTGCGATTATGGACTGGGGATGCGGGGGAAGATTGTATATTCACTAAGGCCTTTCGTTTCCTTTTCCTTCTTTTTTTACTTTCTCTTGGCGTGAAAGATGTGGAATCCCACCCATTCCTTCTTTTTGTAATATTTTTTTTCCTTTGATATTAGTAACTAATGATACCGAATACAATGTTTTTCGATTTGATTATTCAACTTTCAGATCTGACAACCTCGCATCCGGAGTTCAAGAGTGGGGTTTCATGGATGATGATAGGAATAGAAAGGTTCGTCCCCATGTGGACACCAATGGAAGTTGAAAAGACTGGAGCTCGCTACCTGCAATGTTCACCGCATTGCGTCGCGACACGCGAACGAGAATCCCCCATTCGCTCTCTACATATGTCATATTAATCCGTTTCTTTGAATACTTTATATCTCAGACTTCGTACGATATGCAAAGGCCTCGTTTTTAATGCACGACGCCCGCTCACTTCAGAGCTCACCTCCGCACACCAAGTTCGCGCACGAATGAAACGCTACCAGAAACAAAAAGGTGACATAATACACGATATCAGAAAGAGTCGGGATCCCGGATATCCCGGGATCCAATCGAGGCGAGCCTAGGAAATAATATATATTATAAGTGGTATTTACGGATGCGTACTAGTAGAGTAGCACACTTATAAACATGTACGGAGACAAAGTGCTAGCGCTAGTTCGACGTTGCCGGCCGTACCCGGAAGCCGCGGAGTTGGTGCGACATATAATTGGCTTTTCGCGATGAGATAAATACTTCACGTACGAGGATTTGGAAATGCGGAGATGGGTGGTATATAGACGTCATTAATAACGGGAAATGCCGAGCTCAGGTGGTATGACTTTGTGCTTGAGTTTGTGATATATATGTGAGCGTTCGACCCTGGAGAATCGTGCCCTCTGCTAGCTTTTATAATGATTACCCATATCACAAGAAACCGAATATACTAAGAGCAGGTTACCTCATAAAATTAAATAGATAAATAAATAGCCGTTATCTATGAGGACACTATCTAACTCCGATCGATCAATTTATCTCTTGCAAATATTTATGTCAGCATGGCGCAAATGTCGGTAAACGCCATCGTCATTCTCCCCGACGACATCGATCCATTGACGAAAGCAGTCAACACAAATGTAACAACCTGCAAGAAAGCGAGCTGCACGAGACAGGCTGGTGATAATGTTTCGGGGTATATCGAAATGACCACAAATTCGCCCGCTGACTTTGAAGTGTCGATTGTATTTCAAGGTATCACCATATTCACATGTCTCACATAAAGCTTAGGCCACTCAAGCTAACATCTACTGGCAGGTATTATCAAAACTAGGGCGCCAGCGGGGAGTACCTATCAGAGCCAAGGCGCTCCAACATCGAGATCCGCCAAACTACAGGTTAGTAAAAATCGCTCTATCCCATCCATATTCCCGTACGCTTATTATTATAAACCATACTAGATATTCAAGGAGGTCCAAACTTCGCATTCAACCCTGCCCTCCACCGAGCCTTCAGTCACCGAAAGCGGCGCTCAAATCCACAGGTTTCCGTTCAATTTCACGATACCCTCCCAAACAATTTCATCACGCTGCGATATCCCATCAACATACCTTACACTTCCCGTGACCGTGCCATTACGCGATGACCAATCCATCAAACCGAAATCAACACCGGCATCTGACCATTACTCCACATATCCACCTCTCCCATTATTAGTGAACTACTCATTATCAGTCTCCGGGTTTAAAGTTAACGATGGAAGGGTATCATGGGTTAACACCGTATGGCCGTCGAGAAAAGTTGTAATAGTACCATTTGCGCCTCCTGCGCCGCCGCTAGAAACGAGGTTATTTCCAGGAGAATATCAAACCGAAGGGTCGAAGTTATTAAAACGATATCCCTGGGCGAGGAGCTTAGGGAAGCTAGACGTTCAGACAAGAGAGCCGAAGGCGGTTAATGTCGCCACCGAGAATTCGAAAGCTTGCACGACGGCGGAGTTAAATCTTGACTTAAAGCTGCGAGATGAGAAGGGTTACGACCGGTTGCGGATGGACGATTGGGTTGTTACTGTGGGTTGTACTTTGGTTACGTCGACATATTACACGACGAAGAAACGGCTAGAGAATGTTCCTACGCTAGGACAAGCGTCTCAGGATCCGGATATATTCTTCATCAAAGAAGTGACGAAATGCGATACGAGACGGGTCACAGGTATCAAATGGTACCAAACCTCTCCTCCGAAATATCAACCATCATTGACGGATTCGTTATCAATAAATTCTTCCAAACAAGTTGATTCGGAATCTTCGTGGACGAGTACATTACGAGTACCAGTATCTCTTCCGAAAACTCTATCGCCGAGCTTTTTAAATCCACTGGCGGCGAGGAGGTATACGCTAGTTTTTAACCTTAAGATTGCCGGGTTATCGCATGGCCAGCTGCGGTTTAAAGTTCCCGTTCAGGTTGTGAATGACATGGGAAAGGGTTCCCCGATAGATGTCGACAGCGAGTGTGGAGAAGGATATCGGTATGGCTGCTGCGACGAGATTATAGGTGATGTGGATTGGACGAAAGAGGAGCTGCCTGATTATACCCTTACTCAATGATTAGCCGACTTTGAGATATTCTCTTGTAAATATGTAAGAGTTTAATGCATTTAAAAGCGTTCGAGTTTTGTTTTGTCAGAATGGCGTTTATAGATTTTGGTTTATCTGTCTTGCGCGCTCGAGCGATTGTACAAAATATATGAGCTTACGAAACATCGTCGAAGATTGATAACAAGGATTCCAATTCAAAAAGAGCTCCATAAGTGTAATATCAATTCTGACCGGGGATATCCAAGCTTAAATACAAGACCTGTGCTATCGCTGATCGTGAACCGACTTTCGCCTTTGAGGCTCTGTTTCGGATCTCGCGTGGGCCGTCGCGAAGGCCTCGTTGTATTTTCTTTTGCGTTGCGTGTGAACGAGAACGTGCTCGAAACATTATTGCTCGTGGTGGAACCACCTGCAATCCCTCCATGGCAACGAACACCAGGACTTTGAACCACCAAACCGAGACAGCTCCCAGCGGACATATACGACATGAATCTTATCGCAATAAGGCAAGTAACCAAAACAGATTCTTCACCAAATGCGGGAATCTAACCCTCAAGCTTGGACTGACATCATTCGAGCTAGGCGCAGCCGGAAAGTTCCTCAGGTGTTGCTTGGGAAAGCTACGCCCTGCGCGGCGTATTCTTGCCAATACCAATACACGTATACGAGCTCTTAACGGAGGGTTTCAGTCGGCTCCATGAACGAAAACGAGTAAGACAGCGTTTGACGGAGGACTTTGCAAAAAGACATCAGTCTACGAATTGTTATTCTAAACAGCGGCCGCTGTTCGCACCTGATGACCCATATGGTTCAGGTGTTTTCCAAAATCTTTCAGCTGGGTTCACTCAGTTTTGCGAAATTGCGAGATTACGAAACCCGGGTACTCGAACACTCGACTTCATAGGGCTCTATTGATAGCCCAGTTGCCTGGGAGTTGAGCCACAGGTGATGAACACGGTCGCGCGCTTGGTGCTGGCTCGGGGTGGCTTTGGACGCCGTTGCTTCATCTCCAGGAAATCGGATTCTCCCAACAAGGCATACACAATGCTTCTTGAGGCGATTTTTCGCCTTAGGGCTGCATCCTTAGCGTTGTTTGCCGCACTAGATGACGAATCGCAGCCAGTCCTCGGGTCTCACGGCAGAATGTTGAATGCCTTGGCCCAGATATCTTGGCCTACGCTACCGTCTTGCTATTCATAGTTTCGCTAGCAGGCAGCTCATCGCTCCGGCCTCCCCCCCCACTAACCCCGGTCGATGCTCGGCCGGAGATTCAAGAGTGCCGCGAAAAACCCTTCGTGACTAGATGGAAGTTGATTCTGCACACCAGACCGAAGGACCTTTTGCACAAGGGGAGGTCATTGCCCTTTTGGCTTGCGTTAACCCCTGTTCGTAAATCCCGCATAGCCAAACTCAGCCCCAGGGTAAAGGTCGACTCGTCGGTGACCCCGGCTCTTGCCCGCTTGCACCATGCTGACATTCCAGAAGACATAGCTATGGTGTGAGCAGCACCTGTAGCGCTCGACCGCATGATGGCGAATCCAAAGAGGGGTACAAATAGTCCGTAGAACCCCGCTTTTTGGTCTCGAAATTTCATTTTGGATACCATCTTCGCATTAATACATCACTTTACCTACGAATACTACCAATTTATATTTTCATAAGCTCGGCTTAAGAGAAACTACCCACAAGGCATGTCAAATCAAGACTTCTACGGCGGCGGGGGCGGCCAGCAAGGTGGCTACGGAGGATATCCTCAACAAAACTACGGACAATCCCCTCCTCCTCCTCAAGGTTATGGCGCTCCACCACAGGGTTATGCCTCTCCACAACCACAAGGCTACGGTCAAGACCCGAACCAGCAATATCAAGGTTACCAGTCTCCGTATCCCCCTCAACAACAACCCTATGGTGCTCCCCCACCGCAAGGTTACGGAGGCTCTCCTCAACCCGGCTATCAGGGTTACGACCAAACTCGAGGAGACCATCAACAGCAACAGTATGGTGGATATCCACCACCACCTCAAGGATTCCAGGATCCAAATGCTCCTTTTGATCCGAATGCACCACCCGGCCAACCCGGTGACCGTGGATTGGGTACAACCCTATTGACCACGGGTGCCGGTGCATTCATCGGACACAAACTAGGAGGCGGTCTCTTTGGCACACTCGCTGGCGCCGCCGGCGGAGGTGTCGCTGGCCATTTCATCGGTGATAAGAAGGACAAGAAGAAGAAGAAGAAGAAGAAGGATCATTATGGTGGTCACCACCAGAAGCGAGGAGGAAGCAGTTCTTCAAGCTCCGATTCGGATTAGTCGGGTTTATTCATGAATTTATGATGTTTGTTTGTTTATTTTGATGCTCCGGATCATGTTTCTTTACCTTATTTTCTGGTTTCGTTGGAGTTTTCTTTTTGAAGATTGGGTTACATATCTGGAGGTTTAGTTAGAATACTATCTACAATCAAATTTCAGGAATTTATGAGATACCCAAAACCTCATCGTTCCTAATCGTTCACATATCCGCTTCGCAGTATCTTAAAACACCGTAAGAATGGATCTCCATGGCAGATTTTTGACATCTTTTGCACATCGAAATCGGGCCATCAAGACCTCAAATGCATCTACCTCACAGGATAGATCTTTTCCTTTCATGGATAAAGTTGGTCTCATCATTCGCGAGTTGTGATTAAATATATTCCGTATACTTCGTTGAGTTCGGAGATAGTGAACTTCCATCACCTAATAATTCCTAGCTAAATGCTAGCGGAAGTTTACACATAGTGCACTCATGCTCGTGACAATAGGCTGACCTCGAGTCAGATTTCTACTTCTCGAGAATCAACTTTCTTTCATCCAAACTCATGGAGTTTGCCCCCCCTGCATATGCGCTAGGTTTAGAATGTGGTTGTTACCGTGCCGCAGACATGCATCGCAACACCACCAATAAGCTATCGAGTTAGCGAACTGGGGGTTGAGACATCGGCGCAAGAGAAATCAACTTTAGAAAGTTGATTTCTTGTTTAAAGCTAGCTTTCGAATTGCCAGCGCGTGCGTCTTAAAGCCGCCTAGCTCTGAGCGCTGTTTATATAATGGAGATAACTTAAGAACTTCGCTTCAATATAACTATCTTTTTCTCAAATGCTACGACCAAGTTGATCTGCTTAAGCATCAGGATTCAGTATTTGCAATATCAAACTTCTCTGCCTTTCTTCACGATTTGAGGTTTCGCAAGGCACCCCCTTTTCTGCCAATCTTGCAATATTTCTCAGATTTTCGACCGCACTGTAAGGAAGAAGGCACTATAGACATTATAATGTCTAACCTTCTATTTAAACCCATATACGATGGCGCTCGGGTTCAAAAACGTGGATACAGAAGAGTAGAGGCATGGGAAGACCACAAAGATTTTGTTTTAGGCCTCTGGAAGGGCAAAGTAAAACAAGAGAACATCGTCGAGGCCTTGAAAACAGGAAGGGGTTTCCATACAAAGTACGGCGCTTATTTGATGGTGTTCACCGTATAAGCCATCATGGCCATGTTGGAGATTCGATCTAACAACGCAATCTGACAGCACGAACCAACTGAAACGCCAGATGGCAATATGGGGCGTGTCAAAAAGAAACATCAAGAAGAAGCAGCGAAAATGGATGATCTGGATAAGTGAAAAGAGAGAAACCGAGGGGAAGAGCACTCGTTTTTACTTTGGTGATACTGGGTTGGATGTGCCCGATTCGCAGATTACTGGAATATGGAAGGCTGGCATATCTGATATCCCTGGTAACTATATTCACACCTCATCTAAATTACTTGAAGAGTGTATTTATAACTAACATTTCTGGGGCCTCACTCTAGAGAATATGGCAGGAAGCCCTGGAGAGTTGATAGCAGAAACACCCTTTCCAGCAGCAGAAGAAGAGGAATCAGAAGAAATAGGACCAGGTGCATCTGGGGTTGAAACGAGTCTTGAATACACTTCAAATACTTCAAGTCATACTAATGGAGTTCTTGAAGAGAATATTGGCGCGGCGCTTGCTGCAGTAGCCAATGAAGAAACAAGAAATGCATCCCCTCCCGCAAACGATCATATGGATACCTTAGATGGAGAACCCTATCCTATCAACTCACCAGTCAGCAGCGGTAGTACTAGTGCCGGGATTGACAGTAATCAACCGGACAGTATCAGTAGTATACTCGATGGAACATCGAGTGTTGAGAGATCGGAGAACTTGCCTTTCCGAGTAGGCGACCTTTTGAGCATGACAGTAACGGCTGATACACCGAAAGAGGACCGTGGAGACATGCCTGGTCTGGATTCCGACATGGTAAACATCGATCGTAAGGAGATACAATCCATGGAAAAGTATGCTCCGGATGTAGCATATATCCCTGAAGAAATGGAGGATAAGACTGGTGATGCATACTTGGAAGTATGTCAAGCCCTTGATGCACTAAATCTCAACACTACGAGTAGCAACAATGCTTCAACTCGGCCGGAAACCGTTACTCGAGAATACATGACCGAACTCATGACATGGATCGATGGTGTCAAACAGAGTACCAAACTCTTTCTTAGTGTTGTCGAGCATTTACTACGGACGACGAGGGTCAGCTTTCATGAGGTCTTCGGGAGTACCTATGTATGGTACACCTTACAGCATCAGGTCGAGCCGCTCCCTTACCCAGTCATGCTCTCAATTATCCATGGACATCCGATTGTGTCGGTTGTCAATCCGAGGAAACCAATTCTTACTCCAGCCGAGTGGGACCAAATCTTCAAAATATACGAACGCAACTATGATGAACTCAAAGGCTTCGCAGCTCAAGCCAAGGACAATAAGATTGAAGATGGAGATATCCCGGGCGACCCGTTCGAATTTCGATCCAAGGTTTCTCATCTCCCTTACCTCTATCAGGAATTTGGACCCGCCAATTATTTCACTATAGCCTCGCTGTGCTCTTTCATAACCATGAGTTGGATAGCATCATCTTCCTCGGTTACTGATGATGATATATTTCTCCAGGAAATGGCGTGTAAAGCGAACCGAAGAATCGGAATGGAGTTCCACGAACAGAATTTTCACCCAGCAAACAACCTCGCGCAGATAAAAATCGATGACGAAGATTATCTGGCAGGGCTTCGCCTGCAACGAGTCGTATTTTCAATCCAGTCAAGAGTCTACGGTGGTAGCTCTTTGTCTAGCCTGCACCTACTGCCAAGTATAGCAGAAACATATTGGAAACTTGGTGAAAGAAATGTGGCCTTGACACTCTTAAAAACGGTCCTAAGGCACATTCGGTGCACACCTCTGAACTCACTAGACCGAGATGATCAAATAATGTTGCTGATAATGGCATACGATATCGGCATGCTATTGGGGACAATGAAATGTCGGGCAGAAAAGGAGCTGGTTTTCAAACTCGCTATCACTCTTCATCAGAGTTTTCTCGCAGCGAACGACAGAATCGACGAAGATATGGTGGAAGTGTGTTCCTTCATGGGACGCATGTATAACAGGCTGGGAGACAAACTTAAGGCTATTGATATGTATCGTTATGTGATAGATTACTATAGCAATTGCTACGGTGACCTTTACGCCAAAACGATCATCAACATAGACTATTTCTGCAAAGCAGCCGAAGACCGAGGAATCGCCATGCAAATTGCACCTACGATAGAAAGGATATGGAAAGTCTGCCAGTCTAACCCGAGGCAAGACGAAGAACGAACATGGGAAATTTTCATGATGTATTCCAACGCTGTATTCCGAGTCAACGGGCTAGACCAAGAGCTAGAAAGCCTAGCCAAATACCTACAAGGCTAAACTACCAATTTATTATCATATCTTGTAATTAATGAATTTATGAATTAATTAATGCATAAGTTCAATTTTTATTTCGATAAATATAAGAGGTAACGCATGAACTCATCGAAGGTAGAAAACATCTCCGTCAAACAAGACTATCAATAAAGTAAGTACTTTAAAGAACATCTCAAAACAATTATTCTCATAACGCCATATGTCACTAAGCGACCTTCAGGAAACAAGAAATATCCATATTTAATACTTCTTAAAAAACCCAAGAAACCCACTCTTCTTCTCCTTCACATCCTCATCTTCAATTTCCATCGGGATAGGTTTCTTCTTATACAACTTCCCCTTCCCCTTCTTCGACCCATCAGTCTCAACCGATAAAGCCTCCCCGGAAGCCGGTGTTCCAAAAGGATTAGTACCACCACGGTTTCCAGCAGGACTACTCGGCCCCGCAATCGAAAACGCAGCATCATCATCCCTAGTCCACGAGTCCGGTGATCCAGGACGGTTACCATTATCAACCCGAGCGACCGAAGGAGGATATATCAAATCGATACTTTGTTGAACCGATGGAGCGTAGAAATACTGTGGTGGAGTATTATCCGAGATAGCGTGAGGTAGATCGTGTCCGAATTGTGTTTGCTGGATTTGATCAGTTGTCATTTCTCCGAGGTCGCCGTGATGATGATCGTTGGATTGATCGATTCGTGGTGCAGGGGTGATACCGTAATCTTCTAAAGGTGCTGGAGTCGCATAACGAGACTCGAGATCCGTAAGATTGTTGTCATCGGAGCGAAGGTATGATTGAGCCGGCGCATATAATCTCCCAACTTCAGAATCGTAAGAGAAGTTCGAAATCCCACTATATCGGTTTTGTCGTCCAGGTAATGGCGGGGCAAGAAGATCCCCATAGAAGGCGTCACTGCTTGTCGTAACACTTGCAGAATCGCTCAATATTTGCGGTAGAACAACGCTAGACCTTCCGGAAAGTGGTAGATGTAAATCAGAACGATGATATAAACCGTCTTCATCGACTCGAGCGGGGACGAAACGACCGGAAAGTGTTCGCCAAGGTAAAGCAGCTTCACGAATCGCATCTCGTTCACGATCAGAAAGTTCTGGGAGGCCATCGGATTCTTCTTCTTCGTCTCCTACTGGCATAACTTCACCAATTTTCCTGCGGACTCGAGGGCCACCCCAACTGCGACGTTTGTATGACCAGATTGAAGCCACGAGATACCACCAATTGACAATTGGATTGGCTAGGAAGAGGATCGGATACAAGTAAGCCTTCTTTCGTTTCAGTTGCCATCCGTACCAGAACATAAAGAACCAATTTGCACCGAGGGATAGTGCAATCAAAGGCAATGGAAGTTTTTCGATGGTCTGAACTTTCGTCATCAGCGAGAAAATCACTATAATAGAGTCAGTACTCATATTATCAAGACCTTATTCGATTATCGCGCTACTTACGAAGAACAAGGAGAAGAGCTGTTGTTCTAATTGTATCTTGCATCATCCGGAAAACGCATAACAACGGATACCGTCTCCATATTTGCCAATCAGTCAACATTGCAGCCTCATTGGTGATAAACCCTTTGAACCATCTCGTCCGCTGGTTGACCAAAGACTCCCAGGTAGCACAAGCCTCGGTTTTGCAGAAGGCGCTGGTACTGAATCCGATTTGATAAGAGTGTTTAGCTCCGATCATAAATAAATGCGTAAGCCAGCGGTCTTCGCCCAGATGGTATTGGCCAAAATCGAAAGGATTATCGTGCTTGTCAGCCATATCTGCAAAGTAGAAGACGGACATGTTTCGAAAAGCTGAAAACTTGAGGCAGGTCAATGCACCAGGAAGACAGGTTACCGCGCCACAGCTTGATTCGACGGCTCTTTCGAAAAGCTGGCCGTGGATGTATTCCATGTCCTGGAGTAGTGTGATAAAGCTCCCTTGTCCTTTGTCTATTCGGGATGTGATGACACCGGTCATAGCCATGGGCTGGCGTTTCTTCTTTTGGCGAGGCAAGAAGTCCTATAAGACATGTTAGGCCACTCTCCCCGTTTGTCAGAGTGTAGCGAAAGTCTTACCATTTCGTACATAAAATTCTGTACACAATATCTATCCAGAATACAATCCGAGTCGATGAACAAAAGATAAACATCATCACGACGTTCCAAATACTTTTCATACAACTTGTCGATCATTTGGAATGTTTTCTTCTGTGTATGTCGTTTACCGCCGTGTTTGTATCTACTCACAGTGACTCGCATTCCTTGATAGCGAACATCAATGGAGACCGGATACTTGTTCTTGCGGACAGTGGGTACACCAAGACTGGATAGAACCTCAAGATATTCCTTACTGATTTCATCCGAATCAAACGAGAGGCAGATGTGGATGCAAGCCATGGGATAATCCTGCCCGGCTACCGAATTGATACACTTCATCACATTCTCAGCGACCTCGTTGTAGCAAGGCATGACAATGATGACCTTGGGAGAGTCTTCGTGAAGAAGCGTTGCGTATCTAGCCTTTCGACCAACCGTTCTGTTGAACATGTTGTAAATTATTATGGTGGCAGGGAAGAGGAGAAGGATCACGAAGGCGTAAAAGGCTATGAGCTCCAGCAATGTCGCCCAAGAATCTGGAAGACGAGCTCGTAGAGCAGCGGGCATCGGGATACTGACGATAAGTACCGGGATGAAGAAGAGTCTAGACAGAGTTTAAGCCGGATAAGTGATGTGATCAATGACAGGCTACCACAAGGGACGTACCGAAGAGTGGTGAACAATATTATCATGAACGTCGTCAAGACCACTTTGATGTAGTCTTTGCTCCGGTATGCCTTGATCCAACAATGGTAGAAGCAATACAGAAACGATATCTTCGGATAAGTTAGCTCAACATGCCGGAACACCACACGCTCGATCTAGGGGGTCAACTCACCAGCCAGGCAGTCCATTCTACCAGGATCGCAGCATATATGGGGATGCCGACGACCATGAAGCCAATCTATGCAACGACAAAACCATTAACCACGACTAATCACGATTTTATTTCGGTTAGCTGGGGTGGTGTAACTCACATCGCCCGGCTCGAACCTGATGGGAGGCAGGCCAGAGGGCACATCACCCGGAAAGGTGATTCCCGGTGGAAGACCCTCGTCCCCCGGTGTGGCCATCGTCGGTAAGGTGTGCAATCTCTATTCGAAGTAAGTCTTTACCTGTTGTTCTTGAGGGGCTCAGTGACCTGATGTTGAAGAAGTTGAGTCCGGATTGAAGACTTGTGGCGGTTAGAAGATTGCTCAGGTCATGGAGCAGGACTGATGAATGGCCAGAAAGTTGCAGGCCTTTGATGTCACTAGCACGTAGTTTCTGCTTGATATATGAATGGGTATTCACTCCAATAAAGTGTTTGTGGTGGGGGGGTATCTCGGCGCGAGGGCTCTCCAGACCTATCTTCTTAGGCTGCATACGTCCTGCTAACTGGTCAAAACTGCTTCATTTTTGGAAAATGTGATATAAGGTAGAACAGCGCTGTCATTAACTACATAAATTAAGTACGCTAACATGATAGACTTAACAAAAATTAACATCCTATTCAGAGCATGGTCGTTATTAATCAATCAGTCAGCTTCGCCGACCAGCAGCTTTTCGAATATCAGAGGCTGAGTCTATCATCCTTCGACCCATCGACAGAATCATGTCGGTGGCACGAAGGATGATAATCTTTTACGAACAATATCCGAGGTCGAGACTATCATCCTGCGACCCATCGATAGAATCATGTCGATGGGTCGAAGGATGATAGTCTTTTACGAACCCCGCCTAAGTCTTATAAAACGATTATCGTGCCACCCCTCCCACGTCTAGAATTGTGAGGCTTTTGTCGAAAGTTGGGACTGAGCACAAATTTACCGTACTCGCTCGTCTTCTTTTCCG
Organism: Dactylellina leptospora; assembly: GCA_036971365.1. Taxonomy (NCBI): domain Eukaryota; kingdom Fungi; phylum Ascomycota; class Orbiliomycetes; order Orbiliales; family Orbiliaceae; genus Dactylellina; species Dactylellina leptospora. The sequence goes on from JAJTUC010000001.1 coordinate 646,604, forward strand.
TCACTAGGTTCTCCGGTGGTAACGGTGGAGGCTTTCCCTCTGCGAGGGTATTAGCAGCAAGATGAAACGATTCGAACCGGTGGAGGACTTTCTTATAACTACCGTCAAGGCTAATTGACTGCTCTGAGCATTGGGATGATGAGGTCGTGCTTGGCGATCTGGGTTCGTCCGCGCTGGACTGAGAATTATTTCCGATGACATGCCCAGATCCTCTGAAAGGGGAAGAGGCAGTCAATGCCAAAGGAGTTCCGGCCTTCTCTTCCGTCGTCTGTTGTTCAGTTGGTTCATCGCGAGTATCGGTCGGAGGGGGCGTCACGATCTCGATTTCTCCGGGGCTACCAGGCGAACCACCTATTGACGAGAATTAAATTATTACAATTGATGATAAGAACAGTACACAGCGCCATCATTCGTAGAGCTCATACCTATAGGGCCAAATCCTCCTGTTTTGAGGATGCTACCTACTTGCGCATCTCCAAGTTCCATCCCGGAGTCTCCGAAATAAAATGTTGTTTCTTTCCCCTGCGCAGCTCTTTCCTGCTTCGTGATATATATCCACCTCCTTTGTTTTTGCCTTAGATTTCTCTTCGTAAGACCCCAAATGGCGAGCTGTCGTTTCAACTGATTTAATCTGTGTAAGTGTTGTTAATAAAATACAACAGTCGATAAAGGAACCTATTCGGAATCGCTTACTTTGTATCGAAACCTCTTTCGTCTCTCAGAGCTTCCAAAATTCTCTCTTGCTTGGTCTTTTGGTTTATGAGGTCAAGTATAAAATCTTTGTGGTCGTCCCAGACTTCCGTTCGACGATAGCTTCGTTTTTGCACCTTACCGTCATAGACAGGCTTGAATAGCAGTTGCTTTGACATTAGTAGTTTTGCAAATTGAACACCGACAAAACTGACAATAAACTTTTTGACGCCGTTGATTGAACTTTTGGAAATGCAGTGGGATATGCCTGCACACGGCGCTTAATGGATGTCTTATATACATTGTTTTGAAATTGGATGTTTCTCCATCGGAATCGAGCTTTGCCATCGTAGTATGAAACGATATCATGTCGGGAAAGTCAACTTTTTCAGGAGATTGTGCTGTAATGTGGGACAAAAGCGCTTTTGCTTAAGCATGCTGATGTTGGCGACAACCACTAATTGAGCACTCCCTCGAGCTCCCCATTTTCTATTTGATGGAGGGAAAAGTCGATTCTGAGCAAGCGGCAATTCAACTTTTCTGGTGGAGAATCCTTGCTGGTGCGCTAGCTTGCTGTGCCGATACAACATGCATACATCGACGCCCACTAGCTCTGCATGCCCCGGGCATCCCGAAAGAAGGATTGCATTCGACGTCGATTGAATTGCAGTAACAGGACAATTCACTTTCTTAAAGCGTATACCCCAGTACCGTACCCAGCTCATTAAAATGCATGACAGGGGCACAGACCGACTATTTTCTGATAGAGTGAAATTGCAGCCGAGATGGTCTGGTTGAAGTGGAGGGACGACAGCCAAAAGAGCACCGGCCAACGTCAAAACAACGCGATTGAGCCTGACTCCCAAAATGGCCCACGACACCCCTCCCAGACGACATAGCCGCCATCAGAATTCGAATCCTCCACCCGGTTGCGATGCTCCACTTCGGCAATGGCGGCTGAGGAAGACGACTACTTCGGCGATGACGATGACTTCCTCGACAACCTCGACCAGCTGCAGGAGATCGAGAACGCCGCCGTTCTCGCGTCCCTGACCCAAAAACAGCGCCAGCCGGAACCGCAGCAGAAACCGGCGCCGCTGCCTCCCAAGAACCCGTACCAGATATCATCCAAGGCCGCAGCCCATGCGAGTACCAATCGCGTCCAGAATCAGCTCCAGAAGCCGTCTGTGGCCGGCCGACCTTATGCGAATCCCGGCTACCAGCCCCCCAGACCCGCGGTACAAACCGCGCAGGTCCCCGTCATAAACTTATCTGAAGAGGAACAAAACGTTCGAGCTGCTTACCTACACCGGAATAAAGAACGCCAGCTTCTACGACTACAGCAGCAACAGTCGTATCTCGCGCAGCAGAAACAGCAAGAGCAACCTGTTGAGCAGAAACCACCGGGGCAGTCCATCAATCCGCAGCAGCAGCAGGCGTATGTCGCCTCCCAACGACAACCTCAGCTATCACAATCCACATACACCCACCGTCAACGACAATTACAACCCCGAAGTTCATTCAGACAACCTACACCGTCTTATATTACCCAACCAACATTACCCAGTAGTCCTGCGGAACGTTCGCGGTCAAACAACGGCGGTACATCAAATGTTCAAGCCGGTACATCTCGACGATTCGGCACCGGACTCAGCAACGCTAATGTATCAGCAAACGGCACTACAACCGGGCGGTATCAAACCGCCAAATCAAATATCATAGCACCCACCATCGGCATAGCACGTCCGGAAGAATATGCGACCTACGATGAATCGAAAGAACTTTGGGACACGGCGGCCCCGACAGAGGTGGTATTGCAGGAGGCGGGTGGCACAGCTGTACTCGATCCTTCGGTGCTTGGGACTTCTGCGTTCGGAACATCGGCTTGGATCAGTAGTAATGACCAATCCCTTGGTAAAACGTTGCAGACCCACGCCACTGTCGCCGATGACATGGTGGATTATGAGGCGGTGGGTCAGAAAGTTGAGGATACGACCGTCATGGACACTACCGTCATGGACTTGGATGATGGTCTGAAGGGGCTAGCTGCCGCTCAATTGGAAGAGTTGGAAAGACTTCGCAAAGTCGCCCAGTTGGTATGGTGGCCCAGAATTCCATGTCGTCCTTAGTTTGCTAACCGTGCGACAGCTTGCGACTGAGAAGGACGAGCTACAGGGCAAGCTCAAGCAGGCTACCATAGATTTTCAAACGAAATCTGGAGAAAATATCATATTGAGAAAAAAGATTGAAAAGACCGATGCTGAACATAGATCAGAAGTCAATGCGCTTCGGTCGTTTGCACAGCAAAAGAGTGACCAATCAGAGAAAGAAATGGCGGCTCTCCGTGCCAGCATGCTCGAAATGCAATCTAAATTAGATTTCGATCAGAACGACCAAGATTCTATGCGTCGAGAGTTGAAACAGTACCAAGAAAAAGATAAACAAGTTTTCAAACCGACAAAAGAAGCTCCGCTTACGCCTCGCAAGAGCAGACTCGCAGCGTTCCGTGATGGGTTTGAAGACGATGAAGCTGGTGTATCGATGAGGAGTAGTCCTCCCGTCGGTCTACCAGGCAGTCGCAAAGGAACCCCTTCGAAGAGCTCGAAACGGAAGAGAAAGCCGAATGACTCGCCTATGAAGAATTCACAAAGTCTCACGTTACCGATGTTGCAATCTGGTAATAACTCGCAGAGGTCCGTCATGTTGGAGAACGGCCAGGAATCAGAAGAAGATTATGCTACCATGATTGATAAAATGACCCTGGAAGACCTCGGGCTGGCGAACGATGGCCGACAGGAATTCTTGGAAGGCATATTGGCGTACAAACCCGAGAATAGCGATTCGACGATTCTCGAAGCGCTGGATCATTTTCATTTCCCTTCGGATGAGGAAACGTCGCTGTCTGCTTTATTCATGGAGAATATTCCCCAAGCGGAGATAGACGCTGCGTATGGCGAATTTCCTGCGAAAGTTTGTTGTATTCTGATTGCATTATGGGACCGGTGTTACACGGAAAAGTTTGTGAGTATTAAATCCATCTTTTAGGTTGGAGTTAGTGCTGACGGAATGATCAGTTTGAACCTTTATCATTACTTTTAGATTTCTTATATAATGTTATAAACGAGGATTTTGGGTCTACATTGTTCCACGATATCACTGAATCGTTCGCAGAAGTCGTGCAAAAGACGATCATGGTAAACTCGCTACCACGGTTTAAAGGACACCCGGAGCAAGTTGAACCATTAATCGATGTTGAAAAATGTCTAGTCTTATTCGAAATCGTAGCCTTGGGCGTACGTTTTAATGACGAACTAGCAAAAGAGTGCGTCCTCCCCATCTCAACCGTACCATACGAATTACCGCTAATCATTAGACAGTTTCTGGACCCTCATCGCCCCAGACTTCATCGCCACGCTTCTATCATTCACCCAACCGATCCCCCAAATCCGTCTCACCCTCAACACCCTCCCATCATCCGTCTTCACCACCTCCTTCGGCGCCATATCCCCGGACATCGAACAACAAAAAGATTACGAACGAGTAATTTTAATGCACGCCTCCTTCCTCCTCACCACCGAACCAAAACCCACCGATCCCCAAATCCAACAACAACCGGGTATCCGCCGCGCGGAAATCCTATCAATCCGCTCGTTAGTCCTAACCTTCTACTCCTGCGTCGCATCAACGGACTACGGCATCAACGCCCTCGTAACGAACTCCAACTGGCAAGCGTTATCCCGCATCATCGTCCGGCTCCACCACGAACTCGAAGAAATCTACGAAGACAGATACGGTCAATCCAACTCCGTGAATTTCGTCAATAACGGGGTATCGTTCATCCATCGGGTGCTCAAACTCCAACAATCGAACGACGATATCGAGAGATTGTTATCGAATACGTCGAATAACGGGAACGGACATAAGCATTTGGTCGTGTTTGCGAGGATCGCGTTTGTGAAGGAGGAAGGGTTTTTGAGCGAGTGTGGGATTCGGGCGGAGACGGTGGAGATGGCGATGGAGGTTTTGGAGGGGAGTGTTACTATGGAGCAGGGGGATGAGATTTGGGGGTTGTTTAGGGGGAGGCCCGGGGGGTTGGTGGGGGAGGTTTCGATGACGGAGAGTATGATCGAAGCGGATAGGATTCTGAGGGAGGAGGAGATGAAGGGGTGATTCAGTTACTTTTGTTATGGGAGTAGGAATTGGCGTCTGGTGGGGTTTCTGGGTTTATAACTTTACGGGAAGTTGGGTAGCTTGGTTAGTGTATGTTACGTACTCTACCTGTATACAAATCTTTCTATCTATATATCTATATTCCATGAAATTTGACGAGTATTCGGAAAGAATGATGAATGATTAATTGGTTGGAGAATGTCTTTGTTTTTTATATTTTGTTTTCTTCCCTCTGTCCGTCTCTTTCACCTTTCTTATCTCTCTTTTTGAACGCACAAGGTCATTAAATACATACAGGCCCCTGTATCCCCCGTCTCACAAGAACGAAGAATATACAAAGAACCCAGACGAAGAGGATAGATATCCCAACAGATCAAAAAATAAAAAAGATAATGTTCTTTTATTCACATCTACCACTCCATCTTATCAATTCAGAAAACCCGGATACCCGGAATAATCTATTTAGGAGGATTCTCCTTAACAAACTTCACACCCTTCTCGATATTCTTCTTCAAATCAACCAAGCAAGCGTCAATCAACCCTTTCTCATAAGAATCGATCTCCCCGATGCCGTGAATCTTCTTCACACCGTCAGGCCCCAACTCGACATTACTAGCGAAAAAATCCACCCCTTGCTCCGCGAACAACGGACTCTCCACAAACGTCGGCTCGACAACCCCGCTCTCCCCATCCTTCGCCCTCAACAAACTCTCCGCCATTCTATACCCCGCGAGGGCCATGGATAACGTAGCCGATCCCGCGCCGTCCTTCGCTTTAACCACCTCGTCGCCGCCGAATTGAATCCTGTTCACGAGTTTATCGCGGACTTCACCGGTGATGTCTTTGTGGTTGCTTTGGGAGAGTAACGGAACGATGGTGACGCCGCTGTGGCCGCCGACGACGGTGACTTTTTCGTCTTTAGGGTCGGTGTTTTTTAGTTCGGAGATGAAGCGGGAGGCGCGGACGACGTCGAGGGTGGTGACGCCGAAGAGGGTGGAGGGGTTGTAGACGCCGTTTAGTTTGTATACTTCGCGGCAGATGGGGACGGTGGAGTTGACCTGTTGTATTGATATTATATCATGTCAGCGTGATATTCGTATAATCCATATATAATATAATATAGTATGATTATGCTATGTGTTCTAGTATTGCTATGATGGTGTGTCTGGGGATGGGCTATGTACCGGGTTAGCGATGATGCAGAGCTTAGCTTTCGGGTTCGCCTTCGCGGTGGCATCAGCGAGATCACGAACGATGGAAGCGTTGGTGTTGAACAAATCTAACAAGTCTCGATCAGCTTATATTCCACTTGTGGTAGATATAACAGACTATATATCGTATGAAAATGTGGGGGGATCGGGTACGTACCGTCTCTCGACATGCCGGGCTTTCGTGGGACACCGGCGGGGATCAAAACGACTTCAGCATCTTTAAGAGCCTCCGCGAGGTTTTCGCCGCCTGGGGCATATCCTTTAACCTACACTCAAACCACAATTAACCATCTCAATCCAACTTTAGTCTTCGATTATTGTTGAGATAGGTTACTTACGACGCTGTGGGTGTTGACATGGGAGATATCAGCGGCGACACCTAAATAATCAATCAGCATACTCCGCCTCCAAATATCAAACCTCCATTCCAATTGCAATAGAGCATTGAAACAGTATAGTAGAGGATGACATACCAGGCGCGCCACGGACATCGTATAACGCCAACTCGGTAACCTTCGGCGACAACTTCAACAACAGCGACAGCGGCTGTCCGATACCACCAGCGGCACCCAAAACTGCAACCTTATACGGCTACATCGCCCCAAAAAACAAACAATTAGCAAAAAACTTCTCCCCCAAATATTCCACCACATCCAACATCTCCGCTTTTAGGTATATCGCGAAAGATCGTTTTCTCGATGAATAATATGCCCGCGGTGAACAGTAGATATGAGACGTACGTTGGCAGCCGAAGCCGAGAAGGCTCGCTTTTGGGTGAAGTTCACGGCGGCGCGGCGGACGGAGAACATTGTCGCGGTGATGGGATTATCTAACCTACATCCCAAACGGTATATCAGCAAAATCCAAACAATATAATTATATATATGTATATTCCGCTCCGGTAAGTCTTAGCAAGTCTAAGACATGTTGATACCAGGTGGTGATAACTCATGGTGGGGTCAAGCGGGTTACAGCAACAGCAACCAGCAACTTAAACCCCCCTCCTCTCCCTCTCACCACGACAATACACAAAATAAATCAATTGCGAAAGCTGAACATACCGTATACAAAAGGAAAAAAGAGATCCGTATAGCAATGCGGAGAAGAGAAGGTGGTGCGGTGGGTGCTGTCGTTAAGACAAAAAGTAAAAGTGTTCGAGTTAAAATTTTAAAGAGAAATGTGCCGAACAACGGGCTCCCTTAAAGGGTTTTTCTTGCCTGCGTCGGGGCGCGTCGGCAACTGCCCTCAGAAAATTTTCATACTCGCCAGTGTTAATTTCCAACACACATGGAAATCCCGCATTGAGGGACTCGCCGGCATGTGTCAAGCCAGGCACCACGGGGTTTAAAGACGTGGGGGATGCCCTGTGCAAGAGGGTAAAGGAGATACGGAGGCTAGCATTGTAGCGTCCGCTCCCCCGGATTTTGCACGTCGAGCTCACGAGGCAGCTGAAAGGAGCTGGAAGCTGTAAAAGGGTGTAGAGGAAGCTCTCGTTCAGCTCTCATTCAGCTGCTATTGACGTCATCCACAGCATCGCCATACACGGAGGAACACTATGTTGTTATAATAGAGAGTAGGTAATTCAATTGAGCACAGTTTTATATAAATACACACGATACAAGCCCAGTACTTGAACAAATAATATATGCGACAAAGGAAAAAAGAGGTTGTAATATTGTATTAAAACCTATAAGCGATAAGCTCTCTATAAGTAGCTGAACACAGGGGAAAGGGTGTAGAATAAAGAAGAAGCATCCAGACCTCCCCCTCAACATGAAAGCAAGACGACAGGAGAAGAATCAAAAGAAGTGATAAGAAAGGGAAATATACACGATAATAACCCCTCCACACTTCCCCATCCTTCTCGCCATCGTTTCCCACATCAAAAGATCTTTCCCTCCCTTTTAATAAAAATAGTAGATAAAAAAAGGCTTATTCTTTTCAATCGGTCATCTAAATCTAATCCTTCATCTCGCTGTCTACCTCCTCAACCTCCGGTTGCAAAACATTATCTTCACCGGCATCCTTCATATCGGTGTCCTTCTTCTCTCCCGCCTCTTCTTTAGCCTTCTTTTCCGCTTCTTGCTTTGCTCTTAATTCAGCCTCCGCGGCTTCCTTGGCAGCTCGATCCGCTTGTCGCGCAGCTTCCTGTTTGTCGAGGTATCGTTGGACGATTGGGCCCGCGACGAATCTGATTTCTTCGTACTTGGAGATGTACACCGCCTTAGTGGCATCTTCACCTTCGTCGTACAGCCAGTCCTAAACAAAACCCGTCAGTATTTAGAAATTAAGTAAGGGAAATGGAAAATATAATAGAATGTAGCTTACCTCAGTCTTGGTCAACAAGGCCTTCAATTTGTCCTTCTCATCCTCACTAGCAAACTCCGAGTACAAATCATCGATCTTGCCCCTCATCTCGTAAATATACTCCTCCAACGCATTCTTGCGATCCTCGGTATCAGCCACGAGCTTATCCTCGACAGCCATCTGGTTCTCGCGTTCGGCGAGAGCGTCCTTGGCAGCCTGGTCCGCACCGTGGGTTCCGCTGACGACCGTCAAATCGCCCTTCTTGACCTGTTTCTTGACCTTACGAGTCTTCGGTGGAGTCTTGTCGTTCTCGTCCTTCTGTTTTTTATCATCACGGGTTAGCACCGACTCTACACTCTCAACTCGCGGCCTTTTCGCCGGTCGTTTCGCATAAGAAGAAGAGGAGGAAGAAGAATCACTATCGCTTACATCCTTATCTTCGGGGATCGGTTCTTCGACTTCCGCTTCCTCCACGTAATACCCGCTCTCGATGTTCAAGACGCCATGCAAATTAAGCCTGGCCTTGAGTTTACAGATCATGAAGTCGCCCTTGGGATCCGGCTTGACTCCCTTAACCGAGAATCTACCGATCCAGGGGCTGAACTTCCCGGGCAACTTGTCGGGTTCAGCGTATCTAGCCTCCAAATCAAACGGTTCCTTTCTATAGAACGTCAGAATCTTCGTCGAGGGGACAGTGTTGTTCTTGTTAAAAACAGTCAAAGTCGTATCTTCGTCCGGGATTTCAGCGTATTTCTCCCACGTGAATTCTATCGGGTAAGAAACGATGTCGTGCATGGCAAAGTCACGGACGCGGAAAACAGGCGACAGGATGGCGCAGGCGAAAGCGCAGCCGCGGGCGACGGCTTCGTCCTGGTTGAGGGTGAAGGAGAGGGGTTTTTGGAAGAATGAAGAAATTCGCTCCTTCAAAGACGGAACTCGGGTGCATCCGCCGATGAGCTCGATGAAATCGATCTCGCTGGCCTTGAGACCGGCGTCGTCGAGAGCTTGTTGGAGAGGATCGGTGACGCGGTCCAGCAACGGTTGAACGAGCTCTTCCAACTCTTCTCGCTTGAGCATGCCTCTGACATCGACGTCGTTCATTATGGACTCGATGTTGAGCGGCGCTTGGGCGTTGGCGGAGAGGACCTTCTTCAACTTTTCGACACCGGCCATGAGACGGGTGTAAGCCTTCGGGTTCGACTTGACATCGATCTTGAATTTTTCTTTGAACTCCTTGGCGAAATGTTCAGCGATGGCCTTATCAAAGTCTCGACCACCGAAGTGTCGATCATAGGCGGTGGAGAGGACGGTGAGCTCTCCCTTGCGGAAGGAGACGATGGAGACGGTGTAATTGCTGTAACCGATGTCGACAAAGGCAACACGCCTGGGTTTCTCCTCGGCAGCCGGCAAGTCGACCTTTGTGATACCGTAGCCCAAGGCGGCAGCGGTGGTATCGTTCAAGAGTCTGAGGGTCTTGAGACCGGCGACCTCGGCAGCATCCAGGATGGCTCTTCGCTGCGCATCCGTGAACCACGATGGTACACTTATAACAATGTCGGAAACGGGCAGCTTAAGCTCGGCGGAAGCGGTAGCCTTGACCTTTGTCAAAAACATGGCGATGAGGGAGGTGGCAGAGAAGGTCTGTTGCTCGCCGAGGTAGTCGACCTTGGCGCCAACCTGACCGTTGAGGTCGACGAGAGCAGCGGTGACATACTGCTTCTCGATGTCAATTTCAGGATCGGTGAAGGTGCGGCCGGCGAGACGTTTTAACGAGCCGACGGTGTTTTTGAGGTTGGAGATTTCTTGTGTTTTGGCGGACTCTCCGAGATAGCGGGACTTTGGGCCGAATCCGACGAGAGAGCTGCGAGCTGTCAGTAAGATGTACGATGAATACTATTATAAGGACGAGGGGAAGCTTACGGGGTAGCGCGATTCGAGACTTCGTTTGTGATCTGTGGATATATAAGAAAAGATATCAGCAACGGTCCACCCCCACCATTGGAGAAAGCGAAGGAGAGCTACTTACGACATCGACGCCCCTGTTGCGGGCAACAGCAATGACGGTATTCAAACAGCCGAAGTCTACGCCGACTACAGACATGATGGGAGTTTAGGAGGGGAGGGCCAATTCAAGCTGTGTCTGGGTAGATGGGTCGAGCGAAAAAGGTGGGATGTTGAAAGAAGCTGGGTTGGTTGAGTGTGGGAGGTGGTGGGGTACAGTAACAGCAAGCAGTATCCAAGCAGCAATTTTTTTTTTTTTTTCTTCGTCTGAAATCTCTGATTTTTGGGTCAAACAAACACCTAGCAACTGGGAGTGTTCCTTTGAAAGAGATGGACGGGAGATGACTGGTGCAGACGCGGTGGTCTCAAGCAGGGGCGCTTTTAATAGCGAGTAAGAATGGAGGAGAGTAGGAGAGAAAGAGAGAGGAGAAGAGAGAGAGAAGGATCGAGGCTATGATTGATACTACTACTGCTAATGCTACTGCTGCTACGCTCTGCAACTGTCGAAGCTGCTAGAAATGTCGACAACTTTCTGTGTTGTGTGTTGCCAAGAACCACCCCGGTCCGCTTAGTCATCATCCTCTATTTCGATCGCTTCATTGGCTTCATCGACATCATCAGGACATCGTGATATTGTACGCGTAGATATCTAGATGGCGAAGACGGCGAAGAAGGTGCAGCCCCCGCCCATGCAGAGGCCAATCCTCTCGCGCATGGCCTTCCTCCACCAGGCCGCCGCCCTCCTCTCCCTCCCCGACCGCGCATCCGACGACTCGTCCACCGTCCCTCCCGTCGGCCTCTCCCGCTACTACACCTCCCACCTCCTCTCCGTCTCCAGAAAGTCCGTCCAGCGACCCTCACGGGCTGTCAAGCACACCATATGTAAGCGCTGTGCTTCGGTCCTCACACCGGGTATCAGCTGCACCACCCGCGTTGAGAACAAGTCGAAAAACGGGAGGAAAAAGTGGGCGGATGTGCTGGTTATCGAATGCAGCTTCTGCCACGCCCGCAAGCGCTTTCCGACACACGAGCGGGGGAATCCAAAGGGCAAAAAGGTGGATGCACCTGTCGATGAGACAGCAGCGGTCTCGAATACGGCGGGAAATGCGGCTGTCGAGATAAATCCAGCTGAAAACACCGAAACAGTGGCCGCTCCAACAGTCGAGGACGCTGCCATGACCGGCACCTGAATCACCACAAAATATATATACATAAGTATATATACTACACCGCACAAATTACAGCTGCTACACACTTTGTCTTACGACTTGCGCAGTAGAGATCCCATTGCATCTTGGCGCATTGGACGAATCTCCTGTCACGTCTTCTAATCGAACACCCTTGGACCATGCTCCGATAGTGTCGATGGAACAGTCACCACCAATTCGCACTCGCGAGGATATTCCGAAAAGAGACTACCATTGAGTGTTACGGACGGATCGAAATATACCGATCCGTCCGGCGTATACGTCCATATCGGTCTGACATGTACAAATTGTGTATGTTGGGGGGAAAACAGCATCCGTATAACTCCTTGTACTTAACACCAAAAACAAAATATCAACCAGACAATCTCAGGACAAAGGAAATCGGAATGTCATAACATCGTGAAAAAATAAAGGATAGTAGGAAACCCTCTCAATCATCTCCCAAACTTCATAACCGTCCTCCATCTACTCTTCTCTCATCGTCTACAGAAGCACGTCCGTATCCTGGACATATTCTTCGATCGTCGTACTCCTCCTCCTCGAATCAAACCCTCTCCTCTGCTCCGGCTCCCCAACCGCATCACGTTTAATCTGATGTCTCCAAACCCTACTATTCCTCTTCTCAATCTCCGCCAGCACATCCCCAAGCCCCATCGTATCCCTCTTCCCCACCCTTTTAACCACCTCCGCACCAGCATTCTGCACCGCAACCCCCGGCCCAACCGCGGGATTCGCATGAACAATAGGAATAATATGCACCGGCGGCTGCGGAACACCACTCATCCCCTTCCCTGCCGCTCCGGCAACCCCGCTCACCCCACCAGCAGCCGCAGCCACCACCCCTCCCGTCGCCGCTTTACCCCCCGCGAACCCCAACGCCCAGGCGATAAACACACCCGCGGCGCAAACCATGGTGAAAACGAGCAACAGTAACAAGAAGAACGTGAAGTAACTCGTCTCCCGTTCTTCTTCTATCGAGCCGATGTATCCGTACGCGTGTCTGTCGCGGTGTCTGTACCTCGGATCCTTCTTAAACTTGACGCGTTTGTTATTCTTTTTATTTTTCTTCGAATTGGCGCTCTTCAACGCTGATTGTCTGGGTTGTTTGAGGACTAGATTCCCGGCTTCTAAATCTTCGATGAACGGGATCCGTTGGTCTTCGATGAGTAACGGCGTCTTCTCACAATTGGAGTTGTTCAACGTTGTGTAATGGATTAGATTCTCCGACATGCCGTCGTAATCCGTATCCGCGGTGGATATACTCGCTCCGTCATCGCTGCTGCTGTAGTTTGATGAAGACGATGAGGAGCAAGTTGACGCGGATTCGATGGAGATTAGTTTGCAGTTGTTGAGGGTGTGGGGGATGTGGAGGGTTAGGTAGACCCCGCGTGTGCTGGAGCGTTGTTGAAGGAGACGGCGGAGGCGGGAGGAATAGCGGTAGGGGGTTTCGAAGGTTTGGATGGGGAGGAGGGTTACTTCGTGAGGGTCGTAGGGGGAGTCTATCGACTCCTTTGAGGAGCGGTATGGTGGGGGGAGAGCTTCGATCATTTTTGTTCGGTTCGTATACCAACTCTGGTATACTCACTTTGGTATGCTGACTTTGATATACTGACTTTCTGAACGATATAAAATAGACAAAAGGAAGGGATGGTTTCGATGTTTCTGTGATCGAGTACGATATGAAAAGGAAAGTCACGGCGTTATACTACTCAAGTGTCTCTGAGCTTCTCGTAATATACCAAACGTTAATGAACGACGGGAATCCCAACCACAGGTCCCAAGTAACAATCAAAATGAATGAAGAAAAAACCCAAAAGGAAGGAAAGGAAAGAAGGGCTCCGTTCTCACGAAAACGCTTGGAAGAAAAAAAAGAGAGAAAGAGAGGGGGGAAGGGAACCAAAAAGAGTCCCAAGTACTCCGGGTCAAGCTTCCAGTATATAAACAGTCCCACACTCAAGCTAAGCAAATATGCTACCTTGTCAGCTTGGATGACCCAACCTCTTTTCTCGCTATCGAGTGATCCCGATAGGTCGATATTCCGAGGTATCTCACTAGCGTGCGAGAAGACAGCTGTTAAATATTCTCGATGTCGATATCCGTTCAGCTAGCTTTGATAAATCTAGCTGGTTGGGCTGGTTGGATCGAGAGGGAGTGGTGGTGGGGGTGGGCTGGTAGTTAATCCCTACCAGTCTCGTCCTAGTGATATATATTCTTTTCAGATATATATATCCCTCTGGAAAAAAAAAGTTAAAATAGCTTGTGACTATTCCATCCACGATCCTTATATATCGCACCGTCGTAACGGGAAGTCCCTGACGAGGATATCACAAGTTTATGTGCTGTTGATATCTGCAGAACACCTATTCCGGCGCTTATCCTCTAAAAACCAAAGCAATCTTTCACCCAGCTCGAAAAATAGTACCTCAAAAGACCTGCACTCTTCTAGAAAAAGCTATTCTTTTCCCTGCTGTTTTTGCCCGCTTTGCTTGGTGTAATGTAATGTATGGTGACAATACGGTATGCATGCTCTGCTCGTGTGCGGGATGGTTTATGCTATCTTGTTTCGGCGGTCTTGGTGGTGCCGGCGCGCTTCCCGAATAGGAAATTTGAAGGAAAACGGTATGGTTTATGCGACTGCGAAACTCTCACGCGAGAACGAAGAATATTTGACAGCTTGCTTTTCCACGCTAACCTTTTGAGTTATGGGACAAAAGTGGGGTGAGAAGAACGATGCGAGGTGGGAGGGCTTGGAGGGGTCGCTACTGTTTAATATTTAATATTTATCCTTTTCGAAGGCTTTGAACGAGGCTTTTCTGTTCTTTCGATGGTGATGTTAAAATGCACAGGAACGACGGCTGTGTTGTTTGCTTTCCTCCCGATGCTGTTTGTGCTGTGCGTAGCGTGTTGCGTTCGACGTTGCGGCGTTCTGAGTCTGTGCGACGTCCAACTTGTAGCAATCCGGCTAGTTGGTCTCTCGGCAGAGAATGTCATAAACGTCGGGTAATCCAACCCGAGCGAAGAACGTCTACGCTTCGAACACTTCGGATTGTACGTCAATCCACGCTAGTCGGCAAGGGAGTCACAAGAACTAGTTTCTTCTTGTTTGTATTTTTTGTAACGTTGATTCTGCACCTTGTTTCTTTCTGGACAGATGTGATGTGCAGAGGAATCTTTGAATGTTTGCCTGTCTTGCTGTGCAATGTTTCCTTTATTTATTTATTTTAAATCCTGTTGTTTCTTCGATCTCGAATCGGGTAGCCTTGAAGAAGTATTCCTGGCAGCCCGCTGCTGATTTGCAAAGAAGGAAAATATCTTCTATTTTGAAATTATAAATTATGGATTAGAGGAGACACCCTGGACGCACTATCAAAAGCGTCTAGAAGCTAGTCTCTGTAGAGAACTAAGAAAAAGCGCATTAAAAGAAGAGAATATTAAAATTAAGAAGTTGAGAAAAGAATTGGCTGGAATATTGGCAGTAACAAAGTCACTTCGAAGAATACAGTCTCTTTATCAAGTCTCCTTCGAAACGGTTTTATCAGTAATGATTTCTATTTACAACCGTTAAACATCAATAAAACGGTCCAGTATCTCCCTGACTCGGATCGGAGAGTCGATGTTTTACTTTCTCGAGCGCCTCTAATTTATTTTTCAAAATTCTTTCATAGTTTCTTCAAATGTTCTTGAGCTCTGGATGATTTTTCTGACTGTTACAGAGACTCAGCGATCTGTACGAAGTAGTTGCGACTCGTTTCAGCCAATCATGGTGCATACTCGGAATAGCATCCCATTCTGAAACGAAAACGCCAGACTGGAGAAAAAGCTTGGCCCTGACTTTTTGGTCCAGACCGTGTTTTGCGAGGTTCCGCGAGATTAAAAAGAAGGGTCTCGGGCGCTATCTTTGGCAATCGACATTCCCTTTTAGAAAAACTACGGGTAAGGCCCTTGAAATTGTTGATATAATTGTATCGAGCATTCGAAGGGAAGGTTCGTATAGTTTTCGAGATTTTTTCTAAGATTAAGCATTTGTTGAAGCCTCAAAGTTTCACCACAAACATTGCGTCTGCCTGGTCGTTCACGAAATGGTGAAAACGGGTTTCCTTCGATTCGGGTACTCACACATCTCCGACCCAATGCTATTCTTAGCACTCTCATTTCTTCAGGCTTTTTATTCACTTCTTTCAAGAAACCCTCAGTGGAGTTCTTTTGCAGAGCGCAGAAATCCAATCTATTGACGTATAATGCGCTCATACCCAGAACGGCCAAAAATCCCAACTCACCCCATGCATCGCATGACATCGACAAGGGCATGCGATATGGTAAATCATCCGATAAGCCTCCATGCATACATGCGAAAGAGAAAAGAGAAAGGGTACGAGGAGGCACCACCCGGGAAAGGCAGAGTCCACGCCGTTTTCTTCCCACCCCCCAGAACCAAGAAAGAAGACACTAACGTAGTCGTAATGATATTCGCCTTTTTTGCCTTACGAACAATACCTGCGTGTTTGCGAGATAAATAACCCGATCGTCATATTATATATTATACTTATGGGGTTTAACCAAAAAAAACGCCCGGGTGTCCGTTCGAAGCGGGATTCAGAACCGATAGATCAGCGGAAACGATGTGTTGGGACACGTTTACTTCGGATGAACGTGGAGGTAGGACCCGCGCATGCTTGCTTGTGTAGATTTTTTCGGGGGGACTCGTTGGCGGTTACGCCGGCTGTATATGCCTAGAGCCGCCTAGACTTTTTTTTATCATTATTCTTGGTAGTGTTAGACGGAAGCTACCGGATAGATATCTTGAACAAAAAAAAAAAAAAAAAAACAAGAAAGTCTCTATCGCGGACTGTTGTACGCCGTGAATCGAGCTGGATTCTGGTAGGAAAATACTTTTGCCCTGGTCCCCGCTTCGCCATCTTTTCTCGCTTGCGCTCGTTTCTTTGTGCTTTCTCACTCGATAACTAAATCCCGCAGTCGTCCCGGCTAGTAGCATGGTGGTATCGAATATATATATTGGTTGGTCAAGGGTAGACGTATACACGGGATGTGCCATATCCAGATTCTTTGTACCATTACCATCATTATTTATCATACAATCATGTAAGAAAAAAGACAGGATAAAAAATTCAAGAAAAACTCCAAAAATACTTTGCAACTGGAAAAGAAGGTAATTTTTGTCCAAATATGTACCGAGAAATAGAAACTCCAAACGGAATGCTAGCATATAACAAGTATGCTATAAGATGCTGTGCGATATAAAGAAAGAAAAAAAAGTCTGTCCGCGCGATAAAGTTAAAGATGCAGCAAGAGAGAAACAATAATAGAGGTATCCAAAATGCCGGCTTTTGTTTCCAAATCCTAACCAAAAAAATGCTCAATGATAGAATCCCGCGGCCTGAACAAAAAATAACCAGCAGCCGACAATGGAATTCTGAGAACCCGCGGGTTGGCAGAATTTCGACTGCAACACCGACGATTAAATTAGATTAAATCCAAAACTTGCGGGAAAGCGAGGAATAAGAGAACCGAAGTCGCGAAGACCAACAGCGGCGATGATGCGGAGTACGTTTGTAAAACTGGTGCCGCGGTTGAAGTTGTGGCGTTAAACGTTTTATCATCCTCCCGTAAACAGCCAGAGACTTTTGTAAGTTCAGCGGGGCACTCGACGCGGGAAAACGTAGCACTGTTACACTTATTAGAATTTTAAACTTTTGAAAAGTGATACCGTGAGTAAAGTTTGTGACTTACTTCGGTCCCTTTGCGTTCATATACCAGGTATACCTCCACTTGCACGCCGCCTGCAGTGACTGCGGAACATTGTCGCATTCGGTCACATTTGTAAGGCCAGTCGCGTTTACTCCAAAGAATTCGCCAAATGTTCCTCCAAATCGTTCTTGGCACATCCCCCGCCAATCGGCCTGTCCAGGCACCTATAGAATGTCCGTTAGTCGCTAATTCTTATTCACCGTCTAGAATCTTCAACTTTCGTGCTGAACTTACCGCCAAACTGATCCAATTAATCTGGTCTTCGTTGTAATTGACATTGATTCCTTGCACAATCATCTTTTTGCCCTTGATATCGCTGTCGGTGAATTCCAACTCGTAGCAGCTGCAACACCATTCGGTGCTATCGGCTCCTCTGATGAATATACTCGCGTACCCGTAGGAAAAGGTTTCGTTGACGGCCCATGGAGTCTGTTCGATACACGAGCTTGCCGGCCCGCCGCCGCAATAGTTCCCGGCTGTGTCGTCTTTGAGCAACATGTTGTTGACGTCGCAGGTTTTCAGACCTGAGATAAACCGGCCTTGGGTTGGCCACGCGCAGGCTGGTTTGCAGCAATCGTAGTACATCGAGGTGAAAGATTCACCAGAGAGAATTGCAGCGGATATTGGAGAAGCCAGAACGCTCAAAAGGAGCGAGGATAATAGTGTCGACGCCATATCTATTCGAGTGTCGACGAGCTTCTACTACTAGCGGAAGTACTTGTGTCGGAAGCCGAAGTTGGACCGTTGGAGATGCTGAAAGCTTCAAGTTTATCGGATCGATGCAGCAATGATCTTCCAGAAGAAAAAACGAGACTTCGAAAATGCCCCTTGTCGAGGGCACGATCTCCTTGAAGAAGAAAACTGACTCGGATGCTTGGGTACGAAGCACTCCTGAGCTTGGATCTGGCCCGTGATCGATACCACTCAAGCTGATACCGTGGAGTCGGAAAAACTATCCCGCACGTAACCCTATATATATTCAATGTTTCGGCATGCCAGATTTCTTTTCTGTACCTGAATGTTTCTGTGGGAATCGCGCGGCACGTTCTCACCAAACCCCTTTTCTCTTTTCGCGGTATATCGTTGATTACTATGATAGCGTTTCTTGATAGAACCGCTGCTATTATATAGTTTCGATAGATTATTTGAAGCTGATATGGTTTCAGCGATCGCGTGGTCGCAACCGAGCCGACTCCGCGTGTTTAAAGATCTGGGGAGAATCTTTTCTTCTTCTTATTTGTGGGATAGTTGGGGTTTATGGAGTCTATGGGGTTTATTGGGGTTTTCTTGGTTAGTCGCCCGACCGAGGTATGTGATAATGGTATTTCCGAAACACGGTGTGCGGATTAATGACGTCCGTAACGTTTTCGAGACATTAGCACGGCCTGGGAGCGGTCCTTTGGAAATCTCGAATGTCGTCGTCAGTTGACAATGAGGCCTGACTGACACGGTTTGAAGAAATAAAAATATTACTCGTCGCGAACAAATCAATAAAAGGGCTCGGTAGACGCAATAAAGATTGGAAGCGAAGCGAAGGGGAATTTGCAGCGGTTAGATGCGATACCAAGCAATTGCGACAGTTCTTCTATTTCCTTCTTCTACGCAGAGAAAGAGAAGCATGGTCTTCAAGCAATTAGGGAAAGCCAGCAAGAAAATGTGCCATCGTTCTCTTCTAAAAGGATCGACCGGTTATTCTGAAGGGCCTGTCGGCATTCCTCTCCGCATGCACGAACCACCACCACCTCCGGCGCCCCAAGCTGCGAAACCGCCATGAATGAAATACGAGGAGCATCTTAATACACCCGGTAATATGAATGGCTCCACCAGAAAGCTCTTTTGCCGAACCAGCCTGTGTTGCGAGATCTGTCACATATCCCGGTCCAGGAACAAGCCTTTGGTTGGCTCGAACGTCACCACCCTTGCGAAGTCGCAGGGATACGGGCTGGATTCTGAGGGGGTCTGGCGGAAGTAACCGGCCGCGGTGCTGGTGAAAACGAGTTTAGTCTGTTTGATATCAGAGGAGCTTGACAGCTCCTGCTTGCGATACGGTGTGGTAAGAATGATATGCTTGCAGACTCCGTAATGGCAAAGACCTCGTGGTAATATCAGAGATTAACAAAGGCTGGTGTTCCGTCCTTAATATACTCAATATCTCGCTCTTTGTCCCCTCTTAGCTTGTTCTCCCTTCTTGCGTAGGGTTCCCCGCAAAGCCAGGAAGTTCGAAATCCCGTGGTTAATATGGTCGGTCAGCAGGTTAAACAGCTGCATACCACCTTGCAGCCGTCTTAAAACTGCCACATCCCGTCGCTGTCGACATCTTTTTCTTTCTAGAAAGAAAAAATATCCCTCTCGCTACGTTCGCTTGACGAGAATCCATGGTCCACCAATCTAAATATCTCGTGGACTTTTAAATTTTGTTCATTTTCTTTCCTCTCTTCTTCTTCTTTACTTCATTTCGACATCTCTCCTCTATTCCTCATGCGTGGTTGCGACATTGTGTGCCAAGAAATTGGGAATTCATATATGATATCCGGACTCCGATAGTACCTTCAGGAAGGCGAGCGATTTAGGGGAAGTTCGACAAGATGCCGTGGGCGAACGGGTCTGTAAGGCAGGATTTGTGCCTGGCTGCGGTTCTGGGAGGACCGTTGATTGCACTCGTCTTTACAGTCATGAGATATGTTGATAGATGGAAGGCTGGATTGGGATGGGGTATGTTTGCTTGCTCGCATTGAGCGATTATCTTGACACGAGCTGACGTTCAACTGAACAGATGACTATCTCATTGGTTTCGCTAGCGTGAGTATTCGACAGAAATAATGACTTAGCGTCCCTAGCTTGGATTCTTTACTGACTTTATATCTATAATAGATATTGCTAGTAGCTATCATATATCCCTCATGGCAGAGTAGGTTGTCACTTCTATACATTATCACACGGATTCTTCTGACAGAGAATGCAGTTATAAAAATGTTACACTATGGGATACACCTCTGGGAGGTTGAGCCTTTAGCATTAGTCAGAATAGACTATAATGAATATCATCATGTGGGTGTTTCGACTTCACCTAGGACATCCTGTTTTTTATACCGAACTTTTGCTTACAAGTGTCGCCTTTGATAGCTTACCTTAGCATTTAGTTTCCTCTCTGGACTCATCATGCCTCTCGTCAAAATTTCCATCCTCCTCCTCTTACTCAAAATCGGTGGCGTATTCGACAACTTGCGAAAAGCTATTTGGGTTTTCATCGTTCTCAGCATTATAAATTGCATCATCGTTCAGATGCTTCTATTGTTTCAATGTCCGCAAAAGCCGGACGACACCGCTGCCGACAAGACATTCGGCGGGCTCAACTGCATTGACAGAAAAATGTTGGGAAGGATCAATATATACCAAGCCATCTTCAACATGTCAACCGATATATTCGTTTTTCCGATTCCGGTTTATATTGCCTATAAGATGAGAATGGCAAGCTTGAAGGATCGATTAATGGTGGTGTTTTTATTTTCGCTCGGGTTGCTGTAAGTCATTGTTCAGGCCCTCAGACTGGACATTGGGCGATTTTGCTAATTATATCATTTAGTGTTACCGTTATCGGTGCGATCCGGGTTTATCTTGTATACGAAGAGCGAGTTTTTATCAAAGCCGCACCGGACTGGACATGGGGCGGCTCAGTCTGGGTTCTCCAACATTTGGAATGGACAGTGGCAATAGTTATCGCCTGTGTTCCGAATTTCAGAACCCTTGTCGGTCGCATGCTTCGAAATGGGAGCAACCGATCTTCTCAGATGCAAGTCGGTAGCCTCGATGCCAGTGGCAGTTTATCGCCTGCGTCGATAAGATTTTCAAAGAATAGCAAAACACCGATACTCAAGAATGCTCCTATGGATAGCATTATGGAGCTTGAGCACGTCGATTATCCGGCGGGAACCGGGAGCGCGGACATTGATCTGGAACAAGCGCTCAGGATGGAACTGAAAGAGATAAGTCAGTTGAAGAGAGAGATGCGGTTCGAGAAGGAAATGGCCCTCTAGGACCACCTCTTCTTTATGATGTCATATGATGAAGCTTTGAATGTATATTTTTTTTGTGTTAAAGGAAGTTGGTTTCCTTTTGATATCCCGGTTTTGTATATAGCCCTGGGCTTCTGGAGTTTGACGGATTGATGGCACATTTCCTGTGTGAGCGTAATGCCTTTATGAATACCAAAGTAACTATATATATCACATTTCTACCCAAATCCCCGCAACAAAACTACACGTGGAGCTACATTGAGGCGGGGACTTTTCGAAGCGCTTTGACAACTTCTCGCAAAGTTGAGAATTCTCAGCTGGACTATGCAGATGTGATTTAGCCAACTATCCAGATCGAGCTTCCTCACCTTCGATCTGTGAATATCTTGGCCAATCGTAATGAGTAATCCTGCTGGGCAGAGCTATTGCAGGGGGGCAAGAAATCCTTTCCTTCGCTATTGCCCCACTTTTAAGCCCCTTCCAGCCGCACAGACATCGCGCGAGCGGGACATTGACGAGGATCCAGAGATTGTATCGTGTGTGAACCCCTCAAAGCTTAGTGCTTCTAGCGCGAGGAGCATGAACTAAATGCTGACCTGAAATCCGCGAACTCTGAACCGAAGGTCTCAGAATCTCGACTTAGCATCTCCTCTCCATTCAACCGCTTCTGTATCTCCCTATGTTTTCTTCAAGTATCGTTGCCCATTGTTGATGCCGAAAGTCGTCTGCAGTGTTTGAAGTTGAATCTACTTGAGGCTTCACGCTACCGCAACACTTTACCTGAAGGCGCCCAATAGCTCAAGGTCGGGTATCGATATCGGCCACCCTCCCGCAGAGCCTCAAATACACCAAACTGAGACACCCTCCTTCGAGATAATCATACGTCTAATTTCCTGACAATGACTATCACGAACGGCCTTAAGCTTGACACCAAGTCGCATGAAAAGGAGATATCGAGTGCCCTTGCGACACCCCTCAACACAGCTTTCCCCTCCTCACTCCGAGTCACTAGTAAAGAACAGGATTCCCAGTGCTGGCTGGAGGCGAAAGTTCGCTTTCGAGACAGAATCCAGAAAGGAAAACACCCTCCAAGTGCCGACCATATTAACGACTTTCTTAGAAACAATGTCAACGTCAATAAAGCCATCTCAGAAGCTGAAAAGCTCAAAGCTAAAGCGGACCGACGTTATGAAGGCCCCTTGGGGAAACTTCTTGGCGTCTTAAGTGTCTTGAAGGAAGTTGGAGATGCGGTCTTAACATGTGCTCCCGAGACTGTTAGTATCGCTTGGGGTATCATAAGCCTGTTAGTTGGGGTAAGTTAGGATAAACCTCCCTGAAAACTTCAACTCAGAGACAATCTCCACAATTTAGTGTGAAAGTGCAGGTGGTGCTAATACTTGAATAACTTAACACTAGATTGGAGTCAACGATATGGACAATTGTGGCCGAATATCAGAGGCGTCGACAAACATCGTAACCATAATCTTGAATTGTCGTCTCTATGAGAACCGCCACAATCAGAATGAAGGCAAGCTGGAAGTAAACGACCTTGCTGAGAGAGTCATGGAGTCTATTAGAGAATTGATAACGGTGATTCTCGAATTCTTTTGGCATGCCAACAAAAAGTTTAGAGAGGAAAAGCCTTTTAGTAAGTATTGCTAGATGATCTCATGGATAGCCCGCCTTATCATATTGTGTAAACGCTTTTACATCGGCTCCTAACGCTCATGGATCTCAGAGAAATTCGCCGATATATTTAGTATCCGTTCGACTACCAATGAGAGGTATGAGGCTATCATAGCTCAGTATAAGGAACTTAGGAGCATGGCGCGTGTTGAGTTTGAGGACAATGTGCTTTCGTGGCTCCACGGTAAGTAAGCCTTATGTACTGTTCTTATATGTATAATGTTTACTTACTAAATCTTTCTTTAGAAATGAAGAAAGATAATGCCCGCCTTGCGGAACGACTACAAGCGGAGAATGAACAGACTATACGATCCCTCTTGCTCCCCGACCTTCAAGGTAGTACTTTAATAACAATACCCTACATACTCAATATTTACTAGGACAATTCTGATGTAAATGGGTTTTAGAAATCAAGGGTAAGCTTGATTTAGTCCAGCAAACTGTGTCAGAGATCAGGGTGGACGTCAAAGAGATGACACAAGAGCTGGTAATGGTCAGGGATGAGGTAACCCTTCGGGACCGCGAACTAAAAACTCGTGAAGAATTTGAAAAGCACCGGAGTGGATTGAGTAAATCCGAGGTACACATTCGGCAACTCAGCTTAACCCTCGGTCCTTTGAAACGTCGATTAGGAACGAAGCATTTAGCGCGTTGGCTGTTCACGCACCAGCATTATATGGACTGGGAGACTGGAGAACAAAAGATTTTATATATCAAAGGTCAGCCGGGTTTCGGGAAGTCCGTCGCCATGGCCGTCGCAATTGAGCGATTGCTGGAAAAGGTTGCTGATAGCAACTTCAACCAAATTGGCGGGCTTAAATTCAGGAGAGAGTCCTTGGCTGCAGGCGATGACCCGGTATCTCCGCAATTCCAGGGATGTCCTGTTCTCTTCTTCTTTTTCAAACGGGGAGATGACGAAACACAACTTACGAGGAATGCAGTTTCCAGCTTCCTAGCTCAGCTGTTTAATACAGAGTATACATCGACATATGAGGATATGGAGAGATTCATCGGTGCTTTAGTCCGCGGATCTAAAATGCCTCCAGAAGCTAAAGTTACTCTGGGGGAAACCCCAGGCGATAATGAAAAGGAAAAAAGCGACAATGAGTTGGAAGGGAAGGGTGAAAGCGAGCCACCGAAGACAGATGATGGAGATTCTAAAAACGCAGCTAATTCGAAAACCCACAAAGCGGGTGAGGGCAGGTTGCGAGAAGAAATCACTCAGAGTCCTATCAAAACAGACCTTGCCCGAATCAAAGAGATTGCAAAAGCCCTTGGCAAAACCATTTATATAGTCATAGATGGTATCGACGAGTGCACGGATTACGAAAGTTCGGGGTTGATGGCCGGGTTGATGGAACTTGCAAGATCACCAGACACAAAAGTTAAAATCCTGATGTCGAGCCGAGAAATCTCGGGATTACAGGATCTACTCCTGGATAAGAACAAGGATGACGCCCCCAATGCGGAAGCTACCACTGACGGTAACCCTGAAGTTAATGGTGACGCCACGACCGACCCAGCTGCCGTTACCGAGAATAACGAGGCTAATGGAGAAGCTGTCGCGGAAAGTACTGATGTAAACCCTGACGCAGAGGAGGATACTATGCTTTGCGAAATACACGCCGATACAACCATAATATCCGTGAATAGATCCACTAACAAAGAAGATATGAGAGCATACCTTGCGGACTCGCTGATGGACCTTCTCGATTACAAATCAAACGATTTGGTAGGAAATGTAGGCGAACATGAAGACCTTCGTCTTAGTCGGAGGCAAGCGAACCAGATTGAAAGAATGGTACAGCGTATTCAGAAGAAAGCGGATGGGATGTTCACCTACAGTGCCATGGTTATCGCTAGTCTTCGACAGCCATCTCCACTATCAATCAAGCGACGTGTTCGGGAGCTACCTGACCAAATGGACAGTCTATATGCTAAGCACTTGGACTCCTTAACTATGGCTCAGAGAAAGCTTGTCATCCTAGCCTTGAACCGGATTATATGGGCACCTCAGGACATGCATACACTTGAGATCGTGGAACAGTTCAAAGGCTTATACATACCTTCTGAGAATATTTCTGAAGCAAAGGAGGCTGATGAATCAGACGACGAAGCAAGCTATGAGCCTGATACTCTAGGTCTGAAGAGAATGGAGTCGTTTATAAAGACAGGGATGGAAGAGGACCCAATGGACAAGGCAATGCGTAACCCCGAAGTCATCTATACAATTCGTCATTTAGAGGCTGCAGGACGAGAATTCTTCAAGTTTTCGGACGGAAAGCGGACGATCAATGTTATACACAAGTCAGTTCGTGACTGGGTCGAGAAGGAATCTAAGAAGGCGGAAGAGCGGAGCCAACTGCCCACTACGAACATATTAGAATGGGGAGAGAACGGTGAAATAAAGGTTACAATACCAAGTAAGTTTCTGTTCTCATCAATATGCAACACCTTTACTTAACCTCGATACCTTAGAACTATTCATGGAAGGGAACTCAGGCTCAGGAAACTTCCAAAGCCAGAAGGACACTCTGCTAGATACTCTCATTTATACCTGTAAGCTCATGCCCTCACTAAACTCGGCTCATTCCTCCCCATAAACCAATAGACAGGCTAATATCACTGGCTATATCAGTGGAAGTTTTGACAAACGAGAAATTTCAAGAAAAGTATCTTCCATTACCTCCATATACTTCTCCTCCTCCAGAAGCGGCGAGCAAAGACCCAACACCTAATGGGGATGCAGGCGAGAATCTGCCAGCTAATCCAGAGGGAGCATCTGAGAAAGTGGAGCCCACCGACGACAGCGTTCCCATCGAGGCAAATGCGCAGACTGTGACGGAAAACGGAGCCAATGGTTCGAGTAATGGCAGTGGTGAAAATGGAGGAAGCGTTAAAGACAATAGCGAGGAGCCTAACAACGAAGAATCTATAAACGAAGAACCTAATACGGAAGCGAAGGTTGAAACTCAAACAGAAGAAGTGGTAGAAGCTAAAGTCGAGATTCCAGCAGAATCCGAGGTAGTAGATACCAATGGCAATACCGCCGCAACCACAGAAGATCCCGCGCCCGAAGTTACGGGAGAAGCTGCAACTGAAAATGAGCAAGAACCACCAACGGAGACTAAAGATACCGAAGGCGAGAGCTCAAATGAATTACCCAAGGAGGATACATCCCCTAGCAGAAATTGGAGAGTCAGAGGAGAATTATCTCACCTCGGCTATCTTATGCGGGAAGTCAGTGAGCTCTGGCCACTGAAGGAAAGGCAGGGCCGTAAATGGATCAAGGTGAAGGATCTCTTACGAAAGCTCACCACTAAAGAGACGTGGAGGCGAGTGGCTCCTGAATATCGGAGTGCTTGCTTTACCGACGCAGGTACAGACTACCCCGATGATCTGACTTTGGCTCCCGGATTTCTCGCCGCAAGACTAGGATGGGATCTTTACCTCGATTTCCTTATCGATGATGAGGAATTAAATTACGATTTCAATGCTGTTACCTTCTCCCCTACGGATCCTCGAACGATCATCCATATTCCGAGGTTGTTCTTCGAACCTGATACCCTGGAGAGACTGGTAGCCAAACTTAAACCTGGAATCTCAGTAGAAGGCAATGATGGATTCGGAGCTTTCCACCATTGCCTTAAAAGGTTAAGTCCTACGTGGAACTACGGCGTTGAATCTAAGAGGATTCTTATAAGATCTTTGAAGTTACTGCTCGATTTGGAACCGAAAACGAATCTTTGTAAGCAAATGCCAAGATTCAATGACGTCCCGTTATGCTATACAATGTGGTTCATTGAAGGAGATACGAGCCTGTTCTACAGTATATTCGAACGGTACAAAGATGACCCGGAGAATTTCAAAGTCGATTTTGTGAGCGCGAAGGGGAGAACTGCGCTGCACTCCGTTTGGTGTTACCCTGACACCATCCCTCACGACCTTCAGGTCGAATTCGCTAAAAAGCTAGTCGAGTCTGGCGCCGATGTCAATGCCCAAGACATCGATAGCGCAGGCCCTCTTTCATACGCGGCACTCAACCTTAACGTCAAGGGCGTTCAATATCTTCTTGATTGCGGAGCGGATCCGAATGATGATGATTCGGAAGGGTTTACCGCTCTGTCGGGTGTTACGACAACTGGTCGCATTGATGGCATGGAAGAAGCGGAACAAGATAAAGCAGTGGTGGAGATAATTAAGATCTTGCACGCTGGAGGCGCCGACCTACATCAAAGAACTAAGACAGGACAGACAGTCTTAGGAGGCGCTATCCTTTTCGAAAAGTATGATGCAGCAAATGCGCTATTAGAGATCCTAGCGAAGCAGGAAGATGATTATTCGTACCTTCGACAAACAAACTCACAAAAGGGTACACTGCTGCATATGGCAGTGGGTAGAAAGAAATCTGCTCCCAAGATCATAGATTTCATTCTTAAGAATATGGACAAGAGTCTTATCTTGGACTTCTTAGAGGTCAGGGATTTCAAAGAACGCTCAGCATTAGACTTTGCCACAGGTATCAATCCGGAAGCCGCAATCTGCCTAATGGAGCACCAACGGACGAGTTATGAGTTTAAGAAATCAAAGGAAGAGAATGGAGATAACGCCTCCGATAACCTTTGGTTATCAAGATTCAATTCATTTACCGCATTTGTGGACAAGCATTTCACGGAGGTCTTGATAACAGAGGAATTCAAGGAGTTTTTGGAAAGATTAATTGACAACAAGCCATATGGCGCCTGGTTACTTCATGCAGCGATACAAATAGGCGACGAACAGGTTATTGAGAAGGTTGCGACTTCTAGCGTTGATCCATTCTTCGTCGATGGGGAAGGCTGGGATGCTTTCGATTGGGCTTACGCATGTGGTAAAGAAGAGCTTGTGCAACAATACTTTCCGCAAGCTTTTGAAAAAGTCGACTACGAAGCTAGAAAATCTAAGTGGAAAGATCAATTCCAAGTTTCTGTTCAGTGGGATCGCGGCCACGAAGCGGTGGAGTTTTCCGAAGATCGACTATCAATTACCATTGACAAGTCATATGAGCCCCGACGTAAGTGTCCAGAACAAATTATCTACTTGAGAAATGATCTATAACTTCATGCTAATATTTAATTTTCGATTCTAGATGAGTTTGAAAAATGTTCCGCGGTGTCAAAATATCCAGTTCCACCATATATGCCACTATTTTACTACGAAGTCACGGTCACAGAATTCCAAGGCCCACCGTAAGCCACTCCCACACATCCTTTCCAGTCGTGAAGGATTATCTAACACGGAATCTTAGATTAACCGCACACTTCGGAGTCGGATTCTCCTCCGAAGAACCAAATCTCGGGAAAATGCCCGGCTGGGGGGATTGCTGCAGGCGGACTTTCGGCTTACATAGTGACGAAGCAAATACCGTCTACGCACCAGAGGCCTTGACTGCAGACAATAACTCCGAATACAAGGAATCGAAATGCCCTAAGGATGAAATCCTGGTCGGTGATACGCTCGGGTGTGGATACGATCAACAGAAACACACGATATTCTGGACCATCAACGGAAAGTATTGGGGAGACCAGTTTACGGATGTGAAGGACCGATTATATCCTATGATTGGGGGGTCGCAAGTTCTGGTAACGACTAACTTTGGCACGAATCCAGATATTCCGTTCAAGTGGAATATGGAATATGAAGTGGAAAAATCAGAAGGTGAAGAAAAGGTAGGAGGTGAAGAAAAGCTAGGTGGTGAAACCCCAGAAGACGAGAAAAGCACGGATGGTGATAATGGCACAAGCGGCAACTAAATACGTAGTTATTACTTGCAATTACGAAGATCTGTTGATGAAGGTAACGAGTAATTAATGGCTCTTAAATCTACGAATTGATGTATTTACTGCGAAGCTGTGAGTAAGGGAATATAATATTCCATTCTATCTATCTAAAGTCTATATGTAACCCACACGATCTCCGACCCAACGAACGAAAAATCTATGACAGAAACCCCCGTATCGTCGCATAAGAAACCCCATAAAAAACATAAGTCTAATAAAGTTCTTTTCATAAAAACAAGCAACATATAAAACAGTTCTTTTTCGGCAGAAAGGAAAAACCACTCAGTGTCGCGAGTCCATCCCCCTCTCAAAGAAAAGGATTCTCAACAAAGACTCCGCATCCGTCCAAACTAGCCCTTTACATCCTCCACTCCTTCATCAGATGATTGTCGTTAATGGAACAAAGATGTGAAAGATAGCAACGGGCAGAGAGGTTGGCGGCATGCAAACCCCGACAGAACTGCGCAGCACGCGTTCAGAACATCAGGCAGAAGTACACCAGGGAGCTCGTGGTAGGTATTGTAAATAATAATCGAGGAAAAAGTGTATTACGTCGTAACATAAGCGTGGAAAAACTAGAAGGCGGTAATCGTGGGTTATCTGGTCCAATATGTATAGGTTGATCGGTAGTAGGGAATTTAACGAGGACGGTTGGACCAGATTATCGTAGATATCGCGTCGTTTAATCGTCCTCATCAGAGAAGACTTCCTCACCACTATCAAGAAAATTAGTATCATGTTTTCAGAAATCATATGATCGTAGAGTTGAAACTTACCGCTTGCGTCTAGCCATCCTCTCCTTCTTCTTCTTTCGCAATTCGCTAGAGGTGAGCTTCTTCTTCTTGGTAACCTCAATCTTGTTGCCAAGAGCGTCAAATGTGTCGCCGGCCTCCTTCTCCTCGAGACGAGGACCGGTACCCTGACCCTGAACCCAGTTGTGGCCAGATGGAGTCATCTTACCGTCGACGACGGCCCAGACTTCCTCAGTGAGACCACGAGTGAACTCCTCAGCGTGAGTAATGATGACAACACCACCCTCGAAAGCCTTGAGAGCCTTGGACAAAGCGCCAAGAGAATCACGGTCAAGATAGTTGGTGGGTTCGTCAAGGACGATCAAGTGAGGACGTTGCCAGGTGGCAGCGGCCAAGCAGACCTTGACACGCTGACCACCAGAGAGACCCTTCATACGAGAGTGGGAAACCAACTCAGCGTCGAGACCGAAGAATCCACAGTGAGTTTCGATTTCCTTTCGGATCAATGGACGGAAAGAACCGGATTCGAGGGCAATCTTTTGATCGACTTCGGCAACCATCTTGGTGTGGGAACCGATGAGCTCGGAACGTGGGAGCCACTGGTTCTCGGAGCTGGACATTGGGGTCCACTTCTCACCCTTCTGGCCGACGTTCTCACCGAGGGTGAAAGAGCACTCGTACTCGTAAGAGTTCTTGAACTTGCGGCGACCACCGATGGAGATAACACGACGTTGGGAACCATCGATCTTGAAGATCTTGTTCATGGCATTTTCATCGTCTTCGGTGATCTGCTTGTTGGCACGGTCCATGGTCTCACGATCTTCACCGGTCTGGAAACGCCATTGGATGTACTCAGAAGGAGTCTTGTCCAAATGGTTATCGATGTGGGCGAAGGCGTGTTGTTTGATGTAGGCGATACGGATGTTCTCGTGAACGTAGATGTTACCCTTGGTTGGGATCAATTCACCAGTCAAGACATTGATAAGAGTCGATTTACCAGCACCGTTGGGTCCAATGACGGCGATACGAGATCCAAGGGAGACCTGGAAAGAGATATCGGTCAACTGTGGCTTGGGGGTGCCTGGGTACTGGAATTCCATCTTGTCGACCTTGACGATAGCCTTGGCCTTGGTCTTGACACCCTCGAGGAAACCGGGCTCTGGGAACTTGAACTCAAGCTCGGAGGCGCCGAGTTCGTAGTAGGACTTGGCAGATGGAACGCGGGCGACGAATGCCTTAAGGTTACCTCTGTAACGCTTAAGCTTGAATCGCTCATAGTGGATGATGTGCTGGCAAACGTTGTCGAGGAAACCGGAGTCGTGGGAGACGATGATAGAGGTACAGTGGGAGGTGCAGAGGTAGTCCTCGAGCCACTTGACGTTGACACGATCCAAATGGTTGGTAGGTTCATCGAGAAGGAGGATATCTGGGTTTTCGAAGACGGCACGGCAAAGAGCCAATTTCATCTTCCAACCACCGGAAAGGGAAGTGATTGGGTTCTCGAACCAGGACTGTTGGAAACCGAACTCG
This sequence comes from Dactylellina leptospora, assembly GCA_036971365.1. Classification (NCBI taxonomy): domain Eukaryota; kingdom Fungi; phylum Ascomycota; class Orbiliomycetes; order Orbiliales; family Orbiliaceae; genus Dactylellina; species Dactylellina leptospora. The sequence goes on from JAJTUC010000001.1 coordinate 677,757, forward strand.
AGCATCTTGGATTCGACATCTGGGCGAGAGATATCAACACCAGCTTCAGCCAATTTCTTGACGGTCCAGCCAATAACAGTTTCCTCGGTATCAGCGGCATCAAGATCGTGCTCAACGAAGACAGTCTTAACTTCGGACTTGGGTGGGAAACCCTCGACTTGCTCGCGGTTGATGGCTCGCATGAGGGTGGACTTTCCGGAACCGTTTGGACCGCAAAGACCGTATCGCTGACCACGCTTGAGGCGGAGGTGGGTCTGGTTGAGAAGAATCTTGGCACCGTAGGCAAGGTTGAAGGTACAGTTGCAAAGATCCTCGCCTTCCTCATCATCGGCCTCACCTTCTTCTTCCTCAGCGATACCTGGGGCAGAGCGCTTGCGGAAAGTGTCAACAATGGACTTAGCTTCGGTCTCACCAACGATGGCCGCGAGGGCTGGGACGAGGTGCTCAAACCAAATCAACTGTTCGTTGGATCTCTCATCGTAGAGAGTACCAGCGATGCAAGCCAAGTAGTTCAAGATTGGTTGATATTTAGCAAGGGCGGCCTTTTGGCTGCTGGCATCAACGATGGTCTTGAGGGTCTCAAGCAAGACCTTTGGCTCAGAAGCAGTGGAAACTTCTGGGATCTTGCCATCGGCACCGACATCACCAACACGCTTGAGAGTGTCAAGACCGCGCTGGGTGATAGAACGAGCTTCGGGGTCGGCAATGTTGTCGAAGTTCTTTTGCAATCCTGGCATGAGCTTTGGCAAGAATGGAGCGACGATCTGTGGGTCTTCGACGAGCTTGCACATGTTGTCGACGATGACGGCGGCTTTACGCTTGATAGCGGTCTCACGCTCAGCAAGACCACGCTCAAGAAGGGGAACCATGATGGACAAGGTTGGGGCCTGGACATCCTGGACGAAAGTGGTGGCACCGAGCAAGTGGACGGTCTCGGAGACATTCTCGGGGGCGGCGATACAGTTGATGAGTTCTGGAATGAAACGATCGATATCCTTGTTGCAAATGAGAGAGCAGATGTTCTCCATGGTCTTTCGGGCGGCCTTCTTGACTTCTGGTTTGGTTTCCCACATAGCTTCAGAGATGACAGGAATGCTTTCCGGGGTTCTCAGAGCAAGCTGGGAAGGAGCAATGCGAGTGAGTGTGTTCATGCACTCAAGAGAAGTGATCTTCTCTGGCCACTTGCCGGCGTTCTGGATGGAGTGGAAGAGGATCGGGAGAACGGCCTTGACGGCATTGGGGTTGACGTTCTCGACGATAATGAGAGCGGTTTCTTGAGCGAGGTTCTTGACAGAGGTCATCTTGTCACCGACGGCAACAAGGACTGGTCCGAGGAGCTCGATCAAGTAGGGCTCCATAGCAGGGGCCAAAGTATGACCGGCAATGGCCTTGATGGCGGCCAAAGCGCGTTCACGGACAACAGCATCCTTCTTGTTATTGAGCTTCTTCTTGAGGTCGTCGACGACCTTGGTGGGGACTTCGTGCTCCTCGATTGGTCCATTGACGAAGGTAGCGAGGTTCTTGGCGGCGTATTCGGTCTCCTCTCCCTTGGAAACAGAGAGTTTGGCGAGAAGGTCCTCGAGGACCTTGACCGATTTGGCGTTCTCAGAGGCGGCGGAGGACGACATGGTGTCAACAGCTGGGGCCATTGTAGGATCTAAAGGTGTTGAGGTGAGGTTAGAGGGTCGCACAGAGCTGTGCTATTAAGAGGTGGTGGTGGGTGGATGGAGAGAAAAAAAAATCTGTCCGTGAGAAACCTGTCTATAAAGCCCACACAAAAAAAATCCACGGTTTTTGAGATAGGCCGTGGGTTCCTCCGATTCTATGAATAAAAAGAAATCTTCCGAAAGAAAGAGAGGGAAACTTTCAGAAGTGATGGAAATAAAATGACAAGGTTAGAGATATACTGATACTGGCTATTGAGCTTGAGAGAGGGAGCTCAATACGTATCCTTCGAGTATACAAAGAACCTGTAAGATTATTCTACAAGAACGACGACGTGACGACGACGACGACGAACGGGAAATCTAAATGGGGTATATGGGTTATGAAGAGAAGAAAACAGAGAGTGGAGAGTGGTGGGGAGAGAAAGAAAGAGGAAGAAAGAGAGTAAGAAGTGGCGGAGGAGGGTGAGCAGAAAATATATACCAGATCACCCACTTCTATCTAACCAGCAAAGATTTTTACTCAATCGATCTACAGCTACACCTTCAAAGGCAAAATCGCCTTCTACTGTAGCGGACTTTTTTTTTTTCTGGTGGGCAAAAAAAAAAATATTGATAGCTAGCCCATCCAGAAACTTTTTTTTTTGTCGAGACCACCATCCCACCTAAGGTATTTGCTTTTTCAGACACATGTAAGTGAGCACCCCCTTGCGACACCTGAATAATGCCCATGAAAGGATTGGGATTTTTTAGAGGAGAGGTATGCCTGCTTGGAGAACCCAATTACATCGCCTATATTACTTGCTTGGACACGCTAATAAGGCTTGCAGGCTTCATGCATCGGACGAGGACTCGCCAGGGTCGGACGCAGTTCACCAAGAAAATAGTAACAAACCAAATAGGTCGCAAACAAGGGAGCTGTTATCTTATCCCTGCACTTTCGCGCAGAAAAAAATTCAGAATTTTTTTTGGTTGAGAGAAAGTTCTCCCTCCAGCGAGCCCGCTTCTATGGTTTTCTCGACAATGGCCTCCTCGCATACTGAAACAGGTTCATTCTTGAAGTCTTCCATGCCAGTCTATCGAGTTAAAATTCCACGGATCGCCACTCCGAGAGATGGTGTTTTTTTTTTTTTTTTTGGCTCCTCGGATAAGGAAAATCTTATTCTTCCGTGGCGGTTGAGCCCTGATTATCAGAAAAGCGAACCACAGAACAGTCAGATCTGTCAAAGAGAAAAATACCCGCTGCTAGACGATTCATAGCGAGAAAATTTTTTCCTACCAGTTTCATCCTACCGGAATACATGTTGACAGATCCGCTTTCAGTGTGGTCCCTTGAATAAGGCTGTGAAAATGGTAAGCTCGAATTCGTATAGCCAAGTGGGACGGCCAGACAAAAATGAATTTGCCGCCGAAAAAAATACATGCCACATTGAAGCTAGATAGCGAGAAAATTAAAAAATTATATATAAGATACAACCGTGGGTTCGACGTTAGATTTCCAGAGCGACCAACGGGTTCTTTAGCTTCCTTTATCATACTGAGCATTTAAAGATTCCGTCTAACTTCCTTCTTCATTGAGGAAATTATGCGATATCTTGTATGAACAGCGTGAAACTTATGTGCACACCTAAGCTTCTTTGGCGGATCCTGGGAGCTCGAGAGTGGGATGGCTGCCACACCTCCGCTAGAAACTCTGATAGCTTATTTCAGCCTACCCAGAGGCCATCCCACGCTGTTTTGACTTCTTCCGCGTCGTTGGATATCGCAGGCAGACTAGTCTTTCACATGTCTTCGGAAAATCGATTTTCTGGTTCGTTGAGAGCTCAGAGAACTGGCTGGTACCAACAGCTGGGATTCCCTTTCATCCGCCCGCAACACATCCCACCTTTATCGCCAGCAAATCAAAGTGTGAGATGCCAGAGCATGCTCGCTCTATGGCGAGATCTCGCCTTAACCCTCACACTTGAATGCTGAGAGTTCAACTTTGAAGAGTCGGCCTACTATGAAAGTCGCAGCAGCAGTAATCATAGACACGGCGTTATCCTCCGATCCGAATTTCAGGGCGCATTATATTTCATCTGTGAACCCTCCAACGTATCGTGCGTTTTCCCAAGCCTCCATCTCGGATGCACCGTTCTTAAACGGGCAAGGACATGGCGGTGAACATTATGCTGTGCTTGCAGTAAGCTGCAGCTCAAAACGCAAGCAAGCACCATCCTGCGTTAGAGCTCACGGCTAGCTGTCGAGCTCAAGCTACAAACCCATCGTCGCTTGCCAGTCAGTGAAAAGGGGTCTGCAGCACTAGTGCAAAGACGTGGCACTTGAAAAGTACAATCGGATCAATATGATTCGGTCTAGACCATCTCTCACCCATAGCTCTGTGAGACAGCTCAGATCATATTTTTGAAACAGATGGGCCTTCTCGTCTTTGCCTTTCGGTGACAGCGGTCCTAAGCGGTCTCACTTTTCCGTGCACTTTTTGCAATTTTTGCACCGCCCACTTTTGGCTGGACGTTACAATAACCTTTCGTGGAGGTTATCGCAGCCGATATCCTCCACAACCTGGAGAATGGAGAGAATCCTCAGTTCCTCCAGAATATCTGGGAGATACCCCAATACCCCGTGGAGAAGCATTTCGATTTAATGTGGAAGCTGGATCCCTCTGAGGATTGGAACCTTAAGTCAAGTGTGGAAGAAAATTTTCTTTTCTTCGAAGTCTCGGTTCTGCTTCTGGAAACCCTTGGCACAGGAGCTTGGCTCAGACCATCGAATTAGATTACATCACCCACCTGTTCGAAGGTCAAGCTCAAGCCATGTCTTCCGTGTATTCGGAAAATATTTGGTAATGCAGTGAAAGAGGATAAATTCGATCCGACAACCGAACCAGGTCACTAAGCCAGTCAGGGTCCAGTTGGCACATCCGGCAAAGAACTAAGTTTGATGCCATTATTCTGAGGAGTATTCGAACGCCAACTTGCACACAAATTCAGCCCTCAATATTACCTGCGCTCGGAAGAGTTACTATACCGTAGAGCTTCGCATTGATAGTCGCGTGCGACAAAAATTGTTTTGGCTTTACTGCCCAGTATAATGGTATCATTGCGATACGAACTCGGCCTTAAAAGGCTGCGAGTAATCAATGTTTCGAGGTGTGACGATACGAGATGGAGATATAGATCTTTAAACACCTACTAGAATTGATTCTCCGCGACACAAGCTCACATTAAAAATTTCGTTCTTCGTTAACTGTGTTCTAAACCCTCAAATGACAGAAAAGCGGGTACCTTAGCATTAATTGAGCAACCTGCTCCACTTCTACCAGCGATATGGGTTTTGCATTCCCAGCCAATCAGAAGCCCCGCTCCGGTAATCCAACTTCCAAATCTGGAAGTCAAACCTGGGCATCCAAAGCTTGACCTTCTGAACTTTCCGTTGGCTGCCTTCCCGCTGAGCATCGTAGATAAACTCGGAAACTCTAATGAGCCAGCGATGTTGCCGTTAAATCGAGTTTCTCTTTGGGCCTTGGGCTTTCATACGTCATCCATGACCCTGGTGATCGAGATATCCTCCCCGTCGCCGTTCGCAGCGATCCAACACGTAACCCCGTACAAAAAGTCGCATGTATTTACTAGCCAGGAACTTTTACTTTTATATATATTCTGCCTACCTTGGTCCTCCTATCCTTGACTTCTTTCATCAAGTTTTCCGCGCGATTTTAAGACGCAGTATATCCATTCATTCTGATTTGATCACTTACGGGATACCAGCTTCAATAGTCGCTGACACACTATTGCAACTACCTACGCTCATTATAGGTTAGATAACATTCCAAAACTGCTACTTGATAGCCGTGACATTGGCTGACAGAAATAAACTTGAAGGCAGTAGTTTTAGTTGTTTCATATCCCCTCAAACGAGTTTCCTTGGGCCTCGAAATTTGAATACTAAACATGGGCGGCCACGATAACCACCATATCTCACATACTCCAATCCGTGTGGTACAGAATAAACACTATATCCACGATGGAGGCAAGTCTTACGTCCACCTTATGAGAAAATACAACTTCAGCCCAACTCTCGAATCCAAATTCTTCCACGGAGGGGTTCTCCAACAACAAGGCAAATTTGGACCGGGCGTTGGAGGCAAAGCCAGGGTTGTTCAACGCCTTAAGAAGAAAACTGGGTCTAGCGAAGAAGATGCTACTCTTGTCGATACAACCGATGTGCAGAACGACGCTTTGTGGTTATCTGAGGTTTATATTGGGAGCCCACCCAAAAAGTTCCTTTTAGACTTCGACACTAGCAGTGCTGACTTGTGGGTGCGTACACCGCCTCCCTATCCGAATGAAGAAAGGCAGGAGTTTTTATTAATCATTTATTACTTAGGTATGGTCTACTAATTTACCACAAGAAACGCTCAAAAATGCCAACGGGAAGGCCATCTTCGACCCAACCCAGTCCACAACTTTCAAGAATAAGGATGGATATACATGGAGTATCCGTTATGGTGACGGGTCTTCCGCTAGCGGTACCGTTGGTACTGATTACCTTACTTTGGGCGGACTGACCATCGAAGCTCAAGGTGTAGAGCTTGCGAACAATCTCTCTCAAAGCTTCCAAGATGGTGTTGGAGATGGTCTATGCGGTCTCGCTTTCAGCACTATCAACACCTGTTCACCCGATTCCGTTCTAACCCCGGTGGACAATCTCATCCAACAATCCAATATCCCCGCAGACTCTGAGCTTTTCACTTGCAAGCTTGGCAGTTGGCGGGACAAAAACGATGAGCCTGACAAAGGGGAGAGTTTCTATACCTTTGGTTTTATTCACCAACCGACCCTCGACTATTGTGGAGCTACTCCTTCTAGCATTTACTATGCTAAGGTGGACCCTAGCCGAGGATTTTGGCAGGTCAAGTCAACATCGCTCTCTGTTGGTAGCAAGACTAAAAAGAGGTCTAGCAGCAATACCACGATTCTTGATACTGGTACTACACTAGTGCTTGTTGATGATGCCGCCTGTGACGCCATCTACAGCAAAATCCCCGGCGCGCAATACGCTTCTAGTATTCCTGGGTATATATTCCCAGCTAGCCTTACTGAAAGCCAATTACCAGTGGTGAAGCTAGACATTGCGGGAAAGAGTTTTGCGATTCAAAAAGAAGATCTGGGTTTCGCAGATGTTGGACAGGGATACATCTATGGTGGTATCCAGAGTCGCGGAAACCTCCCATTTGATATCTTTGGTGGTACGTTCTTGAAAGGTGTCTACACTGTAAGTTTTCCTTGCTCTATAAACCTCATTTGTTTTTCGTATTCAAATTAACTTGGATATTTTCAGATCTTTGACGCTGGCAAAAAGCGTGTCGGTCTTGTTCCTCGACCGGAAGTCAAGCAAAACCTATCAACTCCTGTCTACGATGGTTCCAGTAGCCCTAGTGATGAGAAGAAAGGATTCTTTGCGAACCTTATCGGGAAGAATAAGACTATTGAGAAGCAGGCTGAGCTTTAGGGTGGCCGAGCTAGGGCTCTTGAACGTAAAGCAACGTTGAAACTACTAGGACGACTCGGGGCGTATTGAGAATACCCATTGGCTGTTTTGTAATTCTGTTTTGTTAACTTGATACCCCTTGGAAGAAAAGAAGAACAATGCTTGCACTCATAGTCGTATGATAGCAACGTTAAATTTTCGAATGGCCGGAGTTTTGTTTGTCGGATGTTCCCAATGGAACACTTGTGCTTGTGGGGGCTTTTGCTGTATGTAGACTTTTAGAGGCCTTTGAATGTTGAATCGATAGCTGTGGCTTGAGTTTGCCATGGTAGATGGGATGTAACGAATGAGCCCCTCGTGTGGGGTGCATGAGATACTCACGTGTGATTTGATGATGTTGTGTGACATTGTGATATGTGAAATTCAATTTACGCCTTCAACCCTGCTGAAGCTTCCTAATACGAGACTAAATTTACGCCAATTTAGGAAACAAAACCACTCTCTCGCGATGAATCTCCACTATCCCATTTCTCCACTCAACATCACCCCCACCAATTTGCCCCTCATCGACCCCTCAAGATCAATTGGCATCACGTACATGCAACATCCGAAAGCCTAGCCACAGTTTCAATAAGGATACTTTTTCGTTTCTTACTTTTTTCGTTTCTCGTTCTTATCTTTATTCTCGCCTGATATCTCCGTTGCATATTGCAACTTTACAGATATTCCGTTCATTTTACCTTGACCACCACCTATCAGAATTCAACCTTGAAGAATACATTGCACTCCAAGCTATGTCGACTTTACGAAACCAGCGAGAGAAGAACATGCCTCCGCAAATATCAAATCCTACCCCGTCGATCCAAGAACCGGATCCGGTGCTCGAATCAGGATTCACGAAGAAATTCGATGTCATTGAATTGTCCAGTCTTGTCGACCTCCACGATAGGTTCGAAAAACTTGAGAAGTGGCAACTCGTTGCCATTCTCGACCGCCTATGCTGGCGAGATAGAAAGTTCGATGAGGCCGCGCGGGATATCCTCTTGGAGGTTCCCAAGCTGAAAAGGTCTCCATTGTATTCCTGTTCGTCCGGAGATGCACGAGAGGATAAATCGGAGATTCATATCTCCAACTCGGCGGCTTTAGACCGGGAGAAGAAGGAAAGTGAATTGGCAAAGAGTCAATTCGTCGATAATAATAATACGCAGACTCCACTTGCCGGAGTAAAGACACCAGCGAGATCGATGAAGCTGGTGTCTACCACCAAAGAATTCGAGACGCCAAAGTTCCAACGAAAAAGGAAGCAGTTGGACACTCCCCCAGGGAGTGATGATGAAGCCACGGCCAGCGGTAGAGGCAGGAAGAAGATGAGGCCGGATACTCCTAATGAGGAGTACTGCCTCCATTGTCGACAAACGTTCGACAAAAAGTCCAACGGGAGGGATGCCTGTGGCAAAAGGGTGTATCATCCCGGGTCGCTGAAAGCCGAGCCATTCTGGCAAGAGTGGCTCGGCGATTGGCGCCCAAAATCGGGGAAGAAGGTTGACCCCTTCAAGTATGCGGGGGATTTCCCCAATGGGTTTTCCTGGGGATGTTGTGGGGAGAAGGGGGGTAACCGGGGGTGTAAGAGGTGGACCGGGCCCCATCTGGCGGGGCGTCGTCCATAATTTGGACGACACATGACGAACAAGCATGGAATGGCGTTCTTTTCTTCTTCTTCTTTTTCTTTTTTCTTTCTTTTTTTCCTTGGATTTGTATTTAAAGATATCAAGATCTCGTTTCATTAACACTCGTGTGCATTGATTGATTGTTTCCGTAAAATACCAAACTACTGTGTATCCTAGATCCCCATTTCTATCTATCTAATCGGTCTCCCTTGCGCGTTTATTCGAACCCCAGTGTTCAACAACCGCCTTGTGCGGCCCCTCCATGCAACCCAGGCAGTCACCATACTCATCACAGCAATCCCAACGGTACCCCTCCGGAAAATCAGTGAGAAGAGTCTCATCCTCGTAGTCAAAATGTTGAACATCGCCATCGTAAACATCGCCATCGTAAACATCGCCATCGTAAACATCGCCATCGTAAACATCGCCATCGTAAACATCGCCATCGTAAACATCGCCCCATACGTCGGCTTCGATATCCAACTCTCTATTTCCCGGATGCCAAGTGCACGCTCTCAGAGTGTTATTCGATTCGTCGAATTTTTCGTGACATCGGACGCATTTTGATAATACGGGGATGTTATCGCCGGGTGCTTTGCGTTTCTTCTGGTTTCCTAGGGATTTGATATAATTGAATTGCTTGAGGGCTATCTCCATGGTTTTGATATCGCTGCAGAGCGTATGGAGCACTTGTTTAAGGTGATCATGTGGCGCTGTTTCGATCGTCGCATGTACAGTCGTTTCTAGCTTGTCGAAATCCATAGTTGACACGATTGCTTTTGAATAATTATTAAGAAGAGTATGGGTCTTGTAGGTCGCGGTTTAAACAGGATGGTCTTTGAATCTGTGGACTAGCGTGGGCTGCGACCTGGTGAGAAGAAAAGATTGAGCGTAATGATTAAGGGAGAGAGTCTTCCATTGCACAAAAGGTAATTTTATGCAAACATTGATGTTCCACAAGATTCTAGATCCTGTGGTTGGAAATTAAATGTAAACATCAAGATTCGGACAGGGGTGGGGACCATTTTTGGTATTAAGGAGACTGCCGCCAAGCTCGTCCCCTTTCTTTAACCAGACCGGAAAGCCTCATAGCTTCAAAGTAGGGATTGTATCTTTGCCAAAGTTTGAATCGATCTATACCCTCGGTTCTCATTCCGAGCTCTACGCGACTCCTAAGCCAGGCCTATAGCGACCTATTGTTGCATTTCGAAGGCGACCCGCGTTGCGCGTGGCCCAACAAGATGCAGCTGCACGCCAGACCCACAGTCCGGCCAACCGTGGTGCTCTGGTCAAAGGTCTGCCACCAGCTTTTCTGAAAAGGCTGATATTTCTGTTGGTGACTACCCCGCCGTGTCTATATCTGGCCCTCAAAGGTCAAGGATCACAGAGTCACTCACCTGCTTTCTACTTCCTAAGATCATTCGTTACATTTTGCGTAGTCACCAACGTTCACTCATTCGTCTGAGCTGGGCTCGCTTAAGCTTATTTATTGCCTGCGATTGGTGTATATATGCGATACTTTTCCACGGTCTCGGGGCTCTAGTTATAGCTACAGGTCTAATAGCCGGCTACCAAGCTCGAGATCTAAGTTCCAACATCGGCACGCGATTTAACAAAAAAGTTTACATTCCAACTTAAGCAAAATGCTCGGTCACTCATCCAAAAGACTTTCTCATGAAAGTTATACCGTTGCATGGATCTGTGCCCTTCCACTCGAGATGGCTGTCGCCAAAGCAATGCTGGATGTCACCCATGCCGCCCTCCCACAACACTCCAGTGACCACAATACATACACTTTGGGAGAAATAGGAGGCCGCAATGTCGTGATTGCTTGCTTACCTTCAGGGAGATATGGGACGAATTCCGCAGCAGTCGTGGCTACCCAACTATTATTCACGTATACATCGGTTCGGTTCGGGTTAATGGTAGGTATTGGTGGTGGAGTTCCAACCAAGGCCGCTGATATAAGACTAGGAGACGTCGTTGTCAGTAGACCTACTGGGACCCACGGTGGAGTGGTACAGTACGACTCCGGCAAAATTCTCAGCGATGACAAATTTCTACGCACCGGTGATCTCAATAAACCACCTCAAGTCCTTTTAACAGCGATCGCGTGTTTGCAGGCGGATGCTTATCTGGGAGTGAATCGCGTGCCTGGGCTTGTGTCCGAGATGGTCACCAGATACCCTGCCATGATTACAAATTTTACGTATAGAGGCCGAAATGAGGACCGATTGTACGAGGCGAGCTATTGCCATACTCCCTCGAGTCCAGATTGCATCGCATGCGATTCTGAAAAACAAGTGCACCGACGGGAACGACCCAACGACGACCCATTGATACACTACGGTTTGATCGCGTCAAGCTCCCAGGTTATGAAGGATGCGGTAACTCGGGACAGGCTAGCAGCCGAGCTTGGGATATCCTGTTTTGAGATGGAGGCTGCTGGCTTGATGGACAACTTCCCCTGCATCGTGATTCGCGGGATATGTGATTATTCAGATTCGCATAAAAACGACCGATGGCAAGAATATGCAGCGGCTACTGCTGCTGCATACGCTAAGTGGCTTGTTTCTATTACGTCGGCAAATCAAATATCTGCTACCCCGACTGTCTTGCAGGCTACCTCTCAATCTGGTATAATCTTCAAATCTCTGTCAGTATATGATATTCAAGATGACTGACTGATTGAGTAGCAATGGTCTACCCCGTTAGCCCACCGATGTCGCCTGAATCTCAACCAATTCGCCCACAACAGAAGAGCCAAGCTGTCATCAATGATGGTCAAGATAACAAATCTGTCTCATCCACCAGATATACACACCAGGCTACGCCGACAAGTTCGTCTCGAAGTCCCCTTGACATAGCTCTAGATCGTTTCTTTACACCGCCAAGAAGCGAATACAACGATGATGATTTCGGATCCATATCAAAGCTTCTTCGTGCAAGCGGGTCAAAATATAACAAAATGCCACGCCTATACACACTTCTTCGAAGTCTCGAGCGATTGCGAGATCTCGATTATTTTCTTAACAAAGGATTATTTGACCAATCTCTTCCGTTCTCTCAGACCCAGCTACCATCCAGATTCAGCGAAGGTTGGAAAGCAAGATTTCTAGCTGCTCAGAAAATCGTGTGTGACAGCTCCGACGTGGTGCAGATGATGGCAAAGGGTAAACATATGACCTTCACCAAAACGCCAGATTACTTTATCCCAGAAAAAATCATCGCGACTGGAGAAAGAAGTCGGGTTGACAAAATTCTTTGTGTGCTGGGAGCTGAGTCCTATGCAAGAAAGCAATTTTACCGACGAATTATGACTAGTGAGGATGTGCAAGCGATGCGCTCCTTTGTTAACGAGATGGAAATCATGAAGACTATCGTACACCATCATTGCGTCAAGTTGGTAGGACTTACCCTTCTAAGCGGATGTGGCTGTTTAGGTTGACAACCTTTTTCTCGATTAGATCACAAGCTATACCGATCACCAGGTCTTCGCATTTATTATGTTACCGGTAGCTCAATATAATCTAGCAAAATATTTGAGAGATGAGAGTTCCACCGACCCGGAAGACAAACGAAGCTTTCTTCTCTCTTTTATCGGTTGTCTCTCTCGAACACTCTGGTTCATCCACCGAAAAAAGCTTCGACACCGTGATATAAAACCGGAGAATATACTGGTACATCACAACAAAATCGTGGTAACTGACTTTGACTGTTCCTACAGCTGGGCGCATACCAACCGTAGCACGACGGTTAAGGCTCCACCCTTAACCTGGAAATACGCGTCACCCGAAGTTGCGCGTTCTGGACTTCAAGAAACGAATCGTATCAATAGCTCGTCCGACGTATGGTCTCTAGGTTGCGTTTTCCTCGAAATAATCACCGTTTATAAAGGTCATTCCTTGGAAGAACTAGAAACTTACCTCCACGGAAACCATTATTATGCCTGTCAAAGTGAAATTAAACAATGGATTGAGTTTCTCCAGGGCGAGAGCCCGAACGATCCGGGGAATACACTCCTAAATTTAATCCAGAAGATGCTCCAAGAGGATTCGGATAGACGTCCGACGGCACACGGGCTTGTCGAATACACTTACGCCGCACCGAACCCGACAAGTTTCTGCTGCGAGGATTGTATCGCGAATGATCATCAAGCTATTGAAACACAGACCTCATTAACGACTGTCGAAACGACAGATATATCAACCAACTTGACCAATATTAGTGTTACTGATGCACAATCAGTAGGAATTACCCAGCCTCCGCCTCTGGGGAGCACCAATACAAATAGTGTTCAGCAAAATACTCCCACCTCATTGAGCACGAGTACTACTTCTTCGGTCAGTACTGTAGACTCGACTTTCTCTTACGCGGCAACGCCCACTTCAGATACTTCCATGACTTCCATTTCGTCGATGATCTCTCCAGCCAAAACGTTCAATCGAAATGATTTTTTTGCGGAAGTTTGCGCGGAGATGAAAATAACCAAGGACGCGTTGAGTTGGGATCAGTTGTCTGTCGTAATGGCATCGTACAATGTCTATAAGAAGAGAATGATCTCGGTTGGGTTCAAGGAAGCTAGTTGAATAGACTCTGGTCCCGACAGCATAATTTGTTTAAATTTTCGTTCAAATATTGTATAGTACTAGTGTAATTCGGTCGGACAACGTTTGTTATAACACTCCAAGTCAGCTAACGTTAACTGACTTGGAGTTCCGCCTTGATCTCTTCATTTGCCAAATATCAGAATCATGGAGTTACAAATTGGAACAATTCGACAGACCAGAAAAGAGATATCTTAGAGCCTTTCATTGGATTTTCTCAAGGCGATACCAATGATTTCCAAATCTTCTTTCCTTTTAAAATGCAATTCAATCGTAGAACAAATACCGTTCTATCAGCGGTTAGTTCCGTTCGTTTCAGACGCAGCCGAATTTCTGGCGTGCGGCTGCGCGCTGCACCGTTTGACCGCAAGGATCTTGGGCAGCGTGCTGGCTTGGAAATAGCAGAGAACAATAAGGTGCTGACCCCTCCTTCCGGTCGCCATCCTTTCCTTTAAGATTTTCTTTCTTTCGATGCCCATTGTCAGTGTAGGTTTGCTTCATTATTTTATTCCGGTGTATCGTAGTATTCAAGTCTAGATGGCAGACGGACAGGGATGGTGGTTCCAGAGGCTCTTCGGTCTCTTCCAACCAGCAGCACCACCAGCAGCTCAACAACCAATCGCCGAACAAGCTTCCAATGAAAACAAATCCGCGCGATTACCTCGACCAAAAATATCAGGCGAAACTCCTCAGGCCGAAGATGAAGACTATGAAGTCGCGACCCCGATATCTTACGTTAATATCCCCACCGATGAAGAGATCGAAGCTTTAGGCACTATTCCATTCGCGAGCACTGCGGACGCATCTCGATTTCCTGAACCGCCTGACACTAAAGTCGCTCCTGATATCTTTGGTAGCACTTTGATCCCTCTTCAATTCTACCCTGTATTGAGATGGGGGGATTACACCTACTGGCCATTATCGTATATGGATAATCGACTGTCGTTCGCAATAGTCGTAACTGACCAAGCTAAGCGGGTCTTAAAAGTTGTTGAACTCTTCGGGTCGCGGTATATCAGAGAGGTTCAGGTTTATCCCGGAACCAAAGAGGTCAGCTTCATCGGTCAGGGGAATCAATCCGCTACTATCCATTGGAAGTATCTTTATATACCGCCGTCGACGCTTCCGGCGCCGCGGTACCAGTCGAGACCACCACCTCCAGCGTATCAAGTTCGCCCGCCTACTATTCCGACACCTACACCAGTTATTCGCCGCAAGCGTTCCCCGGCGCCGCCTCCACCATTCGAACCTTCTTTCGAAGAACATCTTAACCCATCAGATGCGATTCTTAGAGATTTGAATCATTTTTTCGACCCTCCTCGGACTCAATACTCCGACTCCGACTTTGATGAGATCTCGCGACTGATTGGCGGTACGCAGGCATGGGAACGATTCGACGATGTGCCTCGATTATTCACCCTCCTGCGCCACATTAATCAACTTGAGGATCTGGACCGTCTCATCAGTACAGGAATATCGGATAGCTCCCTTCCACTGTCGCGAACACAACTACCCTCACATTTCTCAGAAACATGGAAACAAAAGTTCATTTCAGCACAGCAGATCGTTTGTAATAATACCGATGTCTTGGACATGATACGCCTGCGGAAACATATCAATTTCGGTCAACCGCCGGAATGGTTCAAGAGACGGAGATTTATCGGCAGGGGTGGCCGCAGCGAAGTTGACGAAGTGCAATGGACCGCCTCATCTGACTATATTCTCTATGCTAGGAAGCGGATATTTCGGCAAGGTGTGTCGTCTAATGACGCGGATGTCGTGAAGGCGTTTATGAAGGAAGTTGAGACGATGAAGAGAATAAATCATCAACATTGCGTCAAATTTGTAAGCCGTTCAGTATATTTTCTCCGGTAAAAGGAAGGAACTCACACGCTTGAATACCATTTAGGTAACAAGCTACACCGACCGGACCTGTTTCGCTTTGTTGATGTTACCTATCGCTGACTGCAACCTGGCCGTATTTCTGGAAGAGGCGTTCACGTCGGAGGATAAAAGAAGCTTTCTGCCGGGGTATTTCGCTTGTTTAGCTAGAGGCCTGTGGTATATACACCGCCAGCGACTTCACCATCTCGATATAAAGCCCGAAAATATTCTAGTTCACAAGGACCAGGTCTTGTTTACCGATTTCGATTGTTCTTATGATTGGTCTCATACGATGCATAGCACGGTGGTTGGGGTTCCAGCGAGAACGAGAGAATACGCTTCGCCTGAGGTCGCGAGATCTGGATTCCAGCCTACCAAGATTAATCATGCTTCGGACATATGGTCGCTTGGGTGTGTGTTTCTGGAGATGATTACGGTGTGGAAAGGACGTAGTCCTGGAACATTAGATGATTTGAGAGGGTCATGTTATTGGACGAATTTAGAGGGAGCTCGCAAGTGGATGGATGAACTGCGAGGTATCCAAACTAGACCGTCGTTGAATGAAGCATTTGACTGGGTGCAGGATATGTTACAAGAGGATCCAGAAGACCGGCCAACGGCTCATGGTGTAGCCGAGATGACGGCAGAACATTGTTGCATCGAATGCAAACAAGAAGCTTATTTGATAGGACTTTAGCTAGAACTTGCAGGAATACCCGAAACCAACCTCAATCCCAAGCCATCTACTAATCAATCATCACTTGAATAAGACGTTAAGCTGATAAAATACAGTCGGTGTCCCTTGCCAAGCTTTGTGCTACCAGATCGATTTGCGGAGAGCTGTTCGCTGATTCCCGCAGACGAAAATATCACGCGTCGCGGACACAGCCAGGAGGTCCGCGAAATCAATTCTCTAAAACGAAATAGTTCCAGCGGAGGCCGTGGGAATCGCGCTTCAATTCTACATCATCCTTTCGTATCCTTTTACTCGCTTTTCCCAAGAGAGATACCACCTTCCTCAACCATGACTGACATCTACGAAGTTATCCGAACCGCGTCGGACCAACACGTGCGCACTCTCCTTCGCCTCCTCTGCGACAACGACTATAACACAAAGTCAAAAGCGCACGAGCTCCACAATACAATCCTGTCACTGCAGACGAATGGCTCGAACGGTTCAAAAAAGCGCACTAGAGAGAGTGAAGTTTTATTCTGCCTGAAATGCAGAGATTGCTATATCGAGGAAGAAAACGACGACGAAGCATGCGCCTACCATCCTGGCGAGTTTGAACCCGACTACGACGATTTCTTCGCGGATCACGATGAGGACATTCACGGAAAGATCGATGATGAGGAAATGTTTGAAGAATATCCAGAGGGATATACCATGACCTGTTGCGGGAAACGAGGTAACGTAGAGGGTTGCGATATTGGGAGACACGCGAGTGGGGGATCCCAGAAAGTAAGAGAAGAGAAAAATGGCGATGCTCAATCAGCTACACATGATGAAGAGGAGGACGAGTCAGGTGATGAATCCGAAGAGGTGGATTCAGAAGGTTCGGGAGAGGAAGACGGGGAAGACGAGGAAGACGAGGAAGAGTAAGGCTATGGGCAAGAGATGAGGAGCTGGCTATTGGACATAGACGCAGCAAACGCCCGTTCGCTCTCTCCCACGATGAAGAGAGAGGCTGGGAAATACACAAGCCTCGCGGAGACGTCATGTATATCGCATCCACAACCAGCAATTCGACTTTTTTCCAATTCATTCCGAGACGGACATGTCTTTCTTCCCCGTGAAGGACTAGCCTACGTGAAGGATTTCTCGGACCAGAATAAATGCTCAACATCCTTGCGAGGGCGAATGTATAAAATTGCTGTGCCGCGCTTCTACTTCATGACAACACATTTCGAATGTTTCTAACCCACAGCCACAGCGTAAGGGGCCCTTCTGCCTACGAAAATCGCCTTGGTTTATGCGAATTGTCAGATTAGACGCTGTGATATCCAATGAGACCCTTATTCGCAACTTTTCTGGTATCACATTTTCAGGACCCATCACGCGGCAAAAAAAAAATAGCTTGTGCGCTCCCACGACCACCCCGGTCAAAGCTTCTGGACTGGACCACAAAATGGACACGATTCGGAGGAGTCGTGCAACCTTGCCTGTCAAATACTGCTGAACTCGCCTACTCGTGCGTACGTACCCGCGAGGCTGCTTGATTGTCATGCAGAAAGTCGGTTGCATGAATTCCTTTGTTCGAAGCTGTCCGGAGCATAGGCTGCCGACGAGAAGTGTTTGTATATAAAGGTCTACCGCGCTAAGAGCAATCATGTATCTTTTCTATTCATTCGGATCGCTACTGGTTATTCTAGTTACGTTCTTGTCTCTAGCTCTCACTCGCTTTAACTCTTATAAATCGGTTTCATTCTACCTTTGGGACTCGTCTCTCGAACTCATCGGGAGACTTCAAAGAGGATACTAGAATTCATCGGCAAACAAATATCATCCAAGGCTTCAAGCCAAAAACTAAGAATCAAACCGAAAGTTTCTCAAACAAAAAACAAAACTTTATCCCGAAAATCAACCCTCAAAAGCCAGAAAAGTAATAATAATGGCAACCGGTGGGGTATCTCTCTTCCAACCCGGCGCAATCGACAGATATTTTCAAAGCCACAGAAGCTTTGATTACGAACCTTCTCCGGAGATATCAGTTCTCAAGGCCTTCAAACGTCTCGCCATCAGCCAGAAATGGGACGATAAGAAAAAAGAGTCCGAGAAAAAGAAATTTCATACAGCTGTCGACACCGAATTCGCCGCTCGTGTCGGGAAGGGTTTCGACCTCTCCGACTGGCAAAGACTCGCCAAAGTTATCGGAATCGAGCCTCTTCCAACCAGTATCACCCAATGTCGAAAGGTAGCTATTCCCTCACCCTCAAACCAAGCTCGCTTCATCCTCTTTTCACCAGTCTAACACTCAGCGTTTATTCAGGCTATTAAGAAAGAAAACATCAACATCTATCACATCCTCCATGCCTACCGCCGAGCCACTGAAATAAAGGATATCAACAAAATTCAGCCTTGTAAAGACATCCAAAGATTCAAGACTGTGGGAGAGCTTCGAAGATACACGCACAAGCACAAGATGTTTTATCCGAAACACGTAGCCAAGACCTCTGTTCTGAAGGGTCTACTTAAACAGCTAATGCATTAAGGTAGCTTCGATAAATTTTCCCCGGATCCATTCACTCATACCATTTCATTTACCAAATTTGTTTTCCTTGGAACTTCCCGCTCTGTATCGAGATTCTGCGCTCTGTCTTTTTCGTTCGAACCATCTTACTTTTTCTTTCGTACTGTTTAGCACGATTTATCGCCTGGCTTTAGTTGACTATCTTACCTTTCAAAGCTTTGCATTTTCATACCCAGAGCATTTTTTTACCTTGGCTGTACTTGTATTGGATTTAACAGGCTTTTGCCTGCCGCAGTTTTTGTTAAGATCATCTGCTTTCAACCTGTATTCAACCCCCGATTATTAAAAAAAAAAAAATAGGCGTCAATCGCCATCACTTCAATGTATTCCAATTGAACCTTATCACCGACTTTCACAGCCGTATAACAACGCAAATTCGAAATGACTAAACTGCAGAAAGTCACAACCGATTCCAAAATCCAACACCAGGCATGAATCATATCCCATCATTCTTGTATCTTCCTAACCTCAATATGCGTGTTCCTTCTTCATCCTTAAAGACACTAAGCAGAGGCTTACGTTCTTGCACTTCTAAATTTCGGGTGTCAAGCAAAATATACCCTCCGATTTCGCGAAACGCACCTTCCCACCAAATATCGACATCAACCAGCCTCAATTTTCCCAAATTCAAGCCCCGAAAACCTCGAAAGATGGAACGACAAACCCCATCAATCACTATAAGCCCCCTCCCAGGCATCCTCCACTCCCTCATCGCCGAAAACATGAAATTCAAACAAAGGTCTCACAACACCATGAAACAAATCCACCAACCAGGGTTAGAAAACATCCCCCCAACATCATCCATCTCAGACCCCCCGCCGTTCGATCTACTCTTCATAGGCGACTCGATGCTCGAACGACTGAAAACGACAGGAATAAACACCAAACTCCATAATCTCCCGAAGACTTTTAATCTAGGCGTCGGAGGTGATAAGATTGAAAACGTACTCTACCGACTTCAGGAAGGATATATATCGCTGTTACAGAATCGACCGACGAAGTTATGGATCGTGCATATCGGGTCGAATAATCTTTCTTCGAAACGGGGGTTGAGACCTGGATTCGAGCTGTCGAATTATGGAATCTTGTTGCGGACTTTGCTTTTATTATCACCGAAGAGTGTCGTTTTTGTTACTGGGATATTCAATCGGAGGGATGTGAGTAGCGAGATAATCGCGGAGTCTAATAAAGGTATCAGAGAAATGGTTGAAAGTATGAATAAAAACTCAACAACGAGTGGAGCGGGGGAAAGGTTGGTTTGGATACCACCGGCTGAAGGGGTGACGCTTGATGTTTTGGCGGATCAGGCGCATCTTAATGAGGAGGGATATCGGATATGGGATGAGAGTTTGTACCCGCGAGTTATGGAGTTCATAGGATCTTAGAATAGGAGTTTAGACAGCAGTATGAATTAGATCAAATAGAATCTCTACTACAGTATTGAAGGCTCAAAGCTTTGAGCCTTCAATAAAACTTTGCAAAGTCTCAGAAATACGTGAGATATCGTAGTCATACTTCTTAGTACACAGGCCCTTATCGTTACGATATAGGCCCATATTGAGATCACTGGAACCGATTCTATTCGAATCCATGCATGGGGATCCATCGTGTTGCTCAACGTCAATTTGACTGACGCCCTCCATTAGGCATTTCATATGAACAATTTATTATACATTCTTCCCACCGCAGCTCGCTTATGCTTCATTGATGAAGAGACCAGCCATACCTTGGCCGCTACCAATACACATACTCGTCAACAGGACCTTCTTGCCCGTTCTCCTGCACTCCGACAACCCGGTGACGACCTGTCTGGCACCGGTGGCCCCGAGCGGGTGTCCCAACGCGATAGCACCACCACGGGGGTTCATGATCTCATGGGGGATCTCGACCTTGTTGAGACAGTACACGGCCATCGAAGCGAACGCCTCGTTTAGTTCAACGACATCAATGTCTTTGATGGTGAGATTGAGCTTGGAGAGGAGTTTCTGCGGGTTGCAGGTTAGTAATCACCCGTGTGATAGTGATGGATTGTCGAGGTAATAAGGACCACTTACAGGGATAGCGACGCTTGGACCGATACCCATGATTCTGGGTGCGAGACCGACAACAGTGCTGGCAACATATTTGGCCACAATTGGTTGGCCGAGTCTCTGCGCGGTGGATCTCTTCATCAAAAGCAAAGCAGCGGCACCGTCGGTGACTTGACTGCTGTTGCCACCGGTCGATTTGTCACCGAATTGCGGGAAGGCTGGGCGAATCTTGGACAGAGACTCGAAAGTGGTTCCGTATCGCGGACCTTCATCGGTAGTGACAGTGACGGTCTTCTTATCACCAGTCTTGGGGTCAACAACGGTGGTGATGATTGGCAGGATCTCGTCAGCGAAATAACCGGCCTTCTGCGCGACCTCGGCGCGACGGTAAGACTCTGCGGCATATCGGTCTTGCATTTCACGTGAAATGTTGAAGTCCCTGCCCACATTTTCCGAGGTCTGACCCATAGGCTGCTTGCAGTCTTCCGCTTCCTGGTTAGCGGATACCTCTGGAGAGAGAACAAACGGCTCTCTTCGCTTGGTGTTTTGGGTCATGGATTCGGCACCAACGGCGATACCGATATCAATGGATCCGTTCGCAATTTCGTGTGCTGCTCGTGCATAAAACATACATTTAATCAGTCAATGTCTCAACCAGATAAAAAAAACTGCTATCAAAGAGCGAAATTTTGCGCCAATCACATACCGATGCCTTGGATAGCCATCAACCCGGAAGAACAGAATCGGTTGACGGTGTGGGCAGCCG
Source organism: Dactylellina leptospora (assembly GCA_036971365.1). Classification (NCBI taxonomy): domain Eukaryota; kingdom Fungi; phylum Ascomycota; class Orbiliomycetes; order Orbiliales; family Orbiliaceae; genus Dactylellina; species Dactylellina leptospora. The sequence continues at coordinate 699,116 of JAJTUC010000001.1, forward strand.
TGGTGTTGGGAAACCCAGCGGCAAGGGCCGCGGTTCGGATCTTATTGGCCATATCTACATCGGCGACATTTCCGCAGCAGATATCCTCGACCAAGGCAGGGTCGATCTTGGCGTTTGTGATGACGCCTTGCAGTAACTGCAACAGGAGATTCTCGATGGGTGTGTCCTTGAACGATCCCTTGACACCCTTTGTGAGGGCCGTACGAATCGCGTACGTGATCACGATATCATCCGGGTTTTTTGAGAGACTGTTTAGTGATTTTTCGTACGGGGCATCATGTCAGCAAATGCACGAGACAGATAAAACAAGGAACGAAAGTGCGGACTCCAATATAATCGGATGTGATATGGGGTCGCGCGAGAATATTCTAGACCCTACCCAACGGGTGTTTGAGACAGGTGGAGATTGGACACTTACACTGCAGCACGTCCAGACGAGACGGCAGGGTTCAGGTGGTTCAATACGTTCTTGAGTCTGTCGGTCATGGTGAACGCTGGTATATTATTGGGCGAAAAAAGAGATGAAAGGCGAACAAAAAAGTTGGAGGTTGCAGTTCGGATGTCTTTGCGTCGTGTCACACGTAACAGAGCAGTATAGCAGTAGCTATTATATGCTCGTACTTTTATGCGTACGGGGGAGGTATATTGTTACAGGTGCGAGGGGGGGAAGAAGTGGAAATGAACAAAGGGATGCGGATGCTCGACGGGATGGAGGCGAGGTTATACGAGTTTCCTGAGCTGACGGCTACGGCTATCAAAGTTTCGCGGCGGATTAGAAATTCGGAGTTGGAGTCTGGGGAGAGGTTGAACTATCCGGGGAAGTCTCACGGATGCGCGTTTGAGCCGAGGCAACTCGAACAGGAATGAACAGGGGGCGAGCACATGCTGTGGAATGCTGCTGTTCGTTCGGCAGTGCCGCAGAATTCAGCGTCCGCTGGCTAACCGCGGTAAAACTGCCAGCCAACCACTCTCCAGCCACAGCTTAGATAATCCGGAGGACTTCACAAGAGAAATCCCAGGCGGACTCCGTGACGGTGGAGATGTTGCAAAATGAGAGCAACCGCCATTTTTTTGTGTTGTCTATAAGTTTCTAAATACGCCTGTCGAGTACGACTTCGTGTATACGCCAGGGGGTCTATCGATCTATTTTTGAATGTCCTATTCTAGAACTACATTAATTCCAGACTCTGTTTCGCTCTACGGATCTCCATGGTAAACAATAGTAGCTCAGTCGTCACAACCTCCACCCGGTCCGTCACCAAGTGGTTGCTCGTGCTCACCATACCCCCGAACCGTGTCTCCGTCTCCTTCAAATCCCACTCGAGCCCCTCGGTCGTAATGATCGAAGTTCCCGCAACCGGTATCAACCCACAGGTCTTCCCGAACAGCTTCAAGGGTGTATCGATGATGTTCTTGCCCTTCTCCAATAGGAACGTAACACTCTCCTCAGAGATAAGAGTCATTTTCCTCTTGCTGCGAGGCACTCTAGGAGGCGAGTCCGTATTCCTCTGACTGTAAGCATCACGGTCAGTCTGTCCAGCTCCATGACTCGCTTGGAACAGCTGATCTAATGCATGAAAAACCTGGTCGACCCGGCCTCCCGTCGCCCCATAAGCTACCACGTCGAGTGGGATGTCTTTTACCCATGCTGGAACGTCGTCGTCGTCGTCGTCCTTTTCAACCCAATGATACGTGGGGTTTCTAGCCTCGTCCGTGTCATCATCATCTGAGACAATCCCCTTTCTAACCTCCCCAGTCGACCCGTGAAGCCTTTCCTGCTTAGCTATCCAGTTGAGGGATTTTGTAAAGTCCGTTGCGTATTGGCTACGGTCCGGGATGATTGGAACACCGAGGGCGCGATAGTAGTTTCCAACCTTGGATTGTAGCGAATCCAAATCGCCAGTGATGCAGTCCGGGATCTACTTTCAAGGCAAGAAATTTTTTTTTTGATATATATCATTAAATGATCACGATACCAAAAAAAAGGACGCCGGACTTAACGATTCTTTATAATCATCCGGTCCATCCGAAGAAAGTAATAGTCCGTTCATTAAAATGAAAACGGGGGGATATTTTCGTTCTTAACGTACAGCGGTACCATCATCAAGTTGCAGTTTGTAAAGATGGTTCGCGCCACCGTCCGCGCAAACTCGAAAAGTCGCTATATTCTCACGAGAATGCCATTTGTGATTAGCATTTCCTCGGGGATGTGAATAGTAACGCCAACCCCACTCTAGCCAGGGGAGGAAAAGCGGAGCAGCTTAGAAGGAGATATAGACGGGGTATTTGATCACCATGCTGGGGTCGAGTGAGGGGGGACATGATATCACCTACCGTTATTCCATAGCTTTGTAAACCTTTCGACGTCGACGATTGGTTGGTTCAATATTACCAAGGCAAAACTCGGACGACCGGTCTCAGCTTGGTCACTCAGGTAATCGCCTGGGGACCACCGTGTGATCGAATCCATCTTGCTTTCTTGCCACCGACCCTGGGGCGCTATCCGGAGCTACCTGACGATACCTTTCTGCTCCGATGCTAAGTATCCACGCAATGCACGCACGTAAGGAAGCTGTAATTGAAGGATGAAATGATCTCCCGCGGTTCAAGATGTCGTCCCCACAAATATTCGAAAACGGTTGGGCGTTTTTCCCACCGAAGGTCCTGGGGATAGCTGATAGGTATCACCAATCCCTCCCGGAGGTTGCGGAAAGCCGGATTGCGCGGCCTGCAATTGGATAACAGAAAGCGCCGCCGCAGCGAGTCGATATTGCCGGAGGAGGCCACAGATGCGACGACGTCAGAGTCTGTCCTGTCTGTACTGCCTGTCCTGTGTAATTGTGGCGGCTTAGCCTGCAACCGCTGAAAAGCTTTTCTGCTGCTCCGATCGATGCGGCAACACTTTGTCCAACGGTTGTGTTGTCGCTCAGCTGCCACTGAGATGATCGACGGGCCAATCGGCGAGCTCACAACGCGGCGTCTTCGAGGCCCTCAACGCACTTTTAGAGGCCTTCGTCGAAAAGCTTCCTTGAGCTGGACGGACTATTAATTATATTAAAGGATCCCAGGATTCCCAGCGCCAGGTAATCAGGCAGCATTCTATTGTATCCGCACCTTTCCTTCTAGAAGCTTTCGTTCTCTCCTGAACCCTTCCACCGATAAAATTTTTTCGATCTCAAGCTCATCTGATAGGCTGGAGGGTCAAACCGTGCAGCAGGCTAAAAGCCGTTACCCCCTTCCCCCAAAATATTATGTAAGGCTGCTGAATATGGCAATCCCATGCGCTCTCCGGGCTTCGAATTTCCCGGCCAGAAGGAATATTACTAACAAGGAAATATTCCCTTGGTTGTGGGTGGTGCTACTGTGGCTTTCTGTGTGCTATTCGTGGAAGCGGCGGCGCTCTTTTAATTCGTTGAACGAAAGTACCCCCCAGCGCGACCTCTGGAGTCTTCTCGAATTTATGACTGGTTCGGGAAGGCCGAGCCTCAGGACTCGCAATGAAAAATGGTTTCCCAGAAACTAGGAACCGATTATGGCACCGTGCATGCCACGCTTGCGCAACCTGCAAGATGCAGAAACACGTTTTTCTGATCATTTGTTCTTTGCCGCTTCCATTCCTTCTTCCATGCTGGAAAATGGGAAAATACCCTGGCCTTCCCATCTGCAAGGGAGAGACAATTTTTTTGTGTCCTTCAGGGCGGCTGCCGTCAAGCCACCAGATGGGGCATTGAGCAAGAGAGGATCCTCACGGACGCACACTCCCCTCCCCCAGATCTTATCCGCTGTTTCGCCCTGTCGATCCCCGGTCTCCTTGTCATACCTCCCGAATGCGTGGTCGCCATGAGGGGAAAAAGCCCCCGAAGCGAAAGACATTTTTAGAACCAGCGCAGGATTGAGTTCTCGGCTATGAAGGGTGTCGTCGCTCCTGGTGCTACACGAAGGAGCTCACTCCTACTGCTGGATAGTTCGGAGCTGTCAGATGGGGTGCACACATATCCTCCCCAAACTGACTGCGACTCTATACATGACGTCGCTCACTCACACGAGCAAGCCCTCCTTTCGGTTAGAGTGGCTATTTATTCTCGCCGCTTCCCCTGAAGCTCTGCCACAGTTCAGGTGACTTCCATAGAGAAAAAACGGATATTCTGTCCTCTCCTCATATATTCTTGCCATCAAAGCCTCCATCATATGATGCTGGAAACCGATGGAAGACTGTCTGCTGATACGTAGACGGACTTTAGACGAACCAAAAAACCGGTCGGGCCGGGCGGAGTCCGCTGACGTTGCGCTCGAGTAATGATGACAGGACTCCGGAGAAAGGATGGAAATATTCCCAACTGCTGCTGAGTAAAGGTTGTCCTATGTTACATCTACCCAATGATTGGTGGACAACTGGCAGGGCACAACCTGTCAAGGTAGATGTAACGGCTGGCAATGCGCTGGCAGAAAGTGGCGCATGCTGGGTCGTTCCCCCCCGATAGTGATGCGGCCTGAATGCGGCCTGAATGAGGTTCACCGTGCTCTGGGGCTTCGGGAACTTGGGTGGCGGCACTATGCGGCGTGACTAGCGGCTAGAGCAAGCAAGCCCGCCCTTGGAAAGGGATACCTGGAGTTAAGATCGTACTACAGGTCAGCGAAGCAGATCTCTCAGGTACAATTAATCGACTCGAAGACTTTAGGAATGGGACCCACCCGGAAAAGTTTACCTAATCGGCACAGACGGCCTTCGGACATCATAATTCCTACGGGAACATTAGTATCTCTCAACTGGCGCCTAATTTTTGTTGATTTTTTATTTTTTTATTTTCTTTCCGGTTTAGACGTTACCTCTACGATCGCGATACCCGTAGGTAAGGTATACGCAATGCAGTGTTTCGTGGAACTGCCAGGTCCTGTAGATGCATAACGGTATGGTGTGGTGCTTGTCTTGTCTTGAAACCGACCGGCACGAACTCTACGGACGGATATTCGAGAAGAAATCCTGCATGGCGTACACATGTAGTCCAATTGTCGAATCGGCAGCGTCGACGGGCTTAAGGGCTCGGATGGGAGCGAAAAATTGCATCTGAAAGTCAAAAAAAAAAACCGGTTCCAAGTTATTTTCTAGCCTGCAACCGAATCAAAGCTGAAGATCCACCCCAAGACCACCGCATATGCATGATAACGAGCCAAGAGATGCGCGAGAAAATTGGTGTTTGTTACTCGCGGAAGAAGTCGTGCATTGGCGGGCAATGCCTAAAAAACTACAACAAAGTATACGCCAAGCCACCAATATCAATCGAGACTGCGAGCGGGACATCAGGTTGAGACATTCTGAACTGCAATCCCTGAGTTTATTGCATCTGTGTGTGCTTAGTGGCTTTTTCGGTTGACTCCCGGATTGAACGAATGAGCGGAAGTCGAAGCTAAGGGCGAGTGTCGAGAGACCGACGCCTCTACTCCATGTCTCGCATCGATGGAACATGCTTGTGTTGTTTCTCGAAGTAATTGGGACTGCATGGACGGTGATTAAGAGCACGAACCGGTCAAGTGGATCGCCACCGTGTCTTGCTGTAATGGCTTCTTGGTAGTACGATAGTCGAATGTACCTGGTATGGTTGATGTTGATGTTGGAATGCAGGTGAGGAACCCCCCATGTCCCTCAGAACCCTAGGACGCCATGACGATGCGCTTCAGTGATGCTAGGACATCGCGAGAGTCGGGTAAAAGCGTTCGCCGAAACAAGAGCGGCATCGGATAGCGGGCCTCAGGTTTTCCTATCCACAGTACTAGTAGATGGTGGTCGTCCGGGCGGGAAAAGCCAGGCCAAGGTTAGGCGGTCGAAGGGGTTCCATCTGAAGATGTTGGAGAAAGGGAGGAGGAAAGTCCAGGCCATGACATCAAGCAATTTTACAAAGAAATCCCCACTCTTGTTATGATCCACATCCTGAGATTGCAATGGCTTCCATTGAACAAGTAACGTATTACTGATATGCTACTCCGATTGTACTTTGCCTTCTATTTTTACTGCTGTGTACATACAAATACCTTTATTGGTCGCACCGAGACCTCCTGATTCATATTTTGACGATTCCCAAATAGCGAACTCTGGCTTTCTATCCACTCAACCGCGGATCCGAAACTTGTAACCGAGAACCGGCCCCACTAATATCGTATTACCATTCACCGATCGTCATTTTATCAAGAGGCTACTAATCAATCTTTTGGTGATGGAACTATTGTCAACAAAGTGAAAAGTATAACTTAAGCCACGATACATGCATGTATACATGGGTGCAATCCAATAAACGGCGTGTCTATCGCTAATTGAGACATGAGACGCCAACAGAAACATTATTCTACGCCGAGCTTTCAAATAGCCTATAATCACAGTCAACGTGCACCGTTTGAGCCTCTACATAATAGCAGTTTGGGTCAAGTGATGTACTGAACGGTAACTTGTTCCAAATGAAAGTTCACTCGCATCGCATTCGGTCCCAGGAATCAGGTCCGGAGAGCGAAAACCCTAAACAGCACCATCATGTACCAGTCCGCCTACCCAAAGTTCCATCCCAGAGCTTCTTTTAGTTAACAACTGACGACCCCCGGAGCATCAAGATTCCAAGAGTTTGCTTACCTTCGGATTAAACATTGTTACCTACCTCACTCATCATATGATTCCCGTGTTCATGGTCATCAAAGCCCTATTTTACCGGGAAGTCTCTCGAAAGAAATGAGGCGGCCAATCCAGGCCCAGTCACTAGTTATAGGCCGGAAAGTAATAGGAAAAAACGCGGCCAAATCTAGATAAACATCCGCTCGTGATCAATTCTCGACCCAGGCGGTTGACCCGAGAACCAGCCGTCCACGAAACACTCTCCTCGATTCCCGCTTTGTAAATATATTGGTAAGCAGTTTTATTATTACTTCGGGTATTTGTAACGTGGCATTGTATGGGTGTGTGACGCCGTCGCTCCGGCCCTTCAAGAAGGGGGGGCGCTCAGGGATGCACGGCGGTGTGAGACGATTCTAAACTATATATTATAAATTAATATGATGTCAATTTCTGAACAGCATGGGATATATTGAAATTGAGATTTGAGGAATAGCGTGTGTAACATGCGAAATACCCTTCCTGTGACCATAGCTCGGTCTCGTCCGATGTTGAGGCTATTCTATCAAGCAGGCGGTAGCGGCTCGGCTAGTTTCGAGGTTTCAGGCAGCAACGTCTTCGCATTTTTTCCTTTCTCTTGGTGTGTTTTTTGATGACAGGGTCCGATTGAAAAGATAACGCTGTCATCACAAGATTTATAAGACGGTTAAACTGATAGTGTGCTTGTAGATGCTTGTATTTTACTCGATGACTTTCGCCGGGCATACATGAGCGTATACACCCCAGCGGGCGGTAATTTCCCCCAAGTACTTCGATATACTTACCACAAACAACATCGATGAATCCATGCCAACTTTCATGATGCCGTTCTAAACCCTTAAAACGACTAACTAGAAAACGGGCGTCCGAGCCTCAAAATTTCCCTGCATCCGTTATATCCGCGTGCATTCCGGTAACAGCTTAACACAGGATCTCGTTGGAATGTGGCCGCCGTGCTTGCGCTGATACGGGACTATAACGTTTTCATCGATACTCCGAGAACTATAACCCATTTCTTCATCTCCATCGAAAGGAATCGAAGCTCCGAACGAGCTCAGAAAGTCCAATCAAAAACGTGGTGCGTGCGGCAGAAAAAGGTCACGGATTCAAGACAATGTTCAAGTGATTCGGGTAATCGGCACCTCGCGGAAAGAAAAGGAAAAGAAAAGAAAAGAAAAAAAACATCGAATGCCAGATTCGACATCCAGTTCTCAGCCCGCAGATTACGCCTTTTAAATTTCCACCAATATGAGCTAGCGTTTTGCCAATGTACCAGTATGAGTGTAACATGTCCAGGTCACACAAAATGTGATACTCTTGCGTACCAATCCCATCCCTAAATTACTGGAAATGTAAAAGGGAAAAAAATGGGTCTTGCGTTTGCGGCGCCTGTTAACATGCTGGGGTTTAGGCAAGGGACGTTGACAAAAAAGTATCGCGCGAAACGAGCTTGCTCAAATAGACACAGAGAGACACTTGAGTAAAATAAGCCGAATGATTAAATGCAGAACGCCATGCGTCATCTTAATCTGCATCATGCGTGGTGAATTCAATCCTGTTAGAACAACGCAATGACGGTTTATTTCGAGTGTATCTTCTGCGTTGTATGTATTTCTATGATGTGGGAGGGGTCGCCGACTCTGTGCTGTCTCTCCACCGTCGCTGAAATATGTGGATTCAAATTCTGCACGATTTGGAACATACAGCTTCTTTTCGCATGCAGCAGGCATCCCGCACGGATCCTCAGCTTTGGGTCATGTCAAGTCCTGGTGACTGGAACCTGGCTAAATTACTGACAGCACACGATATCATGGAAAATTTATCTAGGCATGCGACGACGACGACAACAACGACGGGTATGAATTGCCGGCTGAATGGTCAACCATGGCCACGTTTTTTCTGGGCCAACTCCCAGAATTAGAAACCAGAAACTCCTTGCAAATTGAAAAAATTGCGATTCGTTTCGATGGAAAAAAGAAACGAGCAAGAAGAGGCCGCCACGTTTGTCTGGGTCATCATGTAACGACGACACATGCTGCGAAAATATCGATCTTTCCTGCCTTTTCTTCTGTTTTTTGCATTTGCCTCGCATTATTCCTCAAACGCCACAGACCTCCTCAGAATCTGCACGAACGGACGTAACAACGGGCGAAGATTACCGAATTCACGATATCGACCGTCGATATTGCCCCGGGAAATAACACTGGGCTTCGATCTGCCGCAAGCCTCATTCCTTGGACTGGGATTCTTGGAAGAGATCGGGACGGTTGCACAAGATATGTGGAGCTGTACCGCAGCCATGGACCACGCTCATTTCGCCTATGCTACATAGCAAACAACCCAGACCGGCAAGCAATATATCCGACGCTATGGTCTTAGAGTTCAAATCATCGGGCCCTACGAGCGGCAGACAAAACCCCGAGCGCATCGAAGTGGGTCCGCAAAAGGATTCCAGGTTATCCATACGAGAATTGCACTGAGAGACAATGAGCACGGGCGAAGACGCCTCAAACAAAGATTCTGTGGTGGTGTTTCTTGGACGCTGTTCCTGGAACTTCCGAATATCCCTTCAAGTTATCAAGGCATAGGGCGTGCAACGTAACGCGTAACGTAGCAACAAAATGACTTCCCTGCGCCTGTTCGATTACGAAGTAGCTCCGTAAGAGAGATCCCGTTCCCAGCCCAGAGCAGCAGATCCCGGCTTTTAGCGAGATCAAGTTTGAAGGTTCGCGGAAACATCGATGTTCATCTTCAGCTCACCCACCGCCAAGGAAATTTAACGACGCACGGTATAATCGACGCCTCGTTTTGCTATTGCGATCCCTCATCTTGGAGGATTCTGCCAAAAACGTGAGATCTGAAACTCGGAGACCGGAACACTCGTTCTGAGATACCCGTGCACAGGTCTTGTCTTAATTCGATCAAATCTTGGAAAATGCGGAGAAATAACGTTGAACAGGCAAAATCAGCATTGAGTTGCCCTTTGCGGACCTTTACCTTGCGGATGCTCAGTCGGCCGAAGGCGACGCAACGCACATGCGAGGAATGCTATTCGCTGCGGACATAAGAACTAAAACATCTTCCATATCGAAAATCCACATTCCAGTGGCTTGGGACATTGGCGGAAAGCTATGAACAAGGAGCGGGTAGGACTTGACTGAAACATGACTGACTCGTTTACGGGGCACGATCAACCGACAGCGTCGAAGTGGAAAATGCAGACGATGCATATACGGGGTCTCCATTTCTTGATTGCCATTGCGCTTCTTCCAGCGAAATCACATTGGTGCATTGCTGCTGGTCTCTCTCATCGCATGAAGCACAAGACGCATGAGATATCAGGTCATGTTCACCCATCTGCCGTGAATCAAATGGAGCAACGGGTCCTTGCACGCCATCCCTACAAGGATCCCAAGTTAAAATCAGCAAATCTTATTATCAAAGCTCGGTTACTATTCCTAAAATCAGTTACCAATAACTTCGACAAGGCGGAATTGCGTCCAAAAAGCCATCATCATACCACACATATTTATTGGCGCGAAATAGTGAATTCGACCCGGCCCCCCGGTTCAATGCGTTGCGGCTGAAGCACCTACCTTTGGTATCAAACCCAACATCAGCAACAATGGCTTACGCTTGAGCTTACCCTTATAGATGCATTATTGATGCTTTAGAAATCACATGTAACCCGGTAGGGTGCTATACCAGACAATCTAACGTAACCGCCAAGAGGCTATCGAGTTACAATCTCACATTCTTGAGGCCTCGTGGTCTCGCGAGCTCTCGAGTTCGACATGAGATCAGATTTCCTCCAAGCCCTTCCTTCGCATCTGACACTCCACCAGCGCATTGAGGGCAACTTTCGATCTGCGGCATGCAGTATCGGCCGCAATTTATGAGACATACAGCCAATATTATCCTACGATCCACTTCCTGTGCTGTCCAAGATTTCGACCAGACCAGCTGGGCGTTCCCCAATCAATTTGAAATCCCGGCCACCCATTTTCAACCGAGAGGAAGTTCCTTCGGTACTCGGTAAGCATCGCGGCGCACCTGGGATGGGTTGTTGCCGCTGAGGTAAGCTCTATTTGAATCCACGCCCCGGGGGGAGAAGACATGAGCCAAGGTAACGAAGGTACTTAGGCGTTGAATGGTGTAACCTCAGGATGCTACAGTAAACCCTTGCAGGCAGCCAAGCAGCGCACTACTTCAACCTACAAGATATGTCCTGCATGCTTGCTAAGATATCAGAATGAACTATTACTTTGCTGAGTGGATATGCCAAGGATGGTGATCTTAGAGCGATATGGCGTATCAAGTAGATGAAAAAGGTAGAGTTGGATTTAGCTAGGTATTCGAATGCCTGGGTGTTTGGAAAGCTTGGTGCGGGCGCACTGGGTCCCTCGCCAGACACTAGTGAGGTTTGTGACATCCACCCGAGACAAATGCTCGGTATCGAGGGCAGTAACTTCTCACGCAGGTACCTTTTCGGCCCCATGCACGCCTCGTTCACACGAGAACCTGGTCCTGTTCAAGAGGGCCCTTGACAATCAAAGCGCCGTCGAAATGTTATTGCGGCCCCTGGGAGAAGCATCACAAAAGCCTCCAAGCTCCTGCAGCAGCAGCAGCAGTATGCAATGGGTTGAACTATGTCCCAAAGAAGTTAAAATTTCCAACCATCGATTTCATGGCTTGGCTTCTTGTTCTAGTTGTGTGACAGAACTTTGACATCAAAACCGGGGGGAGGATAACTAGCCTCGACCTGCGCAACGCCAAGAGGGTTTGCTTGCGAAGAGGTGGCTAGCACCAGACGAGTTTGGGCGCTTTCACGACTCTCTGCGATCTCGCGTTTCTATAGTCTTGGCGTTATAACTCGAGCATCGATGAAAATGGCTTGAATCTCATACTAAATACGAAGGGCCGCTAGCACGCTCTTGGCATAGACGGTGTGGCCGTAATAACTCTGAGAAAATGGGCTTACCGCTTTTAGCTAGACGAACAGGCACACCCGCCTGCAATTTAGAAGTATCAATATCAATAGCACCCGTCGATATTGAAATTGGACCTGCAGGGTGATGTAGCCTTCCTCGCGAAAGGTGTGTTCGGTAAACCGTAGGCTAAAGTGGGAATTCATCTATTTGATGCTTCGTTTCGAGGCTCGCAAACATATCCTAAGTCCGCCTAGTCGGCGTAACACTAAAAACGACTAAGCACCGTCGGTAATTCCTTTTGGGCGGATTGCGCCTGGGATCTCGCTGTACTGCTTACTATAGCATGGTACGTTTTCATCTACTCGTGACAACTATTCTACGGTTTCATCGAATACCCGAATGATAATATCATTCAATTCTATTATTATATGTTTCTTTAATATATCATAATATTTGCATGTTTCTCCTTTCTTGTCCGGTTCAAAAACAGCCAGCGACGACGTCGTATGCCATACCATGCCATGTATAACAGCAATTCAACCATGTCAACACCACATACTTGCATATATAGATGCTCACTTACGCAAGTGATTTGAATGACGCTTAGCTAAGTAGCCAAGCATCATTCAAATCACTGGCGCCACAGCATGCATGACTCGGCGGGCGAGTACCATAAACACAAATATACGATATCATAAATTATTAACATTAGAGTTTTTCTGATACAGAGCGTCATGTTAATATAAGTTCCCAGTACCCGGATCGTTCCGAGCTCCATCTGCCTCGATTTGCCTCCCCTTCACCGTGATACTAAGCTGATCATTTTAGTGTGATGTCAAACTAGACCGAAAAATAAACTTTCTTCGCAGTCATGGTGATGTGATATGACGGTTCACGGCAGTCAAGGTCCGGCATTGAGCTAGCACCTCTTGAACTGCCGCCACATCGGCTTGCAGCACTAGCTTCATGTATGGAAGGAGCATGGAAGGATTTTAGAAGAAATTCAGCTGTCCTTAACATGCAGCTCGATATTGCGTCGCCAGGTAGAGAGCCGCTAAAAATCTGTTAGGCCACCTTTGTCCGCAGAACTTCAAGGATTGGAAACCCTTTTTTTTTCGCAGTCGCAAAAAGGTATTAATTAGTACCTACCTTAGCGTCGACGCAAGTATAACCTATATCGCCATGGTTAAGTGGTGTGTCCCTCGATTCCCAGGTGGACTACCGAATTATCTGAGGGAACTCCCCTGATAGCTTGGGGTCGCTATCCACCCATCTATGTATTAGGTCATTATTCCAGCTGGAATATACCCTACACACACACACCCGATCCTTCAGCTGGTCCCGGCACTCTCGCGCGACTACGTCGTGTAGGATCAGCGACCTACACGAGCTGGTCGTGGAGAGTTAACGAGAAACCAACACCAGCCAACTATCTCGACCTTGCAGAATCAGAAACACACCAAAAAGTAAAAAAAGTACCCGACGCTAAAGAACCCATACCTGTACCCAGGTAGACAAACCCCCCCTCCCCCCTTCCACAAACTCTAAGCATCCTCGTGGCAGCCATGAAAATGTCTCGAGACTCTACCTATGCGAAGGAGATAAAGCGAGAAAGAAAAGAAAAGAATTTAAAAAAAAAACAAGAGGTCGAGGCCGGCTATTTTCAAGTTCCGTGATTGGGCGCACACCCTACGACCGTTGTTGGAGGGTTTGACTGGGCACAAAGCGACTGAGAACCACCCTTAACAAACATCGCATGAAAAATGATGCATTATCCAGCTATCGAATTCGCACATTCAATCCGATGATGGCGGGAGAAAATACCAATAGATAGGCGTAATATACCCAGCACCCATGTTGTTTGTAACATTTGAGGCTTGAAAAACCACGAAATTTGCGAGGGAGGGTGGTTGGATTACATCGTGAAATGTGGCCAGGGCGTTTGCGTTTGTCCTGCTGATGGTCACCGAAAGTCGATAACTGCACCTGGAGGAACTTCACGTAGCTCTTCATTCTTTATGCGAAACCTTCAAACAAAAGTTTCGCTGGGGGATGGGGAGTGGGCTCGAGCCTCAGATCAGACGAAAAGCCTCAGATATCGAAACTCAGAAAATACCAAGCCAGAGATCCACCGCGCTAGTCTTGCATCTCGCATTATCTATCCAGAGTTAACGAGAGAAAAAGAAGGCTTACTGTGACATATGGATCTCGTTACCTCGTCAAAACGCAAGGGAGCCGCCAAAACGAAAGAACGAAAAAAAAAAGCACTGACCTGCGTTTTCACCACGAAACCGTCATTCCATGGGTACGAAGTACAGTGGGCTCTCTTTTTTCTCTCGTTTTCCGGTTCCATTCGCGATACCAGGATACATGGGCCTGCACCCAACTTACTATTATCATTCTTCTTTTTTATTTTTTTTCGTGGGCCCCATGAGCCTAGTAAGTATCACTAGCAGGTAAGCAAGAGGCATCATCTGATACTCATATACCTTCCGGACTTACCGAGAAAAAAGCCACCAAGGAAAGCAACCTACTTCTCCCCCCAAACCCAGGAAAACGGATCATTCATTCCCATCGATTATCGCATCTTAATTAAAACTCGCACCCTCAAGGAAAAAACAGCAGCAAAAAAAACCTGTCTATTCCAAAAGCGGTCGCGTTCTTGAAACGATAGTTACATTTTGCACGAGGCTTAATTCACACACGCACGATTAGAATGTTATGGGTCCTAAACCCATCACGACCACCAAGGTTAACCCTCTTTTCGTCATTTTTTTTCACAGCTCTGCAACAGCGATCATCCCATACAGGATATCCATAGTTGGTCGATATTAATGAACCCAACCCCCGCTCTCTCTCTTCACCGCTGGAAGCGCGAAGTGAGAAAACCGGTAACGTGTGCGGTTTTTTCCATTGGTAATCCATGGTATCTGAAATGGGATGTCATTGAAAAAAGTTTCTAGTTCGTGTACCGAGTACCCGAGTTAACGAGTTGCTCGACAGTTGGAAAGACAAGGAAACGAAGGAGACAAAAAAAATTCAAAGTTCCAACCCGAGCTCACACCGTTTGTTAACAAAGAAGAAAAAAGATACAAGGAAAACAAAATCAATGACCTAATGACAATGAAGGAAAAACAAATGAAAAGGATTAGAAAACCTTACTCTCGAATGCTACTTCACAAAAGGGGAATTTACAATTGGTAACGAGAAGAGGTGTGTGAACAGGTAAGATAGTCAATTGTTTTTTTTTGTGCGCCGAAATCCATGAGGAATATCCATGTTCTACTTTAAAACGAAAAAACAAAACGGCAAACAGCGCGAAGAAGCAACGAGCAAATATCCTCCCAGAGTTAAAAGTTCAGGGCAAAAAGAAAGTGAAAAAAAGCACTCCACAAAGGAAACAAATGGGCGTGTATGTATATATATCAGAGGGAGAAGAGTTTCCCATATGAATTATTTGCCAATATTGGTAAAAAATCGCCTGCTGAAGTCACAGTGATCCGATGGCAGGATGCAAAAGAGAGATGGAAATATACAATACGGCATAAGGAAAAGCCCATGAATAAGAAAAGTGACTAACAAAACAGTAAAGCCAGTCTCCAGTATAAAAGAAAAAGAAAATAACCCAAAGAAAATGAAAATTAAGAAACAAGGCCCTATGCTTAGGTATTCGGGAGCCAGAACAGAATACAAAACGAAACAACTAACTCCCCTATGCAGTGTATGATGTGAACTATCCTCCGATAAAAAATAAACCCTCAAACTAAAAGCCAAGACTAAGGAATACTACAGAGCTGCTGCCAGTTCAAAAAACCAAACCCGCGAAGCAAGAGAAAAGGAGAGATTAAAAACAGAATAGAGAATACATCATAGGTATCGTAACAATTCGTAACCCAATCTGAAAGAAAAAAGAAGAGAAAAAAAAGAAAAAGAGATACTATGCAAAAACTACTTCCCCCAATTTTTTTGTGGTTTTAGGACATCGAATATGTGTTGTGACGCGCTAGCTGCTGGCTCTGGTCAACATTGCCTTGATAAGGGTTCGGCAGTCGCTGCTGGTATGTCATATTGTGCATCGCCGGTTGGCTGACTGCTTGGATGTTTTCCGGGTAGACCGGAGGGATCTCTTGGCGACCCATTCCATCCCATGATGTCCTTGGAACATGCTGAGAGGTCGAGATGGCTGGCGCTTGAAGATGAGGAAGCTGCGCCCAGGTGGTTGCCGGTAGTGTCATACCAGGCTGTAAATGACCAGATAGAACATCAGCGCGCGTTACCGCAGGGCGTTCGATCTGCTGAGAATAAGAATGCGCAGCTGCCGGAGGCGACACGCTGACGGTGGCGCGTTGAGGAACAGATGGAGATGTCGAATCGGAGCGAGGGGATGCATTAGACATCATCGGACCGGAAGATCCCATAGGCGGGCTCATCACGGAAGCCGTCGACGAGTAGCTTGCAGACTATTCCAAGTTCGTGTTAGCTAGACTATTTATAGGGAGGGTTTGAGATGTAACTCTGTTTTAGGGCAGTGCTTACGTATTTGCCAATAATCTTCTTCAAAGCCAAAGTAAGAATTTTCCATGGGAAAACCTTAACGTCTTTCTCGATGTTTCTCGGCTTTGGGTTCGGGAAGGACATGATGAGCTTGAAGAAGCTCTCGCTGTCCTGCTTAGCCTTGGAAACAGTGAGAGGATGGAACCCTTCGAGGTTTCGTCGGATCCTGTTCTTCTCTTCAACGGTGAACCTAACACCGACGAGAGCTTCAAGGAGGTAGATGCAGTCCACACTAGTGACGAATGTCTCTCCGCGCTCTTGCCACCAGATACAGCTGATGCAAATGCTGTTGGCTTGGCGTTCGCTCGGGCTGACCGGGGCAAAGCTAGCCTCGACAGTGTTGCCGTGCTGGGTGCGACGGAACTGTACCAATCTTCTCTTGTTCTGCCATTCCTCTGCGGTCCAGTTCTCGGCCATCGAGTTAAGATCGCCTTGAAGAGCGAGGTTGGCCTTCTGTGGAAGCTGGTATGGGTTGAATGAACCGTGCGACTGCTGGAGAGTCGAGGTTCTGACCAAGGTTGGGTTTCCAGCGTGGTCCGAAGTGTTCGAGACGTTCCATGCATTTGGTCCAGTGCGGCTAGCATCGCCGTACATGGTGGTTTGGGTGTAGGATGGGAAGGAGGATCCGGAGACCGATGGGTAGGAGTAGATGGCGTAATCTTCTTCCTTTGGTCGGATGTTTGGTTGGATTGGCTGGCGCTTGACAATCTTGTAGATATCGCTGGCAATGTCCTTCGCGCCACTGGAAAGACGTCGCTTTCTGTTGGAACCATCCGGAGCAGGAGATGACTCATAAGACTGCGGTGGCGAAACATCGGTGTAGATGAACTCTGTGATTTCTTCGGTGTTCAACTCCATTCCATGCTCGTCCTCGACGTTGAAGTAGACTGGAACCTTCTCTCCATACCATCCGGTGGTCGAGCTCGGTGGCACTTTGGTTGTGAGGTTGAAGGACATGAAGCCGTCAACGGCGGCAGCCTTTTGGATGGTGACCGGGCATCTCTTGGAGCCAAACATCGCTCTATAAGTTCTGGTCTTGTCCATGGTCATGTCGTGCGAGGAAGTGACCGCGATAGTGAAGTCGGTACCCGACGGTCCTTGAGCTGGAGAGCATGCTGTGACGCGAGGGAAGGTGGAGACTTGAGCTGATTGTTGGAATTGTCCCGGTTCAAAAGTCGAAGGAGTGCTCTGCTGTGGAGTCTGGTATGTCGATGGAGTATCCGCCTGGTAGGAGGGATACGACGAGGTCGGCCCGGTTATCTGCGGGAGTTGAGTGTTGTCTGGACAAGGCAAAGCAGTAGTCAGGTTAGCATATGGGTCATAAGGATCCGAAATTTGTCACAGGGCTGAAAGGATGGGTAGATATATCCGGAGGAGCCCCTCGCGCAAGAGGAGGCGGATGATGCTTACATTGTAGAGGCGATCTCCTGTTGTATGAGGCTGCCATGTTGCTGATGGCTTGGGAGTACGGGTTGGCCTTGTCGAACTGGGGAAAGTCGAAAGTAAGACCCGACTCTGTGGGCTGATAGTCGAAAGGTGGAGGAGTGGGAATCCCAGCCCGAGAGAACTGTCAGAGGTAGGTGATATGTCAGCAGGAAGGTCGAGAGTAGTCGAGGGTCCCAGGCCGTCGTGGGAAGTAAATAAAATAAAGAATCCAAAAAGGCCCCGAAAGCAGAAAAAGGGAACAAGCAAAGCCGAAAAAAGGAATTCTAGAACAGACAAATGCAATATGCGAGAACGAGAACGAGAACGAGAAGGGCTAAGAGTCTGGAGCAGGAGAAAAGGAAGAAAAGGAAGAGGCGGCGAGGTGTGGGTATTATTATAACTCCAGGCGATGATGTTGCCCGCGGGAGGTCGAGTGTGTTGAGGCGAGGTTCAATACCGGCGAGGTTGCCCACGTTGGAGGAGAAGCCAACAGAATGCGACCAGGCGATTCAACATGGAACGAGGGGACGATATTAATATATCTGCAAGCAATGCAAGAAAGAAAAGAGAGAAAATGGCAAAGCACCCTCGCTCGATATATAGCAGCCACGGCTACACTTAGCTCGCGACTGTCAGGCGTATGTATGCAAAGGGACGTGGTCTGCGAAACCGAAGGAAGCGAAAAGGGCTGTGACAAAGCTCCGGCATGCCTGTAAAACCTGCAGAAACAACTAGCAGATTGAACTGAACAGACCATTATCCCCCGCGGGCGACCTGGCTCCAGCCCAGGAAATGGGCCAAACTCAGGATCTGCGGGTATAAAAAATAAAATAACGGGAGCAGCGGCGGCCAGTCCATGCAGTGGGAACTCTCATTCCCGTATTGCAAAGAGTCGTCGATTCCCCAAGAAACAATGCCCTTTTTTTTATTGCTTCTCCCGTGGATCTTCGCTTGCGCTGCTCCGTTCTGTCGAAATCATCCGATCCAGCCCGTCAGAGCTCACATGTTGTGAAAGAAACTGGTGTTTCCGCTCGAACTCACAGGCGGCGAAACCTGGATCCGTAGCTATAATTGTCCAGTTTGCAATCTCGAAAGCGGCGAGGCGGGTGTTGGACGGCTATGTATGTGTATTGTCTGTATTGTGTGTGATGTGACGAAGGGGAGGGGGACTTTGTAGGAAACCGCTGCTTGTAGCAATGAATAATACCAAAGTAATGTACCTTTTCCTTCCTCTGTTGGTTCTTCTTACGCTTCCGCTGTGATAATGATGATATTCTTCAATATGCTGTTCCCTTCCAGCATCTCCAAAGATCCGTGTCCCGAGTATATCTTGAAATATGTTTGCTCTGGGAAGTGAGATGATCAAAGGAGATTTTTAAGAAGGGAACATGTCGGAAGTGGAAGATGGAGTAAAGGGCTCCGAGCCGACTACTCAAATTGCAGCGACCCCAACCAAGCAAAAAGAAAAGGTTGCTTTTGCGTATCGTATTTTGAGAGAGGAGGGCTAGCAAAGAAAAGAAAAGAAAAGAACAAAAGAATAAAAAAAAAAAAAAATCTGCAACCTGCAAATGACGAAGGGGAAGCAGGGAAGAGGGTGCAAAGAGGGAGGAATTTTCCTCGAAATAGCGAGAGACGCACACCTCGACACCACACCCAAGGCTGCCATTATTTTTTTTCTTCTGTATCCTTTTTTCTATTTTTTTACTTTTCCTCTGCTTTCTTTTCCCAAGCCTTCCCTGACCATGCTAAAGGGGTGTGTGCATGGGTGTGTCATGGCTAGTCCCCGGTGATTGAACAAGGGCCGACCAGGGACCCAAATCCACCGAAATCAGGTGGGAACAACTCGCCATGAGTTGCCCGCCAACCAAAGGGAAATTGCCAAAAGGAAAGGTGGAAACCGCAGCTTCAGCCCCTAGCTTGAGAGTGAAGCAAGCCAGCTTGAGGCTTCAAGAGTGCGATTGCTTGCAGGAAAAGGAAAAGTCTGCGAAGAAATAGGCCAACACGCCATCGTACTGCACGAGTAACGTTGACATGTGGATCCCATATAGTTCGAGGGCACTATGGCGGTTCTCCAAAACCACCATAACCCACTTTTAGGGCAAAACAACAAAAAAAGACTGTGCTCATAAAAAAAAAACTAGAGGGAATTGCGCAATCTTGGAAGGGAAGACGGGAACCAACCGTGTAGGCCATTGATGAAGCTTCGGACGGGAATCTATCCAGGTCCTAAAGCTGAATCGTTAAAGAAAGGCTCAACGAACCCGAAAGAAATCTGAATGTCTTTTGTGTGTGTTGGGTTATGAAGGTCTGAGACTGTTGCGGGAAGGGAGCGTTGATGTGGAAGACTTTCAAGGGTGAAGAGGTAAGAATCAAAGATGAAAGTGTTCGTAAGTTGCGTCAACTGGGGTATCGAATGCTTTTATAAGATTGTTTTTGAAAAGAAAGAATAAAGATCGAAGGCGAGGATTGATATGCTTAAGTAGACTGAATCTGAGAACGAGACAAGAGTACTTACTCGACGGGTCGCCCACTTGTATATATAATGTATAATCAAGCAGAGCTAATCCCGAAGAGAAGGACGCAGTAGTCTTTTGGGGCGAAGGGCGGCGCACGCACTCAGGGCCGCTAGTTTTTTGGCGGCCATCGTGCCCCTGGGGGCATCGATTGCTTTTTCTCCAGTGTAACTTGAGGTACCAAGGGTACCCAAAGTACCGGGCCACGAAATCATGAGGGAGGCGCTCCCCGGGAACAGGGCCCTGCAGGGTGCTCGCACGAGCAGGGTCTCCCCGGAGTTCCTCTCCGAGTGCGGCCCCCCCGCGAGTGTCATTGACGCCAGCAAAAGTATGACGATGCGGTGCGTCGCTAGCGTGCACAGCCTCGCCTCATCTTTTGCACTAGTCTGCAGCTAGCCAAAAAAGATGGTTTCGGGCGGCATTTCAACGAGGTGGCTTCCCCTCAGAATATTCTCACGACGCCATAGAAAGAAGCCAAAGACGAGACGAAGCCCAAAAGGGAATAATGAAGCACAAAACGATAGTGAAACTTAACAAGCGACCATTAAGAAAATAGTGTCCTTACCTTTTTGACGCGGAAGAAGCTGTGCGAAAGCCACAGATGTATGCAGGAACAAGCTCGAGGTGTGCTGTCCCGACCGTTTGGAAAGAAGCTTCTAACGATGGCGGTGCAACTCTGCGACGAAGCTTGCGGGTGCTGAAGTGAAAGTTGGAAGTGTGTTGCGGGTGAGGTTCACCGAATCGAGCGAAACTACCCAGACGTACTGAAAAGATGATGTCGGCGAGCGTGTTGTCCAACGGACGATGTATGCTGCAAGTGCCTTGACAAATAAATGCTATAATGCTGAATAGATTTCTTTTTGAATACTTTTTTTTTGTTTTGTTTTTGGGAGGCTAATATGCTGCTGGGCTGAAGATAGCGTGGATGTAATGTATGTGTGTAAACTTAGTAAGGTGTGGGTAATGCAATACGATGCTGATAACGAGATGACTGCGTTGTATTTTTCGCTTTGCAAAAACGATAGTGGAGCTGGAACGATCACCTAATACCAGGTGGAGCGAGGTCACGATTTAGTAAGACAGAAAAAAAATAGAAAGGACAACGGGCGGGCCGCGAGAGCTTATAAACTCGTATTCAGTAGTTGACGTCCGTGCTCGAGTGATTATGGAATATCGTCGGAGAAAATGGAAAGGTTCCTTTCCAAAGAACCGGGTGTTTTGAACTCTCGAAAGCTGGGATCTATGACTTACTTTAAGCTATGAATCAAACCCGCCAACGATGACTTAGGATAGACCAAAGTCAAGCACTGACGCTTTCTATATATTTAATGATGATGGAGAAAGGAGAGACGGTGAACGAGGGTGCGCATGGGGGTTTATAAGTTGTGTCGAAGGATTTCAAGACAAATGGCACATCGGAAAACTCAGAGTCAGGACACCGAAGTCTAAACGGTAGTACCGATTACACTCGATAACTAATAGGGAATTATCGCATCCACCAGTCAGGAATGGAGGATAGAGCACTGCGAAAAAGCAAAGTCTACGAGTGGGAAACCTAGACATCCTTTGCCCGTCTAGGGACAGCGTCGGCCAATAGTTCCAGACCTCCAACAGCGGAACCACACCTCTGGGTTGATCTGGTGTTAGATTGGATGGTGAGACGGATTTGCTCGAACGTTAAAGAGAGAGGTCCCTTGGATGCCATGTCGATTGGTAAGGGCAGGCTCCACAGGAATTCCGAGGTTTAGATTCCACAAGGGTTAATTTCGAAGAAACCATACCACAAGAAGGGATTTTCGTACTTTCCGGACTGGTCCTAGAAAGGCTTGGGCAACTAGGTTTCGAACCGGGTGGATGGGTGACTGACAAGTGTGAAGAAAAAAACGATCCCTTCACATCTCCCGCTGGTGGGTGTAGAGGAATACTGTTTATGGAAGGCATCTTGACGTCGATACTCCATTTCCGGCCATCAGAAAAACGAAAAGGTTCCAACTCCCAACTGGTAAAGCTTCAAAGAGAAACCGCCCTTGCAAATAAAAATTCCCCGGCCAAGCCACCGCCATAAAATCGCAAGAAGAGGCTACGTGCTTCTGGATCCCACTAATCCGTTTTTACGATTCTTTGCGTCATACACCCGTAGACCTCTCTGGATCCATGGCCAGCTGAAGACACATTTTTTCACGCAAAACGAAAATTGGTGTTGCCTCAATCAATGTCTCCAAGCGAACAAACCCTCACCACGAAACTTAACTTTCGGAAACTTTTTGTGTGGGCCAAACGTGGGCGTGCCGCAGAAAAGGGTTTAAGCGGCCCCTGACCGGACCCACTATGAGCCTCAAAGGTTTGGTCCTCGAGAGTTCGGTGCCCCTTGATTAATTGCTTATTGCCTCACAACGAGCTCGTGAACTCTCTCTTTTTATTTTTTTTTAAAGTTCTGCGTTAAAGCCACAGGTCATATGGCGACATGCGGTCTTCGAGGGGGGCCCCATGTGGAACCTTGTTAAACGACCCGATATGCTGTTTTACAGTGATGCTTTGACCAATTCTCGGGAGAACCTCTATTGCAGCGTAGAGGTGCTCAATTCGCTCTTTCAAACTCGCACGATCCAACCCGAGCTGGGAAACCTGCTGCCTAGTCGTTTTCTGTGAATTTTCGTCTGTGACGTTGAGGAAACCGTCGATAGAGCATTTCTCGGTTCGTACGATGGAGCAGGGTCTTTCGAGCGAACGATTCGTGGCGTATGAGCAGGAAAATCGACCCGTAAAGAGCTCTTCATCTCCCGGAAAAGGCTGTGTGAACGTATACCACGCGAGCAAGCAACTTTAGGAGGGTGGGGCGCCTCACCAGCAAGAGAGAAAAAAAGAATTAATAAAAATTAAAAAAGTAAAATAATTAACGGCGGTACGTTTTCCACGGAATGCGATTAGGCATGTAACGTTTTTCTTTCATTTGGGAAAGGCCATTACCAGTTGTCGTATTCGGACATATCGGGCCCCATCGTACGATTGTAAACCCTTTTTTCCCTCGTATATCGGCCCAACCCTATTTCGGTCAACCTTTTTGACATTGTAATTCACCATCCATCCCGAATCCACGGTTGTTCTCGGTTAGATGGAGAAAAAATCCTGATTGTCTCGCGGCTCCGTATGTGCAACGACTTTGTCCACAGGGCGGGGATGGAAGGGGGGGAATGATTACGTCGTCCTTCGTTCTCTTTGCGGTAAATTCCACCCATCCCTCAAGTATACTAGGATATCACACCACCTTCGCAATGTGAAGCCCGAAGACTTTGCCCGAGTATGTCCGCTAACCCTAAACCCCCAGCGCCACAGGATATAGCGGATTGTATTCAAGCGCTTGCCAGTGTTCTGGCTCGTGTTACCTACGCCTAGATCCAGACATAATTGTCCACAGCCGCGCCTAGCTGCAGCTTCGAAAAGCGACATGAGGTTATAGCAGAACCCTTCACATTAACATAAGTAAATAATATCAATCTATTATTTCCGGATGACCAAGTATCGAAAACGTATAGCTATATGCGATACCAGTCGCATTAAGAATGCAATATGTATAGTAACTCCTAAATCATTAGCAGGAGTACATGTGTCTCGGAGTCTTGGCGTCGACTGTCTCGCATTGCGAACTGGTTGACTCAGTGCCGCATTGATCACAACGCAACTTCCCGCAAGCCCATTTCACCTGCTGCATTGGACGTCAGAGACACGGATTCAATATCGGACCTCCATATCGCCGTTTTTTAATCTTGGCGAATGAATATCAGTCCTTCTATAGATTTTTTATCCATCCCGGATCCGCGGAGGCCTATTGGTTCTCCGCAATGCCGATACACATAGACATCAGCTTGCGCTGAACTGATCTTCTATCGACCGTCAACCGTAGTTATACGTGTGCATCGAAGGGGCAGGTATCATGCGTAACATGTCTATACCCAATAATATCTCCTGTGATCCTGTTCCCTGAACTCGCAAATGAATGTCTTGCTTCAGTAGGTCAGTCTCAAAACGACAATTTCCCCGTTCCCCGAAGTCCATGACAGCTCAACGGAGCCAGATCTCGAATCACAAATAGCTCGTAGACAGCGAACGGTAGACTACGATTGGCTTGAATGCCCAATCCTGGGTCGGAGAGTGCCGTCACACAAATTAGAGGTCCACCACTCCGGAGACATCGATTTGATCGCCACCGAGCACTTCAACCCCAGCTATCTTGTGCAGTGCTACACCCAGTTGGAGATACCGGGTAGGAGGAGGGCAGGTGAGAACAAACACCTCGGAATAGGCGTTGTTACTAACACTGAAAATGGTGGGTTCCAGCCTGAGAGCGGCTCACTAGCATCAGCTAACGAAGTCCAAACT
This sequence comes from Dactylellina leptospora, assembly GCA_036971365.1. NCBI lineage: Eukaryota > Fungi > Ascomycota > Orbiliomycetes > Orbiliales > Orbiliaceae > Dactylellina > Dactylellina leptospora. Next base: position 723,547 of record JAJTUC010000001.1, read on the forward strand.
CCGATATCTGAAGGATTTCTGGGCCCGCCAATCGCTCACAGATCTTTTAATTGATTATTAGCCGTAGGGATGATTATGCAAGTTACTTTGGTTCCCGTGGTTTTGGCTTCGGTTAACACCGCATGCGAGATATCCTGCGCCGCATCGGCGTTTAGCTACACAGAAAGATCAATCATCGAATCGCATTGAGCGGAAGGGGTCTAGGCATCAGCGACCAACCAAGGAAGCTTTGAAAATACAAGATTCCTTGCCAAAGTACGAGGTGTACCGTCGGGTCCTTTCGCAGAGAGCATAGGTGCCATCGAAACTGGACTCTTTCGGACCTGGAGATAGCCCTCCTTCCAAGCTAGCTCCAAAAGATTCAGTTGAATATTATTTTTTTGTTTTTTCGCAACAACACATTGCCGCAGGGATACCCCAGCGCAGGACAAACGTCTTGGCGCGCGCAGAGCTCAGCCTCGCCGCATCGAGCCAAGCGCTCCGAAAATGCGCATGCACTGTGGTTATGCAGGGTTAGCGCATCGCGCACAAGCTCTCAAGCCTGATGACGCCGCTTCACAGAAAGTGCGCAGTCACTAGCCTCTCTTCAGAAGCAAGCCACATCACACCCTCTCACAGGCCTCGAGGCTTGTGCGTGCGTCTGTGGTGTGGGTGTGGGTGTGCTGCCACAAGTGTAAAAAAAACGTCAGAAAGAATGTTGATTTTTGACCAAGATTCCTCTCCCTCTTAGCTAAGCTTAGGCCCTCCCTTACTATTTTTCTAAGGGCCTTACCACCGGGGATTGAAAAGCAATTATCAAAGATCTAACTATCTAAACCAAATCCATCCTTCGCAGATATTCCCGGGGATCTGGCTGAACTGAACACCTTTCCGTCGTGGCACTTCGCATTAGGAGTTGGATTCCATCGTGCTATCCAGATCCAGATAGCTAATGGCTAGAATCTCGCGAGAACTCTAGAATCTTGTCATGACGAGGTAACTCTGCTGCCAATCTCCGTGGATACGGTAGGTGTACACTACGGAGGCCAGTGAAGTCCCCGCAAGCTCCCCCTTTCGGCTGGAAGACTTTTTTTTTCATTCTTCCTTTTTCTGTTTTGCCTATTACCCCGCGAATTCATGCTAACGGGCAACCCAAGGCCTCGGGATTCTGTTTCTCGCCAAAAGAAGACTGAAAGAAAACAGACGCCAGGCCCCATGTAAAAGGAGAAAAAGGACTACGATTGACAGGCACCGAAGCTAAGAAGACTCCTCTAAAATGCTAGCTGAACTTCGATGGCCGGTAATGGCTTTTTTTCCCACTTGATCTAGGTCGGTCTACGAGAAAACATGACCACCTGATGAGGTATATTCCGCGAGCTGTCGCTTAACACGCTCTACGTTTGGGTTGTCTACGAAGTACCAAAATATCGATACCATTTCCTTTTGATTCGCTAAACTCCAGCTATCGAATCGCTTCCTCGCTTTGAAGTTTCGATGCTACCCTGCCGCGCCATCACCAGCAAGGGTTCTCGTATGTACCATTGGCACAGCATATGCATTGCAGCAAGCCCTCCTAATACCCTTCGCCTAGCCTACATCACATCTACCAACCTGCATCCAATAGCTCGATCTATTTTTCCGAAGAAGAAGCTGTGGGATTACCACCAACACTTCTTTATTTTTTTTTTGTTTTTCAAAAAAACCTCTAGCTCCATCGCGCTAGCGGGGTAAGCTATTACATGCTTAAACCCCGTTGACACTAGGGCCTCTGCAAGGTGCTACTTATCTTACATCCTTTTTCAATTGCGAAATCACAATTGCTGATTTAGCTTAGCCCTTTTTCTTCCCTCTTCGAGCTTTCTCAAGCAACCCTCAGACCCTCGCAAAAATTGCGCTATCACATTTTCTTCCCTACGAGAAGTTCTCAACCTGGATCCATGGAAAGCGCCATAATTTCTTGCTCGAATCTCTCGATGTATTACATCCTGCATCATCTTTCTTTCCTTTTTTTAACGAACGCCTCAAAAAAGGTGGAAAAACAAATAAAAGCTTGGACATCATCGTGACTTCGGTCCCCTGTAAACCCTGTCCATTGGGTTCTTGGCGCAAACGCCGCCCATCCGGTCATGGGCCCACCATTCGATTTGAATCTCTTCTCTTCACTTCTGCGCTGCCCCCCCCCCCTTCGTGCAGGATATGGGAAGTAAAAATACCCCCCTGTATGTTCTAGTCGAATGCAACGCTTTTTTTTTATCTTTAGCAAAAAATAACCACACGAAATACGATTCGAAGAACCCGCTTCTTTTCACTCCTAGTGGTTCAACGAACCAGGGCGTTCCTGCTCATTTTGTGACGGTACTGTTAACAAGGTGTATGAGCAGCGTGAATAGACAAGGCTTTGTAAATGGCTAGTGAAAAATAATTCGATGGTATTATAACTCCTTAGCTCCCTTGAATCCTTACCCTTGAAAAAAAGGTCGTTCCAGACTCCTTCATCATCGACGATCTTTATTTTATCCCTATTTCTTTGTGCTTTCCTTGCCGAGATCACATTTTATGAATTCTTTTGTAAATGGGATACAATCCATGTCTACGTCAAATGTATTGGTTTCCGAAGGAAAAAAAACTAGGATACCGGGAAACTTGAAAATAGCTAGCTCACGTTTGGCTTTCTACCATTGCTTGGATATATCCACTCTCGATAGCTCTTTTTCTTCTCGCGCATGCCGTGTTCGGCCCGTGTGCTGTCTTAGACAGGAATTTTTGAACTCTATTGATCAGGATGGCCCTTGCGTATACGCATTTTACGCGCCATCGAAGGAATACTTTTCTAAAGCAGGTTTTTTTTGGGGCTGTTGATAGATGGGTATTACGACGACTCATTGGTAATGAAACGGGGCTGTACAGTTGCATATATTAATGTAAAACATACAATTTTTCGGTGAACTCCTACTTTTTACTTTATTCATGAGATGTAATCGAGATGATATCGTGACATAATTGATTAAATTTGATATATTTTTTTAAAGGTATACTTCCGAAATATCATCCTCGGGGTCACAATTTTTTTATATTCGCATGGCAATATCAATCACCCGCCTCGAACCAAGAAAAGGTACAAGTTAAAATAAAATAAATAATAAAGTGAACTACCAAACGGGGTATTTTGAAACACCCTTATCTGCCCCACCGCATCACATTTCCCTTCTCCGTAACACTCCCCCTCCTCAAACTAACACCCATCCAGCAGTCTACCCGCCCCATCGACTCGACCACCACATACGTAAACCTAAATCCTAAAAATTCCCCACCTCCAGCATCCATTCAATTTAGATACTTACACAAAAGATACGTAAACACCGCATCAAAGCTTCGATGAATCCGCAGCGTCTCCGATCTCCACCACTAATTTCCCGAACTGCGTCCCGTTCTTCATCGCCTCGAATACTTCGTCCGCCCTGTCGAGTCCCCGGACGGTATTGCTGAGAACTGGTTTAATCCCGCGTTCATTGATAAATCGGATCATTTCTTTGAATTCCCGGCGAGATCCCATTGTTGAACCGCGGAGCTAAATATTTATATTTATATTTTAAAAACGTTAACATCCCGTGCATCGTTAATTGAACCACTAATTCTAGTATTTGTTCGTATAACTTGATCGAATAGGAATATAGTGTGAAAACTATGAGTATTTAAAACGATAGCTGAAAAGGGTTAAAATGGGGTTATATGCCGAGGTAAAGGGGATAATAAACGGTAAGCGGGTAACGAGTAGAAGGTCAGATGTCATGAAATTCGCACCACCACAACACCAAAAAGGTGGGGCCTTTAGCGCCCAAAATGGCGGGAATGGGGCATATGATCTATGACCTAGATGCAAAAAGAGACCGAAATCTTCTAGCAAAAAGGATAGAAGACAAAAAACCGGTTCTCGGAAAGGTGTGTTGAAAAGAAAAGGAAAGCCCCATCTTCGAAACGAAGAGTTCCGAATTTCAGCAGATCCCTGTAAAACAGGACCCAATAGAGCGGACTGGACACCCCTCTGAGGGCCTTCGCCGAAAGAAACAGAGACAAAAAAAAAGCCACACGATAACGAATAAAGAAGGAACGCAATGTTTCAAAGGCTGTGTTATTGCTAATGACTTACCTCGATATTCTTCAATACAGCTTGCATCGGGAAGATTGTCTTCGGATTCGAGGTCATCCCGTAGTAGGAAATTATCCCTCCGAGTTTGAGTAATGGATACGTCTGCATCACGATATCACCACCTGCGCCATCGATAACTGCATCCAAGTAACTAGGAAAGAGAAAAGTAGCAAATGTCAGAGCCAATAATGTATTAGCGGCTGAAACGGGAAGCCTCAATTGACCAATAAATCGACCTTGTAATGTGGGTTAATCTTTTTTTTCTCATGCGATGAGATGATCATCGCATCGCAGCACATGGCCAGGGACTATGCATGTGAGGAAGGGAGGGGGATTATTGTGAGGGTTTGTTCAGGCAAGCTATGCAAGCCGTGCGCTTAGAAGGCCAATCGAGAGTGCGGGGGAATATGTAAGCATGGTCCGTAGATGCATCTACATCGAATAGCCTTCTGCATAAAAAGCTATCACAAGGACAGCCTAGAGATAAACATATAAGATGTCCTCGAATAGCATTTGAACGGCACGCATGAAGAACGGTCCTCTAAGCAGTCAAAATAGACGAGGGAGAGGAAAAATAACCACAAACGATCATGCAAATATATCAGGATCAAGGGGTGTAAAAAGCTTACGGTCTTTCCTTTGGCAACAGGGCTTTTAACTGCCTCGACCAATCTTCCTTCTTGTAGTTGACCCCATGCGCAGCACCTAGTTGCTTGGCCTTCGCGATCTTTTCCTCCGAGCCAGACGTAACAAAGACAGTAGCGCCCGTAGCCACGGCGAACTGCAAAGCGAACAGAGCGACTCCACCACCGATTCCCGAGATGAGGATGTTCTGACCCGCCTTGACTTTAGCCTTTGTGAACGTCGCACGGTAGGCTGTGAGACCCGCCAGTGGGACGGCGGCGGCCTCGGGTGTACTCAAGTGAGAAGGGGCTTCCTCGAGTTCTGCCGCTGGAAGGGCGACATATTCTTGGAGCGTGCCTAGATTTGTAATGAAGGGTCCACGGCAAAGGCGTTAATTAATGTTAACGACGGTGAAATTCCAAGTTGGGATGTCTTCCCGAGATACACAATTGCGAATAGGGAGCATATACGACAATGCAATAAGTGTTTGTTGTGCCGTGCTTTCCCATTCATCAATCTCGGGATAATTTTGGATTTATTTTTCATGTAAGACGCATCTGTTCCGGACCAGTCGCGTGGCAGAAAAGCCATCTTTGCGATTCGATTGGACGGACGGGGGAAGCGTAGCGTACGGGGTTGTGGGAAATTGTATATTCTTACCATGCGACACTCCAACCGTGCCCCCTACGATCACATATTTCCCCTCCGGTCCGTCCTCACTATCTTCCCAGCCTCGACCGGGGGTGAGGACGACCCGTTTGCCTTTCCACTGCTTTTCGAGTTCCGGGGAGCTAGTCTCAACGACCAAGCCAACGCCATCGGCGCCAAGTGGTGTTTCAGCGCTGATGCCAGGGTACAAGGACTGCCGTATGAAGACCTCCCGGTGGTTGAGTGCGGCAGCGAGGATTTTGACAAGCACCTCACCGGGTCGGATTGATGGTTTTGGAAGGTCAACTTGTTTGAGGCTTGTTGGAAGCACCAAGAAAAGAAAGGCAAGAAGTGGCTGTCAGTATTTCATAGGTTATCGTTTCAAGTGTATGTGGCAAGGGTGCAGGAAATGGGGTGTCATTAGCGAGGTTTTGGATACTTCGAGCCGAGATGTATGTTCGGTCGCCAATGCGCTGAGGGGAAATGGGAGAAAGCCAAGCTCTGATGCGCTGGTGAGGGAAGTGTGGCTATGTTTAGAAAGCTAATATAAAAAGAAGAATAGTGCGCTCGTTATGCGGCTTGCGGCACTTGCATGCTTGAGGCTTGCGCGTGTGCATGGGGGGAAAGAATGAGGAGATGAGGCTTCGAAACACCCCGGTTTGCGGGTGCGTCAGTAACCTGCATGATGTCCTTCCCTCGATCTCGAGATCTGGGCTAACGAGAGTTGGAGGCACGCGAAGAAGCTATACTCCGTTGGTGGTTCGCGAGTCACGCCACGGACGGAGTTCCTTTGGACACCGGGAGCTGATATTCTGCAAAGCATCTCTTTCGGAATAGATTGCATCGATAGAGGAGGAATAAGAGGCACAGGATTGGAGTGGAAACATGCCACACAGGCGTTTTCGGTTTCTGAAGCAGTGCAGGAGGTTTGTAAGGGAGTAGAACAGCCACAGTCAATGCCGCAGACTTACGGATAGTACACTTGGCCGGGTTTCCCATCGATCTTTTCGATGACGAGTGCCTTCATCATGCTGAGAAATCTCGGTTACGAGAGCTCTTCGAAGATGGTTTTTCCTGTAGCGAAATTTTTGTTGAGAAGGACGAAAAGAAAAAAGAACGAAAGGAGACGCGAGAGCTCTAAAATCGGAGAATTTGTGAGACGGCTAGGTTTAATTATTCCCCGCAAGATTAAGATTAAGATTAAATGAGCCACGAGAAAGAGCCGGATGGATGGATGTTGGGCTCTGAGACGAGAGACACAGGCTGGCCAGCTAGCACTCGGGTAGGTACCTGTCTGAGAGATAGTTAGTCGATATCGAAGAGGAGCAGGAGAAAGAGAGAGCAAGCGTCCCTGCTGAATTTATTCCGTGAAGCAATTCGGCCTCGGCTCATTCTGCGATGTCAACACATCGCCGGCCGACCGACCGACGTCACGGCTTCCTATGGAGATTATCAATCGAGGCGGCCGACCCGAGCGCGCTTGAAGCTACACGACGTGCGCTATACAAAGTGTTCGTTGGGGACAGAGATCCGTCATGCGAAGGCCGACTCTCCCTCGAATACGATCAGAATCGCAATTGTCGGATTGCGCAATGGGAGGCCTCAACCGACGGGACGATGATGCACCGGCAAGCGGGCCCGGACTAGGCAGAGATCGATGGATTCTTCAAGCGGAGGACGCAGAATTCTTAATTAAGCAGCACGTTGGGCTCGCGGCGTTTCACAAGGCTGGCTGCTGCTGCTGCTGCTACTACTACTACTACTGCTGCTGCTGCTGTGCGGGGGCGGCTGTCATTCACGTCACCGAGCAGGCCCGGCCACTCTCAGCCAATCGACTAAAACTCCAACAGCTGGCGTGAGACACCCCGAAACCCCTCTCGGTCGAGATATCTACTCTACGCCTCGACCGTCCTCAACCAGCTGCTTGTTATAGACGCTCGTCCGGACTGCGTGGCTGCTGCTCAACCGTTGTGGCAGAAACTGCCCGATTGCCCGGATCTGTGCCTGTCAAAAGCCTCCGTTATTGTCTCTCGAACCGACCATCGCTTCACCGTGAGACGTCTCGACCCTCTTCGACGTTCCTGGCATGAAGGGATAGTCCTGTTTAAAAGTTTCGAAACGAACGGTCGAGACTTCGTCTTTGCCCCCCCCCCCCCACCGGAGTAACAATCATTTCTGCACGGAAGCAACATATCCAACTCGATCGTCTGATCAATTGACCGCCCCCCGGTGCAGAGGTACAGACGGTACCTGCTCGCATATATCAAAGTCCCTCCCGGGAAAGAAGAACTACACACTTCCAAGGCATCAACATTGATTCAGATCCTTAGACCCCTTCCCTCTCCTACTCGGATTCGAGGCTATACCAGAACTCGACATCTCCGTGTCCACCCTCCCCTTCTCTTCCAGTATCCTTTTCATAAAAAAAAAAACCTGCTGTGCCGCATCAATCTTTCCAAAATAAAAAAAAAAACGAAACTCTGGCAAAGATGTCCGCCGAGAAGACTCCTACCTACGACAAGTCGCACTATTCCTGGCAACCCCCTTCATCCCAGGCGTCACAATCACTAATCCAACAGCCCGAAGACCAGTCCTCCGGCGCCAACCCACCCCTGGAAACCCCCACCACGAGTGGTGGCGCTCCGGACGCCTCATCGTACTTCCACCTGCCGCATCAACCCACCGATGCTGATCTGCCGCTGGACTCCCCGCCTGCGGTTCTGAAACGCAGCTCCTTCAACTACAAGCACTCCAGCGAAGAGTACAAGAAGCACCTCGAGGAAGCCGGAGAAGACGCCCTTCCCGAACAACAGGCCGCCGAGGGAAGGAGGGGCAGTGTCACCAGTCAACCCTTCAGACCGGCCCAAAGGACCAAGAGCTTCGATTATCGTGATAAGCGGGGTGAAATGCAGAGCGCCACAATGGAACAGGAAGGAGCACCTGGCGCAGGTTTTTCGGAGACCTGAAGGGGGCGGAGAGAAACGAGAGGTCGTTGGACTGGGGTGTAGGTGGTAACTATCGAGCGAGCGAGCGAGCGATGAGCTAATGAGCTGGGATTAGTCGCTGCGGATATCTCCTTGGAGCAAGGGGAGTTCTTTAGTTTTTTGGGCCTGGGTCGTAGATGTCTTGGAGCTCTGGTTTTTTTTTTTCTTTACTTCCTTGATTGCTTTCTGTGTTCGTAATGCATCCACTGTTTGGGGACCGTTGAGCTCACGGTGAGACCGTCGGGCTCACCGGTCGATGGTCAATTCGGTATGGATTAGGAAAAACTTTAACAATCACGCCATCGATTGATATTGACGGGGGCTGTCTTTGACTTTGTCGATGCTACGATTTTGGTTTCATTAACTCTGGCGAACGCGCGAGCTCTATCGATCGCGCCTTGGTATATAGGCAAATTTTACTCTCGTTACGTTATTACTATTTCCATACCGTCGGTGTTTCGCTGAGTATTTATTTGGATCATAGCGGGCACACACTTCCGTTATATTCGGTTGCATTCTCGGTTGCATTTTCTTCTTCTTCATGGGGATCAGAAACATATAGCGGGGTGGTCTCTTAGCTCACCATGCGCTCTTCACGAAATCGATAGGTGGTAGTATACCAAGATACAAGATTTTTTTTTTTTCCGGTCATTCGATTGAACATGATTCCTAAGATGTTTTGAAATTAAAGACACATACTTAACAACATCATCTTAAAACCCATCGCGAAGATTCTAAATGCGGCAGTAGACATTCAAGGGAAAAACACACATCTCTTCCCGTGATCCGGATCACCGTGTCATATGCGAGTTCTACTCATACGTTCGACCCGGTGCCATGGATTGCAATTTCCGTATACCTGTGTCATACACACCCCCCCCCCGAGACGACTTTCCTCACAATCTTCCTTTTTCGTATGAGATATATCTATCTCGCATAATCGAGAACGAAAAAAAANNNAAAAAAAAAATTATAATCCGTTTAATTTTAATCTGATTTTTTTTTTCTTTTACTCGCGCTAGAGAGGTATCGGGAAGTTACTTTTTCGTTTACTTGGTTTACTTGGATATGGGGGGGTTTGATGTGAGTCGGAGGTAGGTTGCTGGATGTGGCAGGTGGGGTTCGCGGGTCGGAACTCTGGTTATTGCGCGCTCTTCCTTGTTTTTGAGCACGCTGGATGACGCGCGGGAGGGCCAGGGGTGGCCTGGATTTTGCTCGTTCGCAACGTGGGAGATGCTGGGTGGTGAGGTTGGGATGAAGTGAGGTAGTTTATGAGAATCTCGTGGTGTAAAAATGCAACATTTTTATTTGTGTTGTGATCTGGACTCATGTGAGGTTGTGCTTCCGAACGATGGAACTCAATAAGACTTGAGCGGTCGAGTTAAGATTGGGTCGATGTCCATATTATTTGAGCTACCAGCGTAGGACCACGCTCCTTGCTGAAGGTCATTGGATTTATTGATGCTCCAAGCTTGGGAAGTTGTTATACACTAAATCAACCATACTGAATAGACTTTGGGAGGGATACATATCAAGCAATTGAGTGCTGAGGCTCATAAGATTCGCTCTTATTCAAACGTATAAATTACGGTGATAAGAGTAGAGGTTGGTCAAAGAATGCAGATACAATGCATTGGCTATCAAAGATATTTCCCCAACATACAAAAAACAGTAAAAACCAATATGAGAAAAAGATATCTCAAAAATTTAAGGAAATGAAAGATGCCATACCGAGATGAGCCCATCATCTCGATGAATACGATTTCTTTGACCAGCTATAGAAAACAACAAGACATTACCAAAAAAAAGACATCATCAAGGGAGTAATATAAATCTCGATAAAAGAAATAGTAAAGAAAAAAATTTGATGTCATTATACAAGTAACCCGCGATTCGTGCGCCACGCGCCAAACGAGAAATCCCACCGAACCTACTCCTCACCCCCTCTACCCCGCCAATTCCGGCCTATGCCCGCTCATCGGCGCCGCAGTCTCATGATACCTCGGCGCACCACCACCAGGTGCACCACCCCCGCTGCCGAGTTCATAAACAGGTTCCTGCGGCTGTTGATAATGCGGTTTATACGGATCCTGCTGCTGGAACGGCGGGGCAGGCGTCTGCGGTACCGGAGAATAAGGCTGTTGATGTTGGTAATACCCCGCGTTCGGATCATACGGTCCACCGGGGACGCCCTGCTGATTCGCCATCGGTGGAGCAGGAGGGAATTGCGAACCACCCGCCGTTGCAGCTTGTTTATTCTTCCGTGCGCGTCGCCATAGGAAGAACCCACCGATCGCGAGGGCGATACCGATTACCGCGGCGCCGACGGCGATACCTGCTACCGCGCCGGTGCCTAATCCGCTGCTGGAATCGGCTGCGGATGTCGCGGGGGCGTTTGTGGAGGTCCCCGTGAAGCTGGCGGTTGTGCTGTCGGCCGGGGTGGTTCGTGAGACGACGGTGGCTGTTGGGGCGGATGTTCGGCCGGAGGTGGAGGTGGTGTCCGTCCGACCGATGAAGGTGGCGGATTGGCCGGCGGTGGAGGTCGTGTCGAAGTAGATGATGCCGGATTGGTCGGCGGCGCAGAAGACTTGACTGTAGTTATCGTTCGTGTAGACGTAGGTTGCGCAACTGGGACGGGCTGCACCGCTGGTTTAACAAATATCATTAGCTTTGGTATATTCATGACTTTGCGATTGAACGTATGATCGAAGGAGCTTACCAGTATTGTATGGACCTTGTGCTGTCGTAGAAGAAATCGGAGACGCTGGTGACGCCGTAGTCTATGCAAGTTGTCGCTGGACCGCAGTAATTGAATGCCGTTCGAGTAAGCACGGATCTGAACCCCAGACGCCAATGTTAGTTTCACCATACAATTTGACCAGATTCGAATCCAGACAGCTATCTTGTCGCATCCTATTTTTACACTACTCTGAAAAATAGCTCTCGATGCGACGGATAGCTACCCGTGTCTCAACGCCGATAAGGAATGTTTCTGCTTACGTCGGACAGCAAAACCCGAAATTCGATCTATAACCCTGACAGAAATCGTCGGCGGCGCACTGCAATCCGCAAGAGCTGAAAGTAAGCTGCTGTCGCTTCACCAATCCGTCACCGAACGGTATCCGGCCGCCGTGCGGTAATTGAAGTTGCGGAGCCGCAGTTATGTGTGTGGCAACGTCTTGCGCCATTGTTTAGTTGTTTCGATTTATTACCCTTTCCCCAGGTTTTCCCCTCGTTTCTTTCTCCGGAATACGAAGGACGTCGGGCGTTTTATCCGACGTTCGTATTTTTATTTGTTTCGACTGATATTTAAACTGCGTTTTATACGCAAAAGAATGCAGTGGAATTCAAAAACAAATCGGGAAACACCGCCGCAAGATTTCGAATTCTGCACAGCTGTGCCGCCTTCTCACAGCGTCGGAAGTTTTAATATGCGAGTTGTTATTGCGTCGACCGAGGAGACCAGATTAGCGGGAAAAGAGTAGCGAGCGGGCGGCGCAGATTGGGCTGCAGGAAACCAAGCCTTCCAAAAGCCTTCCGAGGAAAAAATGGGGCGAGCGGTAATAATGATGATAACTCTGCCAAAAAAAAAATTACTGAAAACCTCCTCCTGAAGATGTCGTGATGTTGTTGTACAAAAGAAAGAAGACTCCTTAGCTCTCTTTCCGACTTTCCCTTCCCTCTGGAATAAATGAAAGATATCGCGTTACCCAAAACCAACTAAAAGGAAGAGCAACCGAAGAAAATTTTGTCGGGTCCGAAGAGTATATAAAGGGGGAGGGAAATTTGTCGGAGGTTGAAGGACGGCGCACGGGAAGGAGGCTCTTTTAGTTTATAACGTTATCAGCCGCAAATTAGTTGGTCAGGCTCCAGGTTTTTTTTTTTTCCTTTTGACTTTCGTGTGTCGGTGCTGTTGAGGGTGTGGGAAAACTCGTCAGCAAATATTGCAACTTTGGCTGTAACTGTTGCTTTGCATTTGCTGGACCCGATATGTCAAGATGCGACCATAACAATAGCTTTCTTTTGCGACAAATACCCAGAGTCTTGGGGCGTTGAACCGTTCCAGGCCTGAGATATATTGACAGGTCTTTTCTTTCCTTTGGGAAGAGAAAGTTGGCAGAAGGGGAAGGGGGGACCCTGATTCCGTTATATTGCTTACAACTTCAATTAGATGAAAAAATTTAAATCCCAAGGCTAAAAAACTCGAGGCAAAAGCGGAGGCAACATGTCAACAATCCCCAAGAGCGACCGTGATTCACGATAATCCCACACTAGCGTTGTCAGCAAAGCCGTCCGGTTTGAGGAGTGTGGAGCCAATCTCAAAAGCGTGATTCGTGGCTGCGATCCGTTGCGTCGATTCGGCTACCGACCCTGCCAAGGGACTATTTGGAAGCACAGGAAACTACCAGTCCAAGCCCCCCCCATCTGGAGGGATTCATCGGAACTTTGCAGCAGTAGTCTTGACGTTTCCAGTCACGAAAGGCGCCTTTCGATTCTCCTGCGTTAAAGAATCCAAATACCTCCCAATCGACCCAACTGTGTTGGCCCCGTTGGATCGATCGTGTCGGCCGACCAGGACAGTAATTACCAACTAGTAGGTCGTCGCCCATGGGAAAGCAGTTGCGTTAGCCGGATTAGCCGGCCTAGAAAAGGCTATCGATATGGCAGGGAACCCCCCGTGATGTCACACTCCCCTGCGCTGTGCGAATGTTTCTGTTGTAACCCCTGGAATGATATTTCGGCGAAGTGGAAACACTTTGTGAAGCATCTCGCGCTTCCAACAGCTTAATACAAGAAAAACACATCAAATACGTCTGTCTATGCCGCTATATATCAGGTGGTAGAGCAGATGCATCATGAATGTGTGAATTTCGCAAGTCTAAAATCGACGCTAGACGCCCGAGATCCAAACTTAGACCCGGCCATATTTTTTCTTGGTTCCGAGTCGTGGTAGCGTCGCTCGACGCACTTGTCCAGATCCGACATTCGATCTGACGGGTCCATCATAAGCTCGATCGTATTTTTATCTTCAAAGCGCAAACTAGCACCCGAGCTGAACTAACACAAAAGATACATTCCCCTTTCCTCACACACCAGACTAAAGCCAAGGGCGGTCAGGACGAAGAAAATGAAAGAACCTCGCTGCATCGACGCGCTCTCAACCAACCAATTAATATTCCACAAAAACAACACCCTTCGAAAGAAAAAAATCACTCTCAAGGGGCCTCTTCTCGTCGCGTGCGGGTTTATTTCCTATTATGAAAATTCCTACTAATACACCGTTGTCATTATTGCCATTATGGCCACTCTCAATGTTAACGTACGAAAGTACAACTGCCGGAACCGCCCTTAATTCGTCGGCCCGCCGTAAGCATTACACGGGCCAAGACCAAAAGTATCTCCCTGAAATTTCAAAAACCGGTGATACATTAGTAATCGGTAACGGTACAGCAAAACTCTTACTAAAAACACACGCTTTACATGTACCCAGGCTTGAAAAGATACAAAGTGCGGAAGTATTGATTTCACAACAATGGGCACAAACAATATCTTAACGAAGATAGTAGACTGCATATATCAGCAAACTTCGCGGATTCAAATAATTATACGATCCGACGAACGATGAAAGTAAATTACTCACCTGGTTAGTAAATTCCACCAGTCTTCCATAGGGACACAATCCAGTCCCCGTATCAACCGTACTATTCCCACCCGTCAAAAGGTACAATTGACAGTATCCCAGCGTCAGATCGTACGTAAAGCATCCAACCGTACCAAAACATCGGGAACAACAGCCGCGTTTATCGGTCACTGATCTAAGCTGGTCGGCTCGGAAAGAGGGATTAGATAGTCCCGGTCCAGGATTCGCTCCACCGCCGGAGTATACTATGCCGTAGTTTTCGGTCGGAGTACAGACTGTTTATTTAAAAGAGGATATTAAAAACTTTGCGCAATAAATAGCGGTCGGGGTGGATTTGGTACCGGATACTGTGGATGTTATCGTTTGTGTGAAGGTTTGCCCGGTAATGGTACGAGTGGAATTCACACTCTATAACTCGAATATATCGATTAAATCATGATGATCGTTTTTCGTTTTGATCGATAAAACATCGACGTAGATACTCCTAGAATGAGAATAATCTGACGAAGAGTCGGATACTTACCGTAGTTGCAACCACCAACGTCTTCTTCTCGACTCCGATGCAAGAACAAGCGCTCGAGAATGCGGCAGAATACGTACACTCCGATGCGTACGCTGGAATCCCAGGATCTCGGTTCTGTCGTGGTATTAATACTCTTAAACCAGGCTTAGAATCAGTCATTACCACCGGTGAACGTTTCCGATTCGAAGAAGCGCTAGTGGGGATAACTGAGTACACGGTCGTAGTCGTAAGAACCGTAGGGGTTATCGATACAAGTGTAGTCGCCGTCCTGATTCGTTCCAATGCTTAGACTCTATCTACCTGGTATTGTGGTAATATAGGGTAAAAGGTCGCTGCAGAATAGACGATGTAAGATGTTTCGGCCACTTTGAATAGTAACTTACCTCGTTGCGGTGACATTCGTGTAGCCTAGAAACTTGGAACAATCTTGAGAAGCTAATGAGATTCTCTGGCTCGCACGGAGGGCTCGGAGACAATTATCTCCTGGGCAGCTACAGTCTACGAGAGCTTTTGCTTCCAGGATCCCCGCGCAAGTTGCGAGTAACAGTCCTACTAATCTCATTTTGAGATCTTTTTGTAGCTTGCGGGGTGTAGTTGGTCAAATTTATTCCTCTAGTTATCTGGTAGAAAAATATGGAAAGCTGTCAGAGTCGTTTGAAAGATGATATGAATGGTGACCGGTTGATTATATTCGCAATCAGCAAATTGACTAATCCGAGTGATATAGGAATCAATTCTTTTATAATTGAGGTCACAACGAGGTGAAAAGAAAACCAAGGTATTGTGAAACTGATTTCTATTGATACGACCCGCGGTTCACATCTGAAGCCCTAAGATCCCGCCCGTTATTGGTGTCACAGCCAATAAATTAACCATGTAATTTCCGCTATAGTGGGTGTTGGTTCTTTGAGCAAATAAATTCTTGTCACACGCTCGGTCAGATTTAAATCTTTTACACCTTAAGAGGTCCACAGAGTGTATTTGGGTGTTTACTTGTGGAACAGGAGTCCCCCTTTGATATATCTATAGAATTTGAAAGGAGAAGTTGATATAGCCGTGTTTGGATATCTTACAGATGCTTTTAAGTTCCAATATATACAATGAAATCCCGTATAATGTACACTGTAAAGGAAATTCTAGAGACCATAGTAGCAATAGCGGCGTGTTTATACATTGTATAACTAAAAGAAGCCTAGGTGTAGAAAATGAGAAGGCCCTGGATCGAGGTGACGACCTCTGATGATAGCTCCGCTGGCGTGTCATACCCTGAGAGATTGGATAATCTACGTTTCACAGCACTTGGCTATATCTGTGGTCCGCTTGGATCACCGACGCCTTTGATACCAGGTGCGCCGTGTCCTCCGATGTTCTCCAATCCAGCGCTACTTGGTGCCGGGCGTATTATACCGGTTGGGTTAACGTCTGTGTCCACGGGACCTTCGTGGCTACCACCACCAATGCCTTTTTCACCGGGGCTTGGGTGGCCAAGAGTTCCTGCCTTTGGTTCAGCGTTATCTTTGGGCGGGGGGTGGGAGTATTCGTCTGTGCCTTTGGATTGGGGGGACGGGTGTGGTAGTGAAGAAGTTGGAGTCGAGTCTCCACTTTGTGGTTTCGATGCCTCTGGCTTTGATCCTTCTGGCTTCGGTTCCTCTGGCTTCGATTCCTCTGGCTTCGGTTCCTCTGGCTTCGATGCCTCCGGTTTCGACTCCTCTGGCTTTGATCCTTCTGGCTTTGATTCCTCTGGCTTTGATGGTGATGGAACCTTATCGGCAAGCGACTCATCGTTATTTTCTTTATCCATCTCGGCGAGTTTTCTATCAATCTCTTCATCATCTTCATCATCGGATGGTGGTTCTCCATATATTTCTGGGAATTTCTGGAAACAGGTTTGCATCCCCTTGAATTTCTCGATGCAATCTACACCCTTCGGATCTTCTTTCGAGAACACAAAGCAGCTGAAAGCCTCCCGAAATTCCTCACCGCTATATATACTCGTCAATACCCTTATTCAAATTCTAAGATTGAAAAGTCTCTTACCAAGGACCGTGCGCCATTCCTCCCAAGCAAGGACAATCCCAATTAATCTCCCCGGTTTCTTCATTGAAAGCTCCCTGTTGCCCCGCCTCCTGCTCCAGACTCTCAGGGCTCTTCGGTCCGGTCGCTACGCCGGTCACAGTTGCTACATTTTCGCTGACAACCTCCTCAGCAGGCGTGGGTGTAGCCTGGGCCTTCTTCTTTGCCACAACCTCATCAATTGTTGCGAAACGTTCTTCCGGTATCGGCTCAACGGGTGGTGCTTGGGATATAAACGGTTGTTTATCTACACACCGCATTATTAGCGCTTGACGTCACCGGCCGTATCCTTCCGTCGAGGTCATTATGTAACGTACCGTCTTCTTCTGCAAAGACACCAGTAGTCTTATACCAAAAAACAATCGCAAATGATATCGCGAGTCGGCCTAGGATCCCACGAGCCCGCGCGCTTAAGGTCGGTTTCGTTCTCGTGAAAAATGTTCTCGAGGTGTGTGCGTGGGGATATAATCGGGTGGGCAAAATGTTCGGTCGAAGAGGTGATACCGTGGACCTAACGAGCGGTCTGGCGTGCCGTAACGAACGTGATATCGTCGATTGGATCATCTTGACGGATGTTGGTACACTGCCGACGTGCCAATGGACGTTCCGTGGGCGGATGTCGGCGCTTCGGTGGGGTGGTGTGAAGATAGCTATCGAAAACTTTGGCAGGTTTTTGCTTTGAAATCCGGATTGCTGTGCGAAGCCAAGTCACGTGATACTAATGTTGGATTTTGAGCCTTCAACGCACCAATCTTCGTTGCTACGAGGGTCCACATTTGTTTCGTGGCCAGCTGAAACAAAATGAGGCAGGGACTTGAAATTTGGACAGAATCCCCGATTGGCCGAGGGATAACTTGATTTAGTAAAGTTGAGACCGAAGCAATATCACATAATACTAGGGATGTTGGAACTTTCTGGAAGATTAGAGAAACCGGAATCTTGAGGCGATGGGGCAGCATGATCCATTTTCTCGATTACGATGAAACCAAGGAATCTCGAGTGTAACCTTACGTTGTACCAGACTAGTATCTGTCATGCAGAGCTTTAGACGTACCTGGAACTAACTAGTTCGTATAATTCTACGCGAGCAGGGTTGAACTCCAGTTGGTAGCAGAACTGGCGGTTGTACCGCCGCTCATACTGCTATATTAAACTGTTGCTGTAATGGTATCCTTGGATTCGTAGACGTCTAGCTCCCAAGCCAGTTAGTCTTAAGATTGAAAGCTGGGGCTGAAAAAGGCGGGGTTTAGCGGACGGGAAGGTGGGATGTGCCTTCCACACTTCGGCAGGAGATAAACAGCCTTCTCCATGGGGGTTAATGGGAACTCATCGCTTCTAAGCCTTTAAGTTGATTTCTTGAACACATTCTGAGTATTTGGGGAGTTGTTGCTATGAGAATAAATCAAAAAAGAGCAATTTCGCGAAAGCTGGCTGCCAGTCAGTATATGGAATCTCTGAAGGGAATTCGGGACAGTCATTTTATTTCTTCTTTCTAAGCAGTGCCACCCGGTTCAGATACCTATCAATTGGAGTCACAGCTCCAACTGCGACGAAAATGCCTTAATATCCAGTATGGAGACCATGGAGTCAACCAAAACTTAGAACACAACAAGGAACATTCTAATCACGCTCAACTATACACTAACATATGATATTTGAGTATCGGATCACGTATCCGGATGCGAGGTCTGCAAGGTAATAGATTTAATCCTGTTTTTTATTTCTTACAAGAAAACATGCAAGCTAAGCTAGTGTGGCAGTATACTTGCGGTAATATGCTAGTAAATATACATAATTTGTCTTGATTCGTGGGTCCGTGGTGCACTTGGCCGCTCGGGTATCGGACCCGTAAAACCTCCAATGCAACGCTTATGCACAGAGACATTTGAAAACATTCAAACCCAACTACCCGGATCTTGACAAGATACTACCGACCGTCCCTGTCGCGAGATGGTAGCGCCAAATCTAGTCTATGACGGTTACGCTCGAACCGATATACATACATGGGTGCATGTTGATGTTCGAGTGGGCATCTAGCCCGTCTAACGGCCGAGGATTTCTCGGCAAACTGGGCATTTATTGAGAGTCTTCTAATATCATTTTTGACTCTTAGCTGCCGGCGCCCAGGATTTTAGTAAACGAAATAAGATTTAAAATTTTGTACTAAAGATAAATTCTACAGCTCGATCATGTTCGCGCCTTTTTGGGTGTCGTCGCTTACAGTGCGGCTCTTCCAGTATTCGCAAGCGAAAACATGTGGTGACCATGCGGAAGTTTTGGCGAGAGTGCAACACAACCGCTGTTTAGCTTCACCGATTCACTAACAGGCGGGAAAATACGATCTCATTGTACACACTCATGATGTAAGTACATGGTTCTTGGATTAGTTCAGCAAGTGGGTCGCAAACTAAAGATGCAGATCCTGTGGAAGTACAGCCAAATTCGTGGTAGAGGTCTTCAGCACGCATTTACATGATGTCGGAGCATGCATGACTTTTGAATAGACCAAACACCAGATTTTGCAAAACAGTGGCCCATTCTTTTGCATATGACCTCGCCCGCATATGCATAATCTTCAAATGATTGCTTGGTCCTTATGGGGTTTTTGTTGTGGTCGATCTTCTCAAATATGCTATTTTCTCTCTGCACGCTTAATTTAAGCTTAAACTTACATAGGTTGGAGCTAATTCTGTGTTTATTATTCCAATGGGCAGTATTATGCTCTCGCTATTCGATGTTAGGAATATGACTAGTAACCACATCGCGGAATGTCCAAGCCTTTAGATGGGTTTGGATCCAGTAAAGTCGTTGATGCCGAAGCCTGCATAGGGAAGTGTTGAATCTCGACTGGAACAAGCAAATCGAGGAAAGCACAACAAATCGAACATCGAACTTAAATCCGCTTGCCCATGTATAAGATTTCTCCGCATTAGGGGACAGGATACCTGGAGTAGTTGCTTGATTCCTGATATATTTGAAGGAGCCTGTGTCCCTTGTTGTTTCGTTTCCTACCGCCGACAACAACGAACCGCTCGCTTGATTCTGCACGACAAGCTTGAGCAACGCCAACTGACATACTCTCATTTCAATCTCGTTTTTATTACAAGGTGACGGTCTAACGATCTCATATGCTGTCTTTTACATTCTCTCACTCCTTTGCCTAAATTTACCGTCAATCATTCACGGCCTTTCTCACCAAAGTCTTTCATTACAGTTTTCGTTCCCTTGTGAGTATACTCCAACATTTTCAACACATTTCCCTTACCTTTCCATTGATTCCACTGAATTTGTGAACCAACGATGTCCCCGCAGACACTGCTATTTAATACCACAATATGCTCATTCGTAATCTCCTCTAGAACAAAATTCAGTCCCACTAAGACAGCTAGACTATTTCATCTGATCAGCTGCCAAGACAATTGCTTGATATCCCACTAGAAGTTTATACCCTAGTCGAAAATCGGCATCCACTAGAAAAAATGCGTGTCTCTATCCTATCTTTGGTGCTCTTGAGCGTTGGCGTCCTCGCCATTCCACAAGGTGGATATGGAGATGATGACAAATCCACATCTTCATCATCATCCTCAACCTTGAGCAGTAGTTCTATAGCAGGAAAGGAAACCAGCACTTGCTCACCAAAAACGCAGACTTCCTACAAAACTGAGACGAAGACGAAGACGAGCACCAGGACCAGGACCGTCGAAAGGACAGTCTATTCCACCACATCCACGACGACCAAATCCCAAACCACGACGGTCACCGTAACCAAAACCGTCGGACTCGAAATCAAATCGACTTCGTCGGCTTATGAAGACGACGGATACGGGGGTTATAACGACGAGCCGTCTGCTACAAAGCAGGATACCCCATCCACGAAAGCCCAAAGCACGACTTCCACCAAGGCATCCACCACAGCTGAAGCACAAGCCGCGAGCACCCCCAAGAAATCAACAACCAGCACCGCATCGTCAACTGAATCCGCATCTGCAACTGGAGAAGTTAAAATCCTAGAGGTTCAGAAGACCACCGCGGCTGAAACCCCGAAGACTACCGCAACCCCGAGCGCATCCCCTAAACCGACCGCAACCGCCGCTCCACCCGTAGCTGCAGATGCAACTGGTGGCGATGACAAGACAAAGTGTCTCAACAAACATAACGAACTCCGAAAGAAGAACGGCGCCAATGCATTGACCTGGAGCGATGAACTGGCTAGCTTTGCGGAAAAGGTTTCCTCTAGCTGTAAAATGGAGCATTCCGATGGCAACTATGGCGAGAATCTCGCTATGGGTTACGATGACGTCAATAATGCTATTCAAGCCTGGTACGATGAGATCAAGATTTACAATCCGAATAGCGTAAGTTGAAAATCTTTTTTTTCCGCCTCTAATATATGTGTCACGTGTTCTAAGCTAACGAGTTCATCTCTCAGGAATCGCAACTTCCGGCGGCTCATTTTACCCAGATTGTTTGGAAGGCGACGACCGAAATCGGTTGCTACAATCGCAAGTGTACCGACGGATACTATCTCGTGTGCGAGTACAAGGTCGCGGGTAATGTCGGCGGGCTATACGCCGCCAACGTTCAGGTGTAAATAAACGCGACAACAATGATAGCCCTTCATCGGTCATTCACTCCGGTTATTTCTTTGCTTGGAAAGCGTCTGGGCTCATCGGTTGTCAATGACCGTATTTCCCCTGGTAAAGAGGTCGTACTTGGGAATATGAGCTATGAACCTAGGGAATGTATGGATATATCTACATACAGGTATCTGCGACTTGAGTATCGCGCTACATGTAGCCTAGAGGTACAGATATATATGTATACATATATATCTGTACCTCTAGGCGCACCACAATGTATATGTTAATCCACAGCTATGGAATATAGCTTTGGACTCACAGACATCTAGATACAAGAATAAAAAAAAAGAGAAAACCTCAACAAAACATATTTCGGTCCATCACTGCCCTCTCAAGAATAGACTCCAACAATCAGTGACAATGTCCAGAGTTTGTGATTCTTTGCATACTCTACGAAGACGTTTCGTTGAAGATATATACTTCGTAGAGAGACTTCTTAATATAGATAGATCCACAACAAATTAGGTAATCCGTCCCCGGCGTTCCCAAACTCTCTCGTATACTTTCCTATCCCAACTATACCTTTCGTAAACATCCAATAATATCACGTCTTAAAGATAGATTCCCTCTTCATTCGCAGGGGTCTTCTAGTTTATATTATATTATATTATTGTCATCATGATATCAACTTCGTCGTGGCGAGATATTGTAGTAGGAGATATATGATGGAGTTATTATCATTTGTACTCACTTTGGTCCCAGCCTCCACCCATAGCTTGGACGAAACCATGGGAGGATATATTTTCTACATCTGTTTGAACGGTTGTAACTAGGAAATACACTACTGAAATGGCGTTTTACGAACGCGAATTGGTGAAAAAAAAAGTGTTGCTTTACTGCACGCTTTTCCAAGATCGCGAAACTACAATCTTGAATGAAGGAATCACTCAGGAAACATCATGAAAGTGAAGCAAAATCACAAAACTCCAGATCAAAAAACCGAAACCCTATGTCTCCTACTCCGAAAAATACCCCTCACAAAAAATCCTGGAAAATCCTCTCCACACCCTCTCGCGCATACACATTCCAAAAACATCCCCAAAAAAAAAACCCCCCCTAACGGCTCACAACCCGCCGTCTACACAGACGCTCTCTTAAATAACTTTTTTTTTTTCTCACCTCAGCCGTTCCCTATTCTCACCGTCTCATAACCCCATATCCCGAGCGGGGAATGACCACGCGAACCCATTTGTGTTAACCGATTTGTTTTTGTTCTTCACGCGCGCCTCCCCGGCGACACGAAAAACGCGGACACTTTACTTTTCGATCAGGTTTGGTCCCCCGCTAAGATGTAATGAATGCATGCGGCGGGACCCCTCCGAATAGCTTTCTTTTCTTTCTTTCGTTCGTTCGTTCATTTCTTTTTTTTGTTTAATTAAGTATACTAGCTGAGCTGCGAGACGCAGCAGAGTGAGATCTTTGTCAATGGATAGACAGTCTACTACGCTTGAATTTTTCGAGTCGACTACTTCGACTGGTTTAGTACCTTCTATTTCCCCCGGCTGATACCTTTGTACGCATAAGCGCTTTTTCTTCTTTCACGGAATCCAGCACTTTTTTTTCATTTTAATTTTTTTTTTTTTTTTTGGTTGTTAAAAAGCGCGGTTGATGAGGGATGAGAATATTGCATCCCCGGGTTCACATTGATACATTAGTCGTTTCTTAAGAAACGGGGTTCTGTTGGACGGATATATCTTATATGCGAATTAAAAATGTTAAACTATCCATCTCTTCGGTGGAGTTTTATCGAATTTGATATGATAGGGTTAACTTTTTTTCTTTTCGGTGGTTGTTCGGACAATTATCATATCACGAGGTAATAATATAGTATGTGAGATTCAATCACATTCCTAATTTTGGAAATGAGATTGGAACAAAAAAAAAAAATTGAAGGTGTTGGGGTGTGCGACCGCCGGCGCAATACGGAATATTTCAGTTAGGAAACCGTTCGTCGGGCCTCGCGGGAAAAAAAAAAAGGTATGTATTTCGTAAGAACATGTAAGAAAACCGGGGATATCGGTGGTGTAGCGTGTTCGCTGACGGATACTCCACCTTTCTCTTACCTTTTAGTCTTTAACTAGCCTTGGTTTTTTTTTTCTTCCTTTGAGGGTCTTGTAAGGCGGATCTGTTGTTACACCAGCCTGGAATTTAATCATTTTTACTGATTCGGTATCGATATGATATATTGGAATATTTGGGGGGGTTATATATAAAAATAAAATGATCGGATGGCTGGAATGAGCCAGCAATACTGGTTGTTATTTATAGTCAAACCCGAGCTTAGAACTACAGTAAAAAAAAAAAAAAAAACCTTTGGCGGATGGGATACAGGAAACGCGATCGACATCAAGTAACGTGTCTGTATACACATACTGACTTCTTCGCGGTAACTACAGTGAGCTCAGCTCGTTCTGCAGACCAGAAATCGGGTACAGGGTATTACCTCTTCGTTTCATGTATCCTTGCTCGAAAGCGGCAAGGACGGGTAGGCCAAGGAAATGAAAATTAAGGTAAAGAAGAAACTCGACGAACCTTCTTCTTCGACAACTGGGTTTGCTGGAGCTCGGTATAACTATTGGGATTCGGAGTGGGGGATGTATGTATGTATGTCTTGATAGGATGCGGTGTGGTATGTACCGTCGGGATATACTTGATTGCGCACGTATACTTTTTTTTTAAACTCGTGATAGTCCGCATACAGATCCTGTTTTATCCCCATCCATCCCATGCGGTTCCAAGCTAATCGATCCAACTACTTTCCGTTTCTCGAAAAAACCAGAGAGAGTTTTTGTGTAAACCCTGTTTTAGTCGAAAACGGTTTACAGGCCCCGGTATTTACCTAGTCGTCTGAGAGATAAACATTCTCGTCAGAATATTTGAAACGAGACTTGAAAACGTGGGATGGGTTTCTGGAAGTGAAGGGAACGCATTCGTAAAGAAAAATATGTGACGAGGAGATAAGTGCAGGATCCACTCCTAGGAGTATCAAGGAAAAATTGAGAGTTCCAAAATTAAAAACACTAATCCGCCATTTTTGACTTTTTCCCGTCGTCACATTCTAGCTGCAGCCGAAGAGGATCGAAAACCTGCAAGCGATCGCATTCGCAGCTGTGGAGCAAGCAGAAGAAGAAAACAAGCAGGTGAAAGAAAAGAGAACGGATATAGCTTTTCTTCTATTCTTTCTTGCTTTCTTTCAAGAACACCGTCTGCCTACCGGACGCTTTGTCTCCTCGGTGGCGTTGCGTGCATTGGCATTGTTACCGTCAAGGATACTCGTTCATGTCGCCATGTTTAGTGAGTGTCTCGGGCACGCCATGCCTAAGAAAACGCGTCGTCCGAACAAGCGAGAAACTTTTTTTTTTCGGGAACGCGTTTTTGAAGGCTACGAACAAAACAAGCAGGCCTTGAAAGTGAAATTTCAAATGCGAGCGCACCGAGCACCGGGGAGCAGGGAGGAGCGGGAAAATGTGAGAGGCGGGGATATGTACGATAATGAAGATTGGACTAGAGAAGTCTCGAGACGAGAAGGATTGTGGGAGGATAATGTTAGGGCGCGGGACCGAAGGAAAGGAAGGAATAAGATGGTGGTTGATTGTTGGGGTGTTACAGGTTTGCACGGTGGAGATGATTCTGTGGTTGTGCTGCGTCGTCGGAATCGCAGAATGTCCCTCTTCATTAAAGATGTGGATTCGAAGAGCACGGAATATCAGCGCCGAAGCTTCACAGTAGCTACACCACGAAGTTTGAGAGTCTGTAGATGTTTTTCTTCTTCACGTCCTAGCAGCTGTCTTTGGGAGCGCGCGAGTGCAACTGTCAACGGTTTAAAACCGGGGAGGACCATGACGCACTAGCCTGTGTTAGCCCTGTCAGCAGCGAACATTTTATACACACGAGCAAGGCTCTGGTTCAATCTCGTTCAATCCCGCAGGCAATATTGTAATCAAGAATCAAGGGACCTGGTCAGATATTTCCAGCAAACTGCCAGAGAGGAAGACAAGCGGGTAATTTATATAATAAATGTATCGAAGCAGAAATGAGAGTATGAGAACTCCTCCGAGATTGCAGTCGACCAGACCGTATCCATACGGTAGGGTAAGTTGAGATATGGCATGCCCGGGACCCTCGTTCTGAGACTTTGCGTGATCAATCAATTCAACTAATTCGGTCAATCAATTGATGAATGCACCACCCCGCCGCGACCGAGTGACCGGCAACCCAGCCCCCGCTAGCAAAGAAATCATAACATGGCAATTTTATGAGATAGCGAGCATGCCCGCGACGCGCTTCAATCACGCTATCGGTAATTACTTTTCATATGCGAAGAAAAAGGCGACGCGCGATGATCATCGTGGGTGGGATCCCGTGGGGCGAGCTGAATTGAAAGGTGGGAAATAATTACCGTCCAACCATCACGCACGCCGGACGAGAAAGAGGACCTCCAAATGAAGAAGTGCCCAACCCCGGCAGAGGCATGGCGAAGGTAAGGCAAGCAAGCAAGCAGGCAAGCTTGAAAATGGCTGATCGATCGTGTGGTCAGATCTGACGTACAAAAAAGCAAGATGGAAACTGAGCGGTCGCATCCATTCGCCCGTTTTTGGAGGTGAGGATGGTTTTGGCGGTTCGAGTAGACGAATCGGCCCAGGTATGGCGACCAATGGAGTGTCCTGGATTTGCTGCACGGAAAGTAGCTACTCTAGGCCGAAGTATATTTTTGCCGAAAAGGCGGAGGCGATTGTATTCCTGCTACTTTTATTTCTGGTTTTGCCTCTCCTTTTCTGAGCGTCTGTTCATTTATCGGGTTCATTTATCGAGATGAGGGGCACGGTTTTCTTTAAAATTGTAGAGAGAGGTACAGGCACGCGGAGTTACGGGATAGTTTGACGAACGGGGGAATGCAATTGGTTTCTTTTGGTTCGCTGGGGGAAGCGCTTCTGCGGTTAGGTCATCCTGCAGATAATAATTGTGAATTGGGAGAGAGAGAGTGAGGAGGCTAGCCGGAACGGGATGTTTGAGTGGTGTTGGCGTCGGGGGAGGTTATGTTACAATTGATCAATTGAGGACGAGAAGAGACCGAGAGACTAGCAAGCAAGCCCCGCTGTGGACTGTGGAAGAGCGCGCTATCAGGTCGCTCGGGGTTTTGAATCGATAGAGAAGGCTGGTGTGCATGCGTGTACAGGTTCAACGGTGGTACCTGTTGAGTGCCTGCCTTGGGGAATCGAATGCGAGAAGGGCCAAATATAGGCGTTCGAAGAGTCGCCGGAGGGCATCGTTGTGTCGACGGTGACCGGTGCGCACCTCCCTATATAGGCAGATCTGTATGCAGGTATACAAGATATACAGTACACAGTGGATATAGTGTAGACGGGTGTCAGTGGTGGTAGCAGTCACGTGACACTAACAACGCGTGCGGACACGCCCAGCCAGGCCGGCAGCGTGAAAAGGGGAGCCAGGTATCGCGCCCTGCTAAAATGGCTGGGAAGGTACCTTTTGCCTCTTTCGTCCGCCCTCATCAAACACGCCCACGCCTCCCTGCACGCTCTCTCTCCCTCCACCAACAAAACCAGTCCCACGTCCGCCTTCCCACTCCACGAACCACACACGCTCCTCTCACCATTGACCGCTGAATTATCACTCTGCCTGCAACCGTGACTGCCATACCATCTATACCAACCGCTCTGACTGACTGACTGACACCATCCTGACCGCATTGACCATATCCATCTTCCCCTCCAGGCTTCTGGAAAGTCCTATTACCGTGAGTGACTTCCTCGATGAGATTCCGTTGATTGATGATACTCCCTCCATTGGTGGTGGTGGTGGTGATCGTGGTGTCGATGGCACCAAAAACACTCGCAAACATCAGGGCTAACCACCTACTACCAGTCTCTCCCTCCACCCTCTTCGACTTCATCACCGCTCTCCCCATCGATACCACTACAATGGCGACCCCTCCGTTGACCTCGTCTCCCGGCCTGGTCACGCGTGGTGCTGGCTCCCGTCGACAACACGAAATGGTCCCTCCTTCCTCGCCGCCTCCCTTCCTCACCTCGAGAAGAGCCTCCCTGAAGAGATCCGCCTCTTCGTCCTCCTCCATCGATCCGGATTCGCCGTCCGCCAGACCCTCGAAACGTCGAGCCGTCCGTGGTTCCCTCAGACGCACGAATAGTATCTCGAGCGTCTCGCAACACGACCTTGCCGACGACGAAAATACTCGCCCGCCTCCCAGGTTTCCCGCTACCCCCCCGAGAATCCTCAAGCGTATGCCATCTCTCCTTCCCGCTATTGATTTTCAACCGTCGCCTCCTCGCCAGTCCCGACCGGAGCGACCGGAGGAACTTTATCAGCGGTTGATGGAAGATGAGCCCAAAAAGAACTATCCCACTCCTGCCCCTACCTCGGAGTTAGGTCACATCCCTACTTCCCCTCCAGCAAAGGTCGTTTCTACTGCCGTCGCAGATGCTCCCGTCGCTGCTGTCGTTGCTCCCTCCAGACAAGGTCTGCGAAGGACAAATTCCGCCCTCTCTGAACTTCGCGCACCCTTGGCCTCGGTGCCGACCGTCACACTCCCCAGGGATTCCACCCCGGTGACCTTTGGTCGCTCTGCGAACAAATGCTCATACCTCTTGTCCAAGTCCCATCTGGTATCACGCATCCATTTCAAAGTCACTTTTCTCCCCCTCAACCTTCGTAAGAAGGTCGAAGTCCATTGTGTTGGCTTCAACGGAGCGAAGGTCCACTGCAGAGGAGACTTTTGGGAACTTCGATACGGCGACGTCTTCTGGTCCGAATCCGGCTCCGATATCATGCTTGAAATCGATGATGCTCGAGTTGTCATTCGTTGGCCTGGCGATACTCTCTCCCCTACTTCTCCGTTGTCACCACTCATCCGACCGGTCGTTATCCCTCGTGACAATTTCCCGTATCCGGAAGCATTCAACGCGGAGGTCGAGAAGAAGAGAACCTCGTGGCCGACTGAGGGTGTTGACTCGTTCGGGAGGAACAGTAACGACCCTGTTCCAAAGTTGAACAAGCCATCGTTTGCCAGGAACGGATCCATTGATTCGCACGCTCTCGCCGAACCGGCACCCTTGAGACTGTCGCGTGAACCGTGGGATAATGCTCCCGATTCACCGTGTCCCATCAAGAGAAAGTCGAGAGTTCTGCCCGTCTCTCCGATCAACCCTTTTGCTTCGATGACTTCGCAGGCTACGTTTACTCTATACGAAGATGAAGACGACGCCGGCGTGGTCGTTGAAGAAGTTGCGATCGGAGATGAAGATGGCATTTTGAGGGAGTCGGAGAAACCTGAGGGCCTCAACACCGAAGTCGAACTCGACGACGACGAAGATGAGAACGACGATGACGACGAGGAGTACGACGAGGAGGATTCGGAGAATGTCGATGCTGCCACTCATACCGTCACACCCAAGAAGGCCTACAAGATGCGACACAAGCTGGACGAATCGGTTAAACAGGACCCGCTTACGCCGAAGTCGAAACAATCGATCACGAAACATCTCATCAACCAGCTCGCCTTTTCGAGATTGGCGAGCACCCCTCTTTCTAACCTTTTCAAGTCGTTGCCCACGGCGGTTATGAATAAGGTTTCGCATGAGTTTGTCCAAGGGTTGTTGAACACCGTTGTTTGCATCGGGGAGATCAAGAGGGAAGGGAAGGACGCAAGCGGCAAAATGCTGGAGCCTGAATACTACTATATCGCGGATGCGGATGACGATTTGGATAGGAAGGCTATCGTTGAGAGTCTTAATAAGCCGAGTTTGAGGGCTTGCAGGAAGACTCATAAGGTAATTCTTTCTTTCTTTGAGTGGATCGGTGGGAGGCTAATGCTTTGCAGCAATACTTTTGGAAGAAGCCAAAGGCTTAGATGAAGCGATATTTTGATTTGAAGATTTGGATGATGGATTTGGGATTTTTTTTTCGATTTTGCTTTTTTTTCATCGGTCGGCTTGGTAAACCCCCAAGACGGTCGATCCTTCATCTTTCATCTCGGTCGACCCCCGAGATGATTGATTCTTCGCCCTCCTGTCATCCTTGGTGGACCCCCAAGATGATTGATACCTACCCGCGATGCCTTGGTGGACCCCCTCGGTGTCTTTTTGGTCTCGGTGTTCCCCCGGGATGATTCTTTATCTCCGCTTTACCTCTACTTCTGCCCCGATTGATTGAGATGTTGGAAGGATATGATACGACCCCCGCTACCCCGATTATCACATTTACACTGCCCCTAGCCGTCTATATTCACACCCTCATAGCCCACCCATGGACACACTGATTTGTCTTTTTATTACTCATGTCCATTTCCCCTTTTTGATTCCCCCTATGATCGTGATTGATTGATAAAGCATTGCATTGCCTGCCTGACCGATTGTTTTTTTTCGTTTCGTTTTTATTATCAGTGACGGGTTGTGTCATTTTTATGATGATTCCTGTTTATTAACAATGCTTTGTAATACGATCGTTTCCCCCTTCCCCATATTATATTACAAGATGGTGTAAAATTCAAAAGTGAAGAATGACACGTTTTTTATTATATTATTTTCTTTTTTTCCGGATAATTTTTGGGGTCGGATACGTGGTGGAGTGTCGACGGGTCTACGTGCGATATCCGACGGAAGTGAATTGGCGAGAGCGGGGCATAATCTTGTACCCCTCATTTGAAATATTGAGCGGGAAGACGTGACTTTTTTAAGCGAATGCGGGGTGGAAGCGCGGTGTCAGGTGATAATGATGGTTTGATCCGGGCGGGTTTCCTGTTTCGGGGCGGACAATAGGCATGGGTTATTTTCGGGTTTAGGCTGGGTGGGATGGAGCCATGGGGCTGGGAACATGTGATGCGAGACATTCGGGATCCTTGTTTTTTTATATATCCACCTTTTTCTTTTACTGGTTGGTTTCTTTTTTGTTTATATGATAAATAGTAGTTACTTTTTACTTTTAGTTTATTGAAGGCTACGAGGGATGGAATGGGGGGTGTTTTATTTTTGGGCGGGTGATGGGGTGCATTGTGCAGGTTTTGCAGGCGGGCGTTTGGTTGGAGGGGCGGTGGTTATTGGGGGCTTTATGCTGGAGGGAGAGGGTAGCTTAGGCAGGCATGGGATTGTTATATTTGGCGGTTCCAACCCTCTTTTACTATTTTACTGGAACGGTACTTATCGATACTTGTCAGATGGGAAGAGAAGGTACACTTACATCCAACCGTCAACTGTCAGTGTCAGTGTCATTGTCAGTTTCAGTTCGTACTTCGTAAGGTCCGAGCTGTGGATGTGTTGAGGTGCTGTGCGTGCTGCCAAAAACAGCATCATCAGCGCTTCGTCCTCTTTCCTTCTTCCCCCATCGCAAACACCTTTTCCCGCTTCCTTCCATCATCGCTTCGCACCGTTACTATCCTCCACCTCTTACGAACGTTCTCATCCTGGTCGCTGCTATCTTCTCATCTGTATATCCCTTCTGATCACTTCTTTTATCTCGTTATCACGGTTGGTTCCTCTCGCAAGAGCTGTTCGCTTTCCGGGGTGTTAAGCGCAAGGAACCTCCGGCGTCCAACCAATAGCGCAGCACCATCAACCACCCATCCATATACCCCCATCCTCATCCATCTCTCCTCTACTTCTAATCTTTCCATCCTTCACCATATATCGAAATAATAGAAATAGGTGAATCACGATGGACTCCGGAATGGATATCGACGCAACACCGCCGGCCAAGTCCCTAAAACGAGCTCGCTCCCCATCATCGGAGGATCATTTCCCTTCCTTCCAACGTCCCACGACACCGATCACCCCGACTTCATCCACCCCATTGGTCTTAAAACCCGCTTTATCATCCCAGTCCTCCCCTCTTGATCTCGGACTTCCCGAATTCCTGGCGACCCCGTCGCATAAACGACTCGCGTTTAATGATGAGGGGACGCCGAGTCGACGGGTTACCAGACATTCGGCGGCGGTGAATGGGACTGGGGGGAATGCTGTGGGGAGGGATCCGTTTGAGGTGTTGCCGGATAATGTTGTCAGGATGATTATTCTGTTGATGCCGAATAGGAGTATTGTGGGGATGAGGCGGGTGAGTCGGTTCTGGAAGGGGAATGTGGAGTATGTTGTCAGTCAGGCGGTTGTGGAGAGGTTGTTCGGCGGGAGGGTTATCACGGAGAGTTTGAAGAGAGAGGGGAAGCTCGGATGGCCGGAGTTTGCGTTTAGGAAGAATAGTAAGTTTTATATATTTCTATACTGTTTGGATTGGGGATTGCGATGTTGAGTATAGGCTGACTTATGTAGCATTTCTTGACGAGTCGAGGCTCGCGGGGGCACCCACTTCGGTCAAGAAGTTCACGAACGCTCAGCTTTGGGAATTGGTCGGTGATCGACTGGTCTGGATCGATGACAGCACAAACCTCAACGTCCAGCATTTGAGCGCCTGGGACGTCAACGAACGCAAAGACTCGCTCGTCGCGCTCGCGGGCAACCCGAGGGCTTTCTCGAAGAATAAATTCCTCCACGGAGTCATCGCTGATGAACAACGGAAAGCGTCTGCCGAACGCCCGAAACGTGCTTCGAAGAAGGAGAAGATCCCGGAAGCCATCATAATACGGTGGTCTTTGAGGGATACGCTCAAGAATCGGAGGACGAAGATTAAGGTCAACTTTCTGGTGCCGTATGGGACGACGCATATCCTGTTGGATTATTATCAGTGTGATGATACCGTGTCGCAGAACGATCGGTGGGCTAGATTCATGCCGCAGAGTTCGAGCCGCAACAAGTGAGTTTATTTTCTTCACTTTTTTTGAGATGTTTACATGCTGATGGGGGTGGCAGGCTTGCTTGCATCAATATTATCACCGGGTACGCTGATTGGAACGTCAACCTTGAAGACTTCCGACTCGCTTTCCCTCCTTCGCACGGGTTGTACCTCCGTCCGCGATACCAATACGGGTCATCTTCATATCTTATTCACGGTGACAAGGCGTTCGCTTTTACGAGTCCCAACCGACGATATCCGTTCGGTCAGCAAGTCGGCGATCAAAAGGTCTTTCTCACCGTTCGATGTCTGAAAACTGGCGCGACAGTCGAACATAAAGAAATGGTCGAAATCGAAGAAGGAATACGGGATCATCACTACCCCACCCCCGAACACAGCATCATCAGTCCGGACGGAAAATACATCATTTTAAGCATCAACCGCGCCCTGTGGGTCTGTAACGCGCAAACCTACGAATTCACGGAAAAGGTCGACATGCCGTGGTTACAATACAGCATCGTCGGATCCCGATACGACCTCGAATTCTCCGACGACGGAACCAGGTTATATCTAGCGGAAGAGTGCAACGGACTCGATTTTAACGTACTCGAGCTAGACTGTTCCGACAAGTTCAAGCCGGTGTTCATCAGGAGTTACCACGTACCCACCAAGACGACGTTCGTCAGCCGGACGAGTTTCAATCATAAATTACAAACGCAGGTTCTCACGACCCGAAACCCGGCGCAGCCGATGTCCGGGGAGTGGAGGCCGGAGATCATCAAGTTTGTTAGCATGGATGAATTGATGGAAGGGGTGCCGAAGGATCTGTGGGGGGCGTTATGGAAGTCGAAACTCCCGAATCCGAACGATAAGTGGAATTGGATGGGGCCCAACGCGAACATCCTTAGTTCGGTGCCGAGCGGGATGAACAACCCGGGGGCAATAATCAGTCAATTATCGCAGCTCACGGGGACGAATTTACCGGCACAGATCACGTTGCTGGGGTTGAGTCCGAGTCAGATATTCGGTAGCGCGGGGTTGACGACGGATGATAACAGCAGTATCACGCCGCGGGGGAAGATTTTTCTGGAAACGCCGAGGGTGGATTACGTTATGGTTTCGAAGAGTCCGATTACGCTACCGCCGTTGAGTAAAGTTTTGCCGAACGCGATTCAGGAGCCGGCGGATGGAGGGGATGGAGGGGGTGGTGGGGAGTGGAGGAGCGGTGGGGTTTATTATACGGGACCCGTTGCGGGGAAGAGGAAAGGGAAGAAAGGGAGGAAGAGCGGTGGTGCGGGGGTTGGGAAGGTGGATGAGGGGTTGTTGAACGAGAGGCGGGAGTGGTGGATCGGAGGGAGGATGACGCCGTTTAAGATTAAGAACGGGGAGAGGTTTGTGATGTTTGATCAGGATGATACTGTTTATTGTTGCGATTTCGGGCCGGTTGGGTGGTGATTCCTTTTCTCTCTGTTTTATATATCCGATGGGTTATTGTGGAGGGGTGGGTTTATGAATGGATGTGATGGTATGGATGATGATGGCTGTTTCAGAGGAGGTTATGGATTGTGTTTTTTTCTTGTAATGTTTTTTTTTTAATTTTTTTCATGGTGGTGTTTATTGTGATGTCGTTTTTCCATGATGGTGGTGTTTTCACGGTGGTGTTTATGGCGTTTTTTGTCATTTATCGACGGCGTTTATCGTATGCTTGTTTTTTTCGAAGTCGGTGGGGTCTGAGATGATGGTGCGGATACGCTGCTGGATTGCGGTTGTGCTTTACTTTCCTCGTGTTTATTAAATATATTAATTTATGGAAAGTGGGGTTTATTGTATCCGTTATGGTTGTGGGTGTTATTTTGATAAGGTTTAGAAGTTGTCTGAGATGTGAATATGTGAGATGATGGACGGAATGCTTTGTTAGAGGGGGGTGAAGGAGGATGTTATATCTTATCGAGGAGAAGATAGAGGAGAGGGGATAAGGTAAGGTCTGGTATGGTGAGGTAAAGTTCGGTGAGACGGCCGGTATGATTGTCGAAAAGCTATTATAGCGATGATTGTAAATATGGAGGTTAGCAGTTTGTGACGAATATTTGATATAGTATTATGGTGTTGTATGATGTAGTATGGTGACCCGAAAGTGCTTCGTGTGGTGTCTGGTTTACGAGACCAGTACTGGATACTGCAAGATGGTGTTATATGGTGTTATATGATATAGTAAGATCTGGTATGGTGCAGTATGATGTATTATGGTCTAGTATAGTGTAGCATGGTCTCGTGAGCTTTTGTTGTATATAGTAAACGGCGGATGTTGACTTGTCTGACTGAGAGATCTAACTTGCGATGCGGTCCTGATATTGTGGTTGTGGAAAATCCAACAATGGTGTGTGTGAATTGTAGGAGTATAACGTAGGATATATACTCGACGACGAGCAGTATTTTGGATGACGTGTTAAGAGTTCGAATTAATATTCCTGATTTCAGACAAAGAGTGTGAAACTAAGATGATAGAATTAATAGTTTAAACTATTAATTCTATCATCTTCGTTTCACACTTTTTCGCAAATTTGCGGGTGATTCGATATTACCGGTGTCGACAGGTGGTTTCTTTTGCGAGAATGCCATCGATATATTTATATAGAAATTCGGAGACAAGTCACTGGAGAGTGCCACGGAATCTCTTAGTGGTATCTGAAGACGGAATAGAGTAACCTGCAGGTTAGCTAGCGTCGTTTCCTGGCATAGTTATAAGCTGAGACACCTATCAAGCTTGCTATGCAAGATAGACGTAAGAGCGGCGGATAACGGCAGGGTGGGTATATATACGTATACCGGGTAACGATAGGAACGATGCGTATCCATAGGTTAGTCAATACATTGCATGAAAACGGTACGCATGGCTTTTCATAAATCCCCGCCGTTATACTGGTATATATTCCCTAGCGAGGGTCAGCCTATGAACTTTATCGTTCGTCGTGTTTTTCAAACAAGGTAGAGATTATGGAGTATGGTATACATCTCTTCGCCGCCGCCGGGCGCCGATTTTGCTTTCCATTTTTTTGTCATCGCAAGCCACCGTTTTCTACGATATTTCCTGTTCGAGAGTGTATATGCGGAACGTACATATGTTATCCACATATACATGTGGATACCAAGCGTACCCATCTTTCCGGGTATCATTAGTGGGGGGCGGCCGTGTCTAGCTAGCTAGCTAGCGCTTTGTCACTGGACTTCCTGCAGATTGATGTGCACGTGTCTATGCAAATCTACGTATATCTACTAGGTAGTACAAGCATCTTTTGGTTGATTTTTTTTTTTAATAAAGGGTTGGCACCACGGTAGCTTTGAGTCTAATCAAGTACCGGGTATTCGACGGCAGATCGTCGGTGGAGACTTTCTGTGGATGGTCGACTTTCCCGGATCTTTTGGGATGGTAGAGGTACTTACCTTGGCTGCGGGGTAAGAACAAAAGAATTTTCCGAAATACGTAATTATAACGTCTTCGGAGGGTGAATACTTCGGTGGCGAGTGGGTGTCTACGGTTCTACAAGTCGTACCTACATTCAAGGGAGGCAAAAAAGCTTGTTTTCACGTTTGCGAGGGGAGGGTGTACGGTATCTACATTCTATATATTCGCTTCTTGGAATGATTTATGATTCGATCTTGAGATCGAGATTGAATAGCTGGTTGTAGCCGTGCAAATGAGGCGTGTGGGTAACAGCTGCCGATGTATACAGAACAATTCAAACGATTGGTGGGAGTATATTCATAGGTAATTTGTTACTCACGTACCTCTCTCTATAAACAATGACTTCTGATCGCGTTGAACGGAAGATGTAAGTCTTATAATATCCTCTAGACGCCAAACCTGGAGGGTGTCTATTCACTAGGCTCTAATTATCGCTTCATCCCTGGCTTTCGTCGCTGTTCAATTTTTTATTCCATAGAATGGTGAGCTATCAAACGGGACTCTAGAATGCTACCCTTTGGTACGTTGAAACCGAAGGTACTTCACGCAACACCAGGTGGATGTATCTTCTGCAATGCGCCGCGAGTGTATCCTCAGGTTTTGTTATCTGTTGATTTCACTCATGTCCTGCGAATGTCGAAATCCCACATAATTCTATAGCAGTGTCATGCCATAACATCACCACCATTCTAGAATTATCAATTACAGAGATTGTGCCATCTTGAGTGAATTATTTGAATCGTAATGTAGGTCGAAATCAATTAGGTATGTGTAACCTTAGTATTACGATATCACATTGTTCGCCGATAGGTTTCTGAGAGGTAATTTGACTGGAAGATAGTCTAATCATTTTTCCTTTTTACGGAGTCATTTACGCTTCCCACTCAAGCCACTCAAAACGCCTCTTTTAAATACGAGAGTTAAGGATTGTTATCTTTGTGAATTCGAAGTAAAAGGATTATGGTGGAATTCTTTGACTGAAGGGTGCATTGTTGAGAAATTTTTAGGCTGGTTAAATATTCCATGACCAAAAATACAAGGAACTCAAATATCGAGCTTTATAAACGCTTCACTTGTAAATTTCAGATATTTGGCTGTTCAATGTTGTCAAAAGAATGCCTTCGTCTGATTTCTTATGCCCTAACGACTTGAGCTCAGCGGAGTTCGAGGAGACAGTTGCTCTACAAAACTATAGTTCATCTGAAATAGGACTTGTTTAAACTTGTTGGCTCACGTCAATCTATTGGGATTCAACTTCAAATCTAAGAAATTGAATTAATCGATTCAATTTCTTCGACTTGAAGTTAAAACCATGTTGTAAGTTCGAATTGACGTTAATCAACAGTGAAACGTTTATAAATGTTTCACGGGGAATTTACGTGAATTTGGGTGCTGATCGCCAGTGTGCATGATCTGTTTCTGCTACTAGACAGGGGAAAACAATTAACAGCAATGCTTAGCTCAAGAGATCTATCAAGTGTGCAGCGAAAAATCGATTTTGAATAGCGAGTAGTATCCTAGCAGAAATCTTGCAGACATGTCTTACTGGTAAGGCAAACAACGTGCGAATCGACCCTGAGGAATCCACGTGTTGGTGCACTAATCTACGAAGGATTAATCACACCGTATCTGCGGAATGGTTCTATCATCGCATGGTGTACCCATGAATTCTCTTGCAGTTGCAGGGTTCCCTCATAGAACAGGGACTATCAGCCAAAGGTTTTGGGGCTGGTTGGCTCAACGAGAAATCACAGGCGAACAGGTGTTGGGGGTCGCCTCTCATAGTAATCAGATACGAGAGATACGGCTGACTCCTGTAGGGGCACGGAAAGAGGTTTTTTTGAGTTTCTATGGAATCTACTGGACGAGGCTGCTAATTAAGGTGCCTGGAACACGAGAGCGGCCGTTCCGTTAACCGGCGGATTGTGCGATTTTGCGGCCTTCTTGGGTCATATCATGAATTTGTCAGTTTGTTTGGCATGTTGTCGGCCCCACCAGGTGGAGACAAAAACTCATGGTTCCTCGCTCTCCGTTCGGCAAAGATTCGGTCTGATGGGGCTGGCCCGAATAGGCGGACTTGCGTCCTATTCGGACTAGGCGCATTTAGTAGCAAAGTTATGGGAAAGTCGGCGGAGCCCTAGCTCGGAATTGGACAATAACTTGCATTGTTCCCACTTATCTGATTTTGGGTTTCATTTGGGTTTGAATGTTTTGATACAAAAGGATGGGAGACAATCAGAAGGCTCGTGCCAAAAACCTTACGCTTCGCATCGAGGTAACAAGATCTTTGCAAAGTTATCGCCGAGAATCAGGGCT
This sequence comes from Dactylellina leptospora, assembly GCA_036971365.1. Taxonomy (NCBI): domain Eukaryota; kingdom Fungi; phylum Ascomycota; class Orbiliomycetes; order Orbiliales; family Orbiliaceae; genus Dactylellina; species Dactylellina leptospora. The sequence goes on from JAJTUC010000001.1 coordinate 761,337, forward strand.
ATCGAGGCTGTGAGGGCTGAAATGGGATCGTTCTGTGGCAACCCGTTATCGCCTCTGGAGATACGTTGATGGAAGGAAGCTATAATTGCGGTTTCGCCGTTTCTCTGACTTGCATGCCAATATAGGGCTCAGCATATAGGACCCATCATGTAGGGTCCGTCCAATCCACCCGAGAGCGAAAAAAAACTAAAGAACGATAACGAACAAAAGCTGAAGTTATCGTTGAACTCTGCCAACCATTGTCTAAATATGATCCCAGCTCTTGCATTACTGCGGCATGGGCCTCGGAGTTCGACATCGGCTATGCCACGTTCTGGCCTCCGATGGGCTCTAGAATGACCTTTCTCCTGTATGCTAGAGCTTACTATTGGTCTAAGAACGGCCCAGCGTTACTCGGGAAAACGAGGGATCTCAGAGATCATTCAGATACGAAAAAGATTGTGTGTCATGCCAATACTTGAGTCTCGCTGGGCATCATATGCAAATAACTTTTTGAAGCGGGGCTGGTCTGGAGCGATAGCGAAGCAACAGGTCATGATGGATCTCCGGAGTTAATTGGTAGCGCGATGGATGCGTCGATGCATGAATTGTATCATGATACCCACATTTACGAATTGTTTCGCCCAGATTAAATTTGTTGTCGAGTATAAATTTAGCTTGCCTCTGAAGGATGTGAGCTTTATGGAAAGAAAGGACGACACGATGGGGAAAGTTGTTTGGAAAAGATTAGCAAGCTTAAGTGCTAGCCATTAGTAGAACGTGAGAGGTTCTACAGCGCCGATACTCGTTATTCTTGGTCAGATTGGGTCAGCCTAGAAAGTCTAATGTACGAGCTGAAGGTGATTCTCAAAAACAGAAAACATATATTCATGTCTATCGCTTCGTCTTGCTTGGAGCTGGCGACGAGATAACAAAATAATTGGGTAATTATATGTGCCGTTGTTTAGCTGCTACAAAATACCAAAAGTCCCTATACTTCCTTCGAGCAACCATACTTGGACATTTTTAGGAGCCACTACATGTGGGTGTCGAACGCCACCACGTCCACTTGTACATGCACATGTATCTCTAGGCGAAAAATTTGTTCTTTAAAGTTTTAAAATCTGCTTTTTGTTCTTTCCACTGACGTTATTGGATCATTGGAATTGTCGGGTTCCTAGTTCGGTGTCATTGAACTCTCTTCGGGAAGGAACTCTACTAACAGATTTGAACTAAGTTTGTAGGGAAAAATCCAATAGTTATAACTAAGATAACGTTATCTTATCGTAAGGGATTTCTGCATGGTTTGCTAGCTGACTCCTTGTGAATTCTCGGCGCAGGGAAAGCTCTGCCAAGGGGACAAAAGGATAATTTGATCGTCTGGATGGGATGGTGTTTTTGTGTCTCCCTTCTGTACGACCACATACTTCGTAGGGAAGGAAAGCTTTCCCGACTTCCTTTATGAAAACCAATCAACTCGGAAAAACAAAGACGGGTCAAAGCCCCATCGCACATCGGGCCTCATTGAGCTCGCCTGTTTTAGAAGCCGTTATTTAGGGCGCTGCCAAGGATATGTTCCTGCACGTTGTGGCACACCTCCTGCATGATGAATCACGTCAAAAATTGCAACAGAACGTGAAGCGTTGAGGAGGGACCAAAGTCGCAAAGATAATACGGAATAAATCTCATGCCTGAGAACGGAAGTTCGGATACGGGAGGCCAAGGGGGTCCTCTGGAAGGCTAAATTCGAAATAATTCCGATATGCACGTATTACTGGATGACTTCATGGGACAAGGCTGGCTTCTGAAGGAGCCGGCTCGAGTTATATCGGGCCTTATCATCCTGTTTTGGCCACGCGTGATTACCACCCCTCTCAGAGGAACACGTGGGGGTCAGCATCCTCGCGCGCACACAGGAGATATGGAAATGTTGTGGTGAGCTGAGTCGCTTTCTGATGTGTTTGCACAGGGTTTCCCACCATACTTCTATCTGATTGGCTCGATTTGAACATGGGTAAATGTCTTGCTCAGGGTGCAAACTCGCTAACTCGGATTTTCTAGTGGAACATGCGTGCCGCATGGGGGGGGGAGGACTTACTCATGGCAGAAATTTGGATAGCAAGGAAAACTAGCAATTGGTGATCAATATTGCAGTGGCTCAAGAAAATACGCTAAAATTCCATTCACGAGAAGAATTTGTTTTCTGAAAGACTCCAATCATCCCGTGGATGCTATAATTGTATATGCTATTGAATACCTTCGAAACATGGACTCGGCGCCGACGTGATATCGCTGACATGGCGCTCTCGCTCTGGAACACTAGCTGGAACAGGAACAAATGCATCGCAGTCGGGAGACACGCAACACGGAATATTGCATGTCTGATCAATTGATGGGGGGCTAATATATTCGAAAGTGGTGTGCGAGGTTTTCTTACGATAAGAGTTCCGCACCCAAGAGTATATCAGTGGGCTAGGCAACATATTTTCTTAGAGTCTGTGAGGTAGATTTCGTCAGCCCTAGGGAGAGCTCACATCTACGAACTGATGGACCAGCTATCAAATCTGTCGGCCAGCTCTTTAATGTCGGTGCAAACCCCTCGTACTGGTACCGATACTGACCAATGCATTTCATAACCTTGATCTGCATGGCATGCAGGGCGACATACGAAAAGGGTAATAGCCCCCCAAATCTAAACGTGTTATAGGGCTAAATTTGGGTTTATCGGTCCCACTCCTGTGTGCTCGGGTATCATACCCGTTGATCCTGGATCAATCAACAGAAAATTCCGCGGTGATGTGACTTGACGATGGTGACAAAAAGACGATAGCTTTACAGCATGCGTGATCAGCCCAACCAGTTGGTTTCTTGGTAACGCATGTTTATTATCGTCGACGATTCTAGATTTTAGCCTGCGGTTTTTAGGTTTGTTGGAAGCCAGCGAATGCTCTCACCTTGATAGGTTCAATTGGCTGATTAAACCTTGTTATCCCTAGATAATTTCAGTCGCGCCGCACATGTGAAGGCTGAAGACTGGGCAAATATCATCAGGTTCGTAAGGAGAAAAGTGCATGAGGCAATTGTGATTAAACGAAGGCCAAGTTTATCCGTGAGATCTATTAAATCCAATGAAATTAGGAAGTACATGTGAGATGGTGTGAAGTTTACGCAAAACAAGTAGTTCAGTGGTAAAAAACCGCACAGACAGCTTCTCAGTGGGTCTACAATTCTGATTGGCATTTCCCTAAATTCCACATTTTCACACTTCTCACAACCAATCCCCCTTGTTTGTCCCAGGTGGGATACCAAGTGCTATTACTATATGCAAACTCGCGAGTGGCAGAAGCGCTGCCATCTGTCCAAGACTTGCCGCCGGTCCCATCGCTGGTTCAGAATAGACCGTCAGAAAATAATGCGAGATTATTTGAAATCTAAAGATGTGAGAGCTTACCGGAAGTACCCGTTGGTCCCCCCAACAGCGACATTGAGAATAAGATAGAACTTTTGATCAAATGGGGTGCTCGCACGTCCAGTTTGGCTCCAGGGGTCGATAAGATGATTACCACCATTATCTAGGATATCGTCGAAGCCGCCACGGCTCCACATTGTAGATCCTCGAGGGAACCGCCAGTCAAAAACTTTCTGAATTTACAGACAGTGATGTTAGTACGTAGTTTGGGTAAAAAAGGCGGAGAGGGAGGGATAATTACGTTAAGTCTATCGTCCAAGTAAAGAAACAAGTAGTCGGGGGTCCACTCAAGGCCGAAGGTTCTAAACTTATCCGTGAAATCCTCACGGGGTATCTTACGTTTGGCTGTGGTCTGCCAAAATCGATTCCATACTTTACTAGGACCCCAATGAATTGTTGACTGCAGGGCATCTCTTCCGCCTTCGCCGTAGGCTTTCGGGTCATTGCCACGAAATTCTGCTATATCGATTTCTCCTGAAGCTGGCCATTCGCCATACGCACCTCCATTTTCCGGCATCATCCTAAGTATCAGATATAACGTTAACATCAAACTATTTGAGAGTTTCTCCCAAGCTATTCTTTAGGATATATGAAAGTGTTATTGAACTCTTACCAGATAGCCGGCCAATACCAATCTCCCTTTCCTATCTTTGCAACGACTTCTACTCGACCATATCTTATAGAATGCCTTCCAGCGGTACTGAGTCTTGCACTTCTCACCGGAGGAATCGTTGCTCCGCTTGTATAATTAGATACAACAGTGCAGGTCAAGTTGAGATTGGGTGTTGTTTTTGGTGCAGTGCAACTCCCATCCTTGGTAAGATTGAGGGTATACCCATCGAACATCTGGTTAAGGGTAATATTTGTATCGTGAACGGTCAGGGTTGGTACAATATGGAGACCTTCGCTGTCTACGTAAGAGTTTCGGTCGTCGGTTGTTGTCCAGTCAAATGATCCCGTGCTAGCGGTTTCACTATTAGATGCTACAGAACAACAATGTAATGCGCTGAAGAATTGACGAACCCAAACCCGCCAACTTGGACTTCTCTCTTCCAATTACTCAGGTTGAGCGTTTCAAAGTTATCCTCGAATGCGAGACAGACATCTGTTCTAGGAACCGCATTATAGTTGTCCCAGATGATGTAGCCGCCAATTAGTGACGCTATTATCATTCCCGACCAAAATATAATGTTGGGAAAGCTCGCTCTAGAGTCCTAAAGAAGCGAATTAAATTAGATTCGGCATCTTTATTGGAGATGGGAGTAAATTTTACCTTGACATCTAGCCATGGCTTCTCGTATCTGTATATCCGCAATTCAAATATCAGTTTTGCTGTCTATGGAAAGGCAAATCTGTGGAATACTTCCGCGCAACTTACTTTCCGATAAGACGTTGATTCCTGAATCTTCTCCTTATTATTGGTGGTTTTACATCAGGTGAAAATGGATCACCAGCTTCGCTTGGATTCCAAAGCGACCGAGGCCGGGATTGGACTATTGGAAATTCCGCGATAGACGTTGAACGTGAGGCAGACATCGTAAAACCAACAAGATTTGGTCCTATCTTAGGGAAAGAGGAAAGGAAATAAAGAAAAAGATGGAAAACAAAAGTTTTCCTCAGGCGAATGATTTTAGTTGAGGTTAGGAGGTAAAGCTTGGGGTCTGAGTTTGAAATATCAAGAATTTCAATTCATTAAGTGTTACACTCCATTTAAAAGTACTCGTGCAGTTCATCAACTGGAGGTGAGATACCAAGCTGCATACTCATGAGTAGAGAGCGACATTTCGGCTGATTCTCTTCACTGACTCAAATATTGTGACCCAACATTCACCGGGTATCTCTGCATCCTCACGTTTCTTTTGATAAGCCTAGCCTCTTATTTTCCGTTTTATCGAATTCCTACCCTCATGCGTGATCAGCTTTTCGAGATCTGTTGTATTTTCTTTTGTCAATCTCGACTGTTTTTCCCCTTGGAGATAGACGTTTGCGAGACCCACATCTGCATGAAAAGCCATAAATGTTCATGGCTGAACACTAGGAAGTAAACATCAACTGATGGCAATTGGAAATAGATAGTCAGGGGATATCAGCGAGGAAAATGTTGTCTGCCCCTCAGTCGTTCATATTTTGACACTAATTTCGAGCAAAGGGTTCCGTTACACAGAAGCCTTTTTTTCTTTTCTCTTCTCGCCGGTTCGCTCGCGTACCGATACATTTAGATTATGGCAAGACTATTGGACGATGATTCCAAGTACAGGCTTCGGCTACCGGATTATCTTTTTTATCGCGGCGGCTGAGAGGTTGACCTAGTTTCCCGAGGTTCATTGCCATCAGGGGCACAGTTTCTCCTCTGAAAGAGGAGCCCCACGCCCAGACCAAATCCCAATGCGCTGGAGCCTCATACTCATGCCACTGGTAGCATCAAAATTCAGGTCATGGCATGTGCATGCAATCAAAGCAGGGTTTCCTGGCTCCATATCTCGGACGCCGTTTCCTTTGCATGTATCACATCCCGTAAGAACGGGTCTATATCTATCGCCTGGCGCTTCATGCATCGATCCCTGTTTGCTTTTGAGCAAAATTTTGCCTCTGATGCGGCTTTTCACCTGTCAATTACCATTCGCGCGCACTGAGGAAATGGCTGAAGTTGGACGTGGGTCAACGCCAATACGAAAAGAACACAACCAACACATACTTGGGTATTCGTTCAGCTAATGCATAAAAGCGCCTCTTAATGAGGGTCTGGCAGGGGCACAGAGATGATTCAACATGGACAGCAAAAAGATAACGGATTCCAACATGAATGCAGACGGCGGCTGACTCTGAGACAGTGTTTTGCCCAGCGGCAGCCGCCGGAGCACCCATAAGTGTGCATCTAGATTCGTTTTTCTTACAGATGCATATACTACGGACGGGTTATCATATCGCCGCCAAATAAACAACAGGGGGTGTTAGGAGATGCGCTCTATATCAGAATTTCATAGGCATGCCCAGGAACCGAGTCATTCCCTGCTCATCACTACCATTCCTGTTATATAAGGCTGTTCAGCAGTTCATATTACTTGGTAGTTTGTACCTTTTCGCAGATAAAATTTGCTGCGCGCAATTGCGATCACATCGAGAATTTCTCAATCTTTGTTGATTGTCGAAAGATCGTTTCGCTATTGTCAATTCTACGACATGTCGTACATTCCTGTCGAAGAAGAACCCAGAGTGGTCACTCTTCAGCGCCCACCGGCTGCGGCACGTCTCACAACGGACCAATCGAATGGCACTTCTAATTCTGTTCACACTCTTGGTTCGAGCTCTGGCTCTCGTCACTCAAGTCAATCGGTATGGTATATTCTACGTCCCCGTTTATTGTGACATGGTATCACTAACCGTCAACGTTTACTGATAGAACCTACGATTCTTTCATGCCCGGTGTGAAGCATTGAATTGGTTCAAGTCATCTAGCTATCTGACAATATCCTCTCCTAACTCTCCTAATCATGGTGTTTATATGAAGTCGGAAGATGGCTCTCCGACGTTCCTGCCGGATAACATGAGCCCGGCTGTTCTCGGGTTCTTCTTGAATCTAGGTGTCAATTGCGGTGTCAGCATGACATCGGATCTGCTTCGGGGGCTTTGCAACTCTGTCACTTCAGTCGACAGAGAGATATCCATTGGCCGCATGACAATAGGCGTTTTTAACAGTATTGGTGAGGCGTCATGGGCGCCGTTGAACTCAAAGACCGGCGGTGGTATCATCATCCGAGATTTACAGATAATGATCGTCTACGATACCAATGTCGATGCCACAGTAGCTCGCGGGAGGGCGATAGAAAATCAAGTTTATGGCTCCGTAAGTCTATTCCAATTAGTAAAAATGGGGTTTATCTTGCGCAAGATACTCTCATCTGAGTCATGGTTATGGTTGCTAAGTAAACTCTCTACTAGATATTTGGCGTAAGCACCCATCGATACAGTGCCTCAAACTCTCCACACGGATCACAAACACCAGCCGGAAGCCAGAGTATTGTCTGGGACGATGATATAAAAAGCAATAGTGGTGTCAACAAGATGGACATCGAGATTGAGGAGAAGAATATCGACTTGGACGAGGAAAATCTTAGACCTCCGAAACGTCCTATTATTCTCACCCACTCCGTCGTTGTCACGATCGGAATGATGGCTGTCCTCCTCATTACCTATGCATCTGTTGGTCAGTTAGTTAGAGAAGCCGCTTGGGACCAGGACTACTCGCGTCTTGGCTTAATTGTCACTTTGGGGCCTGGTATACCGCTCGCTAGTGTAAGTACCTCACGATTGATCGCCAATTGGATCCGTAGCTGACAGTCTTGATTCCAGTTTTTCTTCCTAGTCGCCATTGGAAACATCTTCCAAGCGTTCGGACCTCTTGCAGATGTCAGGTCAAACTCTAAAAAGTTTTCCAGTCACAAGCCAAAACGATTTCGCCATCGAGATCTTGAACTGCCCCATATGACCATCCAAATGCCAGTCTACAAAGAGGGACTGAAGGGTGTCATTAAGCCCACTATCACATCCTTACTTGCTGCAGTGAGGGAGTATGAACGTGAAGGAGGTACAGCCTCAATTTACGTTAATGATGACGGCCTTCAGATCATCCCACCTGATGTTGCAGATCAACGTGTAGCATACTACACGGAAAATGGGATTGGTTACTGCTCTCGACCTCCGCATGGTAAAGATGGCTTTGTGCGAAAAGGTAAATTCAAGAAAGCATCTAATATGAACTATTGTTTGTACACGAGTATTCTCGTTGAGGACAAGCTTGCGGAAATCAAGGCCGCCAAAATGGAAGAAATGGGCATCACGGATGAGGAACAGATCACCCTCGACCAGGAAGATGAATGGTATGCCGAAGCTCTCGATATTATCGTTAAAGAGAGCGAAGGAAGGACTATCGCTGCTGGTAATATCCGCATGGGAGAATTTATTCTCATTGTCGACTGTGATACCAAAGTTCCGTTGGACTGCCTAGTCATGGCTGCTATGGAGATGACGGAGTCACCAGAAGTTGCCATCATCCAACATGCTTCTGGTGTCATGCAAGTCGCATGGAATAAGTTTGAGAGTGCCATTACCTTCTTCACCAATCTCATTTACGATGCAATTGTCTTCAGCGTTGGTCAAGGAGATAACGCCCCATTCGTCGGCCATAACGCGTTTTTGCGTTGGAAAGCTATCCAATCGATTGCTTTCCAAGAGGATGGAGTGACAAAGTTCTGGTCTGAAAGTCACGGTAGGGATCTCACATCGATTAACATTCATCATTTATATTGATTACTAAAACGTAAATTTAGTGTCCGAGGATTTCGATATGGCTCTTAGACTTCAAAATGAAGGATTCGTTATCCGCATGGCCACTTACCACAACGGAGAATTCAAAGAAGGTGTTTCTTTAACAGTTTTTGACGAATTAACCCGTTGGGAAAAGTATGCATACGGGTGTAGTGAATTGGTCTTCCACCCCTTCTACCTATGGCCTCGAAAAGGGATATTTACCCCATTGTTTATCAAATTCTTGTTCAGCAACATGGTGATCACATCAAAAGTCACTACCCTTGCTTATATCTCTACTTGTGAGTTTAACGGTTCACCCATTTACCCATACGAATAAGAGTATATGCTGACGCTAATCCGTTCAATTAGATTATGCCTTGGGTTTTGGCCTTCCCCTCTCGCTCGTTAATTACTTCTTGATTGGTTGGCTTCGGGGTACCCATTGGCTCGACGACTTCTACCAAGAGTCCTGGAAAGTTTTCCTACCACTGATTATCATTTTCAATGGAATCTCTCCTGTCGCTTATTCCGTTATGAGACACCGTTTGAAAATCAAGCGTTTCGATATCGCTCTTTGGGAGAGCATAAGATGGAGTCCAACCTTCATTTTGTTCTTTGGTGGACTGAGTTGGCACTTATTCGTTGCCTTGCTCTCCCATATGTTTAGCGTCAATATGGAATGGGGCAGTACAGCTAGTGAGTTTTCCCGGGATCTACGAATAGCCAAGACTAGGTCGAGATTTCTAACTATTCGCTATAGAGGAGGTATCTGCTGGAGGATATTATGTTGGCGTTGACCGTATCGTGAAAGGAATGAAGTGGATGTACATCCTTCTCGTGCCTTGTATCGGAGGAATGATATACTTGGGTGTTTGGGCCCCATATGGGTGGCTAATTACCCAGCCGACAACCGTCATACCTCTTGCGGTCCAGTTGGGTTGTCATACGCTTATGCCAGTAAGTATTCTTTACATTCCACCTCTAAATTTAGCTTTCCAAAGGCTCATTCTCAATTTAGATTTTACTTGGTTTCGACCTTCTTTAATGTTATTTCAACGGTTTGGCTTTTTTGTTCTTCTGAAAATCAAATACATGGTCGGATGATAAATATCGACGCGGTATTTTCTAGCGGTTCTTTTGCTTGTTTGAAGTTTTACTCTTGGTGATTTGAGGCCGTTTTATGTTTTTTATTTATTCGCAACGGTTTTGGGACACAAGGACGCATTAATGGGCACCTTAGACGTAAAGACGCTATATTAATAAAATAGAATGCAAAATTAGAAGATAAAATATGCTGTTTCGAATCTGGGAAAGCATTCGCCTCTATCCTCGAGGGGTTGAGCTCAACGGAATCAGACTTTATGGGGATTATCATGTAGTCTCATAGTGTTTGCTGTGCCTTAGAAGTGTGAGGTATCATGATGAAAGCTGTGCGACTTACAGTTTTGTTTTGTGATCTAAATATAACCCATCTCGGCGGGGATGAAGTGCTTCGTGTATTATCTAGTTTACGAGACCAAGGTCCCCTAATTATTGTGCTAAATACATCATGAAGAGAGATTGCATGATGGGTTGTATATTGGTGTTGTAAATTCGATTCGGCAATCCTGTTTATCAAGAAAGATACTCATATACAATACAAGCTTCGTCTTCAGCGAGCTCCACCCCCAGGTTCATGCTAACCTAAGAGATACGCTAGCGAGCTCTTGTTTGACTATATTATCCCTCGGTAGGTACAATGCCGCAACTTTCAGTAGTTTTCTTGCCTCCGACTTATTATCGACCGCTTTGAAGGCGACCCCCGTCCGATAATAGATCTTACCCATCTCTGGAGCGGATACAAAGCCTGCCATAGCCTCCATAGCAGGATCCGTCGCACCTTCCTCTTCGTCCAATCCAATGCTCGTTCTCACGATCCTTATCGTGCGCATACCAGTAATAATTGCCATCTCGTAATCTTTGAGTTTCAAATATGCGAGAATCGTGTTAGCCACCAGCCGTACCCTCAGAACTATCCTTGCGGTTCCTCCGTGCTGGCCCTTAAACGGCCCTTCTTCTGTTATGGTCCTGTTGAACCATTCATCTCCGTAAACTCGCCTGTGCCTCCCATCTATTATAACGTGTACTGCTAAGAAGGCTTGATTGTAAAACTCTATTGCCTCTTGAGATTTCCCCTCCTGCAATGCGGCGTTTCCCAGGTCTTTCAATGCTGTACCTCTTTCTAAGCATTTCCCTGGCGGTTCCAAAGGTATATTCATTTCATCCTCCAGAGATTTGACAATAGAAGGGTAGGGGATGACATCGCCACTAAGTTTGAACCCACGGAGCTCCTTTATTTGTTTGAAAGGTTCGAGGAGGCGGCTTTGCCTAGCCTTTGGAATGTGCGGTTCACCAGTTACCGGAAAAGGAGATCTGGAGACATAAGGGTCGTAGAAATCGAGTGCTAAGGTGAGATGCGCATTTAAATATGGCATACTAACTGAACTGTAGTACCATGAGCGACAAAAACGGTCAAGGTCGCCTGTTTCAAGGAGGATGATGAAATGATGAAAAGGCAATCCTTCCGTCTCAACATTCGGGTGCACAGTTTCTATTGTAGCGGAGAGAGTATAAAGATGGAAGGCATTCGCTCTTGAAGAGGATAAGACGATGTCAACTTGTCCATCAATGACAACGTGATGTTGGGCTTGCTCCCATCGTGTCGAGACGCGGACAAACGTATTCAGCCGATGAAAAGCCTTGCGTGATTCGAGATATATCTGGCGATTGATGCGGTAGATACCCAGAGATTTGGAATAATCGTAAGCGTAATATCCATCACCGAGGGCCTTGCGGTTCGAGTAGGGCGAAAGAAGGTAGTCATATATCTGGTTCCGGAGTTCAGGTGGGAGGTCCAGCAACCCTGGCATTTTGGCAGGATGAGCGGGATATTGAGCTTTGTTATCGATGCACGTCAAGCTGCATTCGTGATTAGAGCATGGACTCCTCCCGGGTTAGGTTTACATGACGAGAACTAAAGACTATGTCAATGTGCTGATGTTAGTTAAGACGACACCCGAAGCTGGCCGATGCGTTGCTGTTAGGATGAGGCGATGTCGGATTTAAGCCCCTCAGATGCGAGGAGTTAAGCTAAAGCCGAAAGGTGGCGCATCCAAAGTTCAGTGGCAGTTTGTGGCGAGTGACATCCAACCTGCGATATATCGCGATACTTCAGCCGACAAATCTTTCTCGAAATTCTATGAAATTTTGACTTGATATTTCATAGAGACACCTGTAGATAAGCTAGTAATACAACCCTACCAATGGTAATCCATCTACATCTCACGTGAGCCTTGTAGTTGTTGCATATGCTCTGAGATGCGAGATTGGTGGTGTGTAAGACAATTGTCTAATGGCTATCATAGGCATAGCACATCTTAGCAGAGACATAAGAAAGGCTAGCTATAGACAAAAAATATGTAGGAATACTCTGAGGCAGCTCAAGGCGTAGCTTCTCGAGAGCCCTAATCAGCGACACTTATCTTTATGTCAACATATAGTCTATCAATAAACACTATTAGAACGGCACCTAATCTCTATGATCGGTGTAATTGTTCATTAGGTATTAATTATTAATTAGATCTCGATATCTCCGATCAGATCGTGTAATTGACGCTTAAACTGTGGCTATATAGACTTCCATGTCTTTCTGAAACCCACTCTTCAACTGATATTACTAAATAATATCCCCGTTGAAAAAAAGTTCGACCAACAGGATATCATTATAATGTCAAATATGCGGTTCGCTCCGATGGAAGGTAAATTTTGTTATTTGTTGAGAAATATATTGCAATACCCACGTCAAAGATGTATGTAATGTGACAGGAATCCATGAGTACTCTCTAAACTAAGAGGAATTGCGTACCTCCCTGGAGAAATACTCGAGAAGCTTTAGCCAAGTCCTATATAATAAAACAGAAAGCTTGATATATTAGTCATCTCCAAGTTCTAGGTTCTAATCGCTTAATTATAATCTAGAGCTTAAGACCGATTGACACTGATTGGGGAAACTAGAAGGTATTTACAGCTGATTGCCGTTAAAGCTGCCATGAGATAAGTACTTGACCATGACTCTTCAGTTGGCTGTGCTAGGAAAGTTTAATGTTCCCTGAACTAGCTAATTAAGATTCTATCCCTTTCATCTTGGCAATTAGATATTAGTATATTTCCTCCCGCCACGGGAGGGTCCTCTAAGAAAACGACCTGGACAAATTAGCCTTGGTAAGAATCCGCCAAATAGGATTAATTTGTTTTAGACCCTTGCAAAATATGAAACGAACCGTGCTGGCGTGTATTCGGTCTTCCCAAAAATAAATCGTGAAAACTATACACCAACGCACGTGCCGTTTCGAAAGCCCGGTTACGTTAAAGTAGACGATAATAAGCGTGGTCATGTCCTTATTCTCATACGTCCGGTACGGTAAACAGCCCGGTGGTTTCGGGTCAAGACTACACACTTAAACCAGTCCTGGTACTGTGGAAAAGTCCAGAACTAGCCGATTTCGCCTTCTCAGCACGCTTGTATATATTATACCTCCAATACACTTCGGAGGTTAGCTTAACAATACTTGAGCACTTTAACAGTCTTAGTAATGAGCAATAGTTCATGCATATCATGAAATAGATAAACCCACGAAGCATAAACATCGACTCTAGAGCTTGTATGTATATCTCAATTTAGATAAGAGGACACGGAACATGGTAAAAGCCTACTTACTATACGTTCGGAATATAACGTTCTGAATTCCCCACAACATATATAGTCCCATGTAAGTCCTATGTGATTACCCTTCTCCGGTGTATTATGGATATTAAGCAACGCACTAGTCAGTAATGGGATAGAACTGGGCTAGAACATGCGTACTGTAGTTCTTTAAGGCTGAGTAGGTAGAGGCGAATGTCGTTTCGATCTGTTGCGTCGCATACTAACCCTGCATCGAAGTTACAAGCGCTTGCCCCAATTGCGGACCGTCATAGAGGCAAAAGACGGAACCTGTTTCCTCACCCTGCTCTTTAAAAATCGGGAAAGATCCTATTTTATAGATGGGAATTATCACACAGGAGTTCAATTCAATAAATCAGCATCATTTAATCAATTCTACCAATAAGAACAATTTCAAAGTTTCAGTAAACTAGCCATGGCTACCGCATTCTTCAGCGGTTGGTCAGCGACCAGCCTAAACGCAACGACTTCTATCTTCCGAGCTTTACCTGTTACTGCACAAATCGGAATTCTTTCAAACGTTCTTAGTCGTAATGAGAGGTTGAGCGCCAACTCGGAAGTAGTTATGAATATCCTCCGAGTTTTACCCATCGAAGTTCAGAGAGAAGTCATCTCGAATCTTGCCGACTCAGGAGATAAGCTGGCGAGCTGCAATAGCTCTTTAGAGTTGGTTGACTGTATTCTAACAGTTCTACCAACCGCGACGCAAGCCAAGGTTCTTTCAAATTTACCAATTGTGAAAGAACATTTCGACGCAAATTCCATAACATCTGATACCCAAGACGAAATCCTCGCAAACGTTAAGGTTTTGAGGGACCAATTAGCAAATTGCAAGACCAACTCGGAACTGATCTCGTCAATCCTGAACTCTTTGCCTGTCGAGATACAGGCAAGAATACTTTCAAATCTACCCACTGTCAAGGAAAAGCTCGCAGCTAGCTCTATCCCCGCCGAAATCCAAGAAAAGATCGTGTCACACTTGTACAGCCTGAAAAACCAGCTTCTTACGAACTCGGAAAGTAACCTTGCAATTACCACCGAGTCTCTGAGTACTCTTGACTCTAAATCGCCATTGCCCCTCCCTAGAGAAATTCAAGTCCAGATACTCTCGAGTTTACCTACCCTCAAAGACCAGATGCGTGCCGCTCAGATTTGCAAGTACTGGAGAGATCTAATACTATTTTGCAACCAAACACGGGGAGCTCGGTATGTCGAAGTCTCGAGTAAATTAAAAATACATTCCCTAGCGGCGCAACCTGGAATATATCTTGGTTGTCGCGTGCAATCCGGTGTGGTAATCCAATACCTTTCGGCCAACATGCCGGGGATTGAGACACCATGGGCCGACATTTCAGAGTATAGTTTTATCAACGAGAGGCTTCTAGCGCCATCCACTGAAGAAGGCGAAATCAAGGAAACCGCAGAAGAGTAAGCTTCAATCCCGCGCCAAAGAAAAGCCGATTGACTATTTGAAGTCGAGAAAGCTAACTTGATGTTAGAAATAGCAAGCAAATACCTCTAGTTGTCAGATTCGCCCTTGATCATGAATCGACCATTTTACCACTAGGTCACGTTATTTTCGAAACGGAAATAACAACTACCATCAAGTCTTTCCTCAACACTGTTGCGGAACAAGCGCAAACAAGACTCAATAGCCGGTCCATAGTCTCTGATACGCCGGCTCGTATCGCCCTCAGCCGGGGTAATGATTTCGAGAGTAACATCTGCTTAGTGGCTACGATCACATCAAATCCTAGATCTGATGACCGTCCGGGTTTCCCAGCACCATTGACAGATAATAGTGGAACGCCGTCTGGAACAGGAACGCGAGTAGCGAGCCGACTTAGAGATACGCCAAAAAGGCGAATGCCTAATCTCGCAGCGGCGAGCTTCTTTGCTCAGTTAGAGAACCGTAATTGACCGTGGAACGTCACAGTCAAACGACTATGGTTTATACTTTTGTTAAAATTTGGCGCACTCCTTAAGTTCATACATTTGTTTATTGATTGACCTTTGTCACAGCAATGTCGCGGCTTCGTTCTCATTCGATTTTTCCAAAAAGCTAATGTAGTTTATACCTAAAACTTTCTTTGATAACACAGCTTAATCACTTGATCCATTATTAAGCTTAATCTGTTTATAGCTATGGACATTTAAGAGTTTTCAATTTGGAGTTTAATCTGATATTTGTCTCAAACTAGAGGTGACAAAGAGGACTAGAACCACTAAATTAGCCAGAGTTGAAGCTTCAAGTCGCACCCTCTATTAACTTCAAATAGTCGTTCCAAGATCTGAAATAAAAATATTTAGCTGGTTAAGTAACAGCACGAAATAGCACTAAAATAAAGTGTATGATATATAAAAATTATTTGTCTTCCAAACTACAAACTATAGTAATCGGAAGTGAGTATATCTACGGGCGTCCTAAGCCTTACTGGAATCGGCCAGATATCTTCCAACACGTCGTTTCCGAAATCATAGCCTTTCCACATCTCCAATCCATCCTGGTAACTCATATCCCATAACCTGTTTGACCTATCCTGTGGCCTCTTCCTTAAATAGTCTGGATGACATTCCATAACATGAATAATGATCCAATCAGATGGTTTGGAGCCTTCGTAGACGTCGTAACGGTGTTGCTCGCCCTCTGGATTGTCTTTCAGACACCAGTAACAACAAACACCGGCCTGCTCATCGGGGTGTGATGAGAATTCAAGCATCCATCGAGACAACCAATCGGCCCAGTCCTTCAAGTGCGCCTTCAAAAGAGTCTGATAATATACTGTGGAGAGATCAAAGAGGCATCCGTCCTCAGCGCCGAAATATAGAACCAAGAAGCATATCGTTCGTTTTCTAGCCGTTTCCTCGAATGGCTTTCTCGAAATTCTAGAACCATATGGCTGGCCGGGGACCGAGGGTGGCCCCGGTTCTAGATATTTTACGATGTCATCCAAAACGCGTTCTAACTCGGCCGACGATATCATACCTGAACGATACGATCCGAGTTTTTGGCGGCCGAGAGTACCCTCGAGAAGGGATTCTGAGACCCAATGATGGAGTCGATCTGGGGAAATTATTGGATGGAACCTTGTGAACGATTCGGTATACACCTTGATCATGAACTCTATTCCCTTATTCATAGATTCCCCCCTTTTCGTCACTTGATACACCCATTTCCCAAGGAATCTAGAGCTGTTTCGGTTGGCGAATTCGAAGGAACCGAACTGATCCTCAACAAGCTGTTTTGCAGAGAGGATGTGAATATAGCGGGGTCCGGGGGGTGGGTGGAAGTGAGGTAAGCGAGGGTGTGCAGGAGGACTTGAAAATGATACACTCGTTTTTGCTACTATTAGGCCAGCCGGTATAACGATCTCAGGGTATCGGCCTTGGAATTTGCTCAGGTCTAAACGATTGCTCAGTTGGACTTCCTCATAAGATCTGTCATCCCACAAACTTACCCCAAAACGAACCCTCAAAGCATTTTCTACAGAAACGATTCCTTGCCTTAGAATCACCCACGCGGTATAGTATGTAGTCGTGCGGTCTAAACCTAGTCGTTAAACATCTTCCACAGCCTGCCGAGGTCCGGGCATTGAATATTGTCGCGGCCTCCTGCCAGTAATCTCTGTCCGGATCGAGCTCTTCGAAACCAGCTTTCATCGCGGTCATTTCATTTTGCCAGAGTTCTTCATTAGGACGCGGCGAAACGGGCGAAAC
Source organism: Dactylellina leptospora (assembly GCA_036971365.1). Classification (NCBI taxonomy): domain Eukaryota; kingdom Fungi; phylum Ascomycota; class Orbiliomycetes; order Orbiliales; family Orbiliaceae; genus Dactylellina; species Dactylellina leptospora. Next base: position 778,571 of record JAJTUC010000001.1, read on the forward strand.
GGGACTCGTTGGGTCAAGCTGATGCGGCTTGATCTCCTCGTCCGTCGGAAGTCCCGCGCGCAATTGACGGTACCAGAGGAGTTGGTTGATTGGCCCAAATCGTTGCCTCAGCATGGCACAGGTCATTGACAGGAGGGCCACCTCCCGTGCCATCAAATTGAATGCGATCCCATCATGGATTTCCGCCGGGAGGTCGAGAAATGAAAGCATATCTTAGTTTCTCTATCGCTATCCAGTCTGAATCTGATGGAAGAAGAACTTCGTGAATGAAGTTTGAGCGCGCAACCGCGTATTGATTTCTTGATTGATCCGAGTGCAACACAGGATGGATGCCTTGGCTCCACCACCACTACCGACTCAGATCGATTTGAAGAAGGATCGAAGTTCGGGATCTCAGCTATCGCGTAGTGGTCTTCCGAGATACGGAGGTTGCTGTGAGATGAGGAAATGAGATCACTTCCAAGGGGAATTTCCGGAATCGTGGGTGAGAAATATTTTCTCGAAATCTAGCCTCTACGGTTGACGAAGGCTGAAGGATCCAGCGCGCAGCACATGTATCACCGCGATTGTGGAACTTGCTCCTAGATTTCCGCGCGCAGCTGCGTTTATGACACAGCCTTCTGCAACATCCTGCAAAGCTGTGGTAGCTTCAGGCATGATTTGGGTCGCTTATAAAAACCTACGCCTCCAAGAGAAAAGACCAGCTTGACGCACCCTTCTATAAATCCGAATCTACCAGCTGAGAGTCTTTGTCAATACCACTACTCATCAATTCAGATAAAAATTCCATCAAGCATTAGATCCTCAGAAAACAATATCATTCATCAGAGATATCACAGTGCCTTTGCCCGTCGCGCGATATGGCTCAATCAGTCAAGGATATTTGGAACAGCTTTCCCAATGGCACTTCTACTGTCCTGACATATGCCGCAATTCCCATAGCCACCAGCTATGGATTCCCACTTCTGTTAGGGGGTCTTGGGTTTAGTGCAGCCGGCCCTGTTGCAGGTACCTTTCCCTATCTCCCCGCCTCCTGTGCAAACTTTAGCGCGTTGTTTCTAACATTTTGCGCAAATACAGGAAGTCTCGCTTCCGCCTGGCAGTCTTCTATCGGTGCAGCGGTCCAGTCAGGATCACTTTTCTCGATTCTCCAAAGTGCCGCAATGACCGGAAATGCCGTCATCATAGGCGGAACAGCAGGTGCGGCGGCACCAATAGCCAGAATAGGAGGTTGGATTTGGGGTCGAGGTTGAGGGTCTAGATTTTCTCTGTGTAACAACACACTTGGAGAACGAAATGGCCACTAACGGCAGGTGTGTTTACTGGCGTGCTTCGCTTCACCAGGATCCTGGGCCGGCACTGAAAACATATTTTCAACATCGGCAGGCCAATACCTTGTCTTAGCAGGTATTGTTGGCTTTTGTTTAAGGTGATCAGAAACTCGCGTTTTTGACTAATTAGTTACATATAAATTTGGTTCTAACTATTTGACCAATAGCAGCGTCTGTTATCATGACCATCGATATTTCTTTCCCTCCTCCTTGATTGCTCAAGAGTTTGACAAAAAGTCATATCTCTTGAATCTCCCATATCCAGTATATCCATAGCCACTAGCCAGAGTATAATCTATAGTCCTTTTGCTATTCGCTTGTACTATCTTCGTAATCTTGTCCTTTACCTGATCAACTTTCTTCACAACGTTGGGTAGTTTAATAGTGAGCTTGATGACTTTCACTAGCATACCAAGTGGCTTTAAGCCCTTCGTTACGAGCTGTTTGTTGATCTCGATAAGTGCTTCGACGCCGAAACCAGCAATCTGATCTAGAAGCTTTTCCTCCCTCGTGAATGTCATACCAAGCGAGCTGCCGTCCTCCCCTTGCACGAACATTAAATGTACATCGCCAGGATCAACGCCAATGTTTGGTCGAATCTTGCCAACTGTCCGTTCTGATGTGCCATCTTCCCAAACCAGATCGATGGGCAACTTGTCCGGCCGCCCGATGGCCCCAAATTTCCCCGGATCACCTATTATTGCGCCTTTTGCGACGACTGATTTGCTGGCGGAGCTCAAAATCTCAAAATCGAGTTTGATGTTCCCTCCTCTCCTGGGCCATGAGACGAGATTTTGGTTGCTAAACTTCATCTCTCCGATGTATATCGATTTATCAGATCCACCTTGTGCGGAGAACCCGACGTCTCTTTGACAGGTCTTCCCTTCAGAATTATCCGGATCGATTGGCTCGTATTTTACCTACATCGTAATATTAGCCGTGAACTTTTATAGAAATTTTGATGGTAAAGGAAGTAATCCAACATACTCCGGCGGTCCAGCATCGGCCGTCCATATTAGAAACATTTGTTCCTAGAGTTCTAAATGATGCCTCATACCCACCTTTGACCACATATATTGTGGCATTCCCAATCCGAAATTCGAGGCCAGAGGGCAAGGTACCTAGGAAGATTCTCTGGTTGAGAGTGTAGATACCCATCGTATGGACTGGGGGAAGGCCTAGCAGAATTCAAGTTTTGATCAAGCCGGGAAACTGATTATATTAGTAATTTCAACGAATCGACCCGACGGTCTTGTTTCGGCGCTTTGTGTAGATGGTGTTGTGTTTTGTCTCGTAATTTAGGCTGTGTTGGTTGGAATGTGGCCGGCTTTCGGTAGGTGGTATTCTAGTTCAAAAAATGTCTGAAAATAGAATTTTCCCGAATAGAGGCCTTAAGAATCAATTCTCCACTATACTCTCCATTAGTTTAGTGTCGTTGAATAATTAATAAGCTTTAAAGTGCACTGCCTGTGCATCGTATGCTAACCTGATCAGCTGAGAAAGACTGGCTCAGTTGGATAATTATCCGATAATGCAACGTCGCTAAGGGTTTAAGATTGCGATATCGATATATCGCAACGTCGTGATTGTTGATTGAACGGAATCAAATAGCAGAATAAAAGTGTGAACTTGGGACGTATTAACGACAACTTTACTTCAATGAAAACGGGCCAGCCGTTCTATTTCAGGGAAATATGGTATCTAGTATAACAAGAATGAGATGATTATTTGGATAGAATGTAGGATCGAATATGCTGACTTGAGGTTCAATAGAAGCGTGGGATATTCAATATATATAGGTCACCAGTATGTAGCGTTAAACAATTTAATGACCGAAATATGTCCTTTGGCTCGATTGTACAGCCCACAGAGATCACAAATCTCCAACCGAATACCAATGTCCAATGATTTTCATGGGAGATACGTGGCAGTAGTTTCAATTCGTAATCAGTTCAGAAAGAGTAGGGTAGCAAATAGTTGCAAATACAACGTTGTATTTTAGCTTCATAGTCGTTTCTAGGTGAAAAATAGTAGCATGTCTGAATCTTCAAGGTCAATAATGTCTATGTTCACAAGTTTGTGATTCCTGGACACTGCTACGAATACGAAAAGGTCTTACTCAGAGTGTACTAGTATTATGCGTGCTTTGACCTCCACATAAATTTCAACAAATCTTGGAGCCTAAAAAGTCATTTCATACAGATCAGGACTGTACGACCAGGTTCTTCATCTACCAAAGGATGGGCATCAGTCCGAGCCTCAACGCGGTTAGTTTCAACGAGATGAGGTGATACGAAATTCTAGCCGTCAGAACATGTTGTAACGAGATGATCGAGCTCTAAGTGATCACCACAAGTCAATTATGAAAACATATATTGTATTGATTGCTTTGATTATGATGATCTAAGAAACGTAGAATGGTATGTCACGGACATTTTGACACACAGATCAATGAGTTTTGTGAAGCTTGGGGGCTTTTCTTACTCAAGGAGGTATCATATTCAACGTTGAATCAACGTCATTAATAGGACAAAAGGAATGCCAATTCTCAGTTCTAATAATTAGAGGGTGCGATCGTAGCATACGATTTGCGCGAAAGAAGCAAAATGTGAGAGGCACATTTCTTGTTGCAGCGGTGATGTGAGAATCCGCATGATCAATTCGAACACATGATCTGCAAGAACGTCAACGCCTCTTCCCAGAAGCACCAGCGCTGCAAGTAACGCCCAACGTGGAAGGTGTATTTGCACAGTAAACGGTATTCCCTCCACTCGGTGAAGTGACCGTCCATCCACTAATTTGAATATCGCACGTCCCCGCGGGACTACAGTTAATATTCGCATTAGAAGGATATTTCCCGCTGGTCTTTCCGCTGAAGTTTTTGACTTTGATTTGGCTCAAAGTCACAGCTCCAGGATGAGAGGCGCAGTACGATGCGTCTTCGTTGTAACAACTTTGAACTTGGAACCCGTAGTCGCATCCTGTTACGGTTACACCATCCCAAGTAACGTTTGTAACTGATGAGGTGCCGTATCCACCTGGATATGTTTTGATCCCTGCTGCTTTCGTCGAATTTATCATGGTGCAGTTCTTAAATAGGACATGCTTGACTTCCTCCAACCCAGACTTGCCGAGAGAGCCGATGGATAGACCGTGAGACCCAGTGCATTTAACATTCTGAGCGAGGAAGTAGAGAACACCGGCCTTTGGGACGACACAATCGTCTGTGTTTGTGACATCTACGTCCTTAACAGTCGTATAATTCGTACGAACCACAGCAAACCCATCCGTATTTTTTGGAAGGTTTGAGGATTTTGAGATAGCGCTGAGCTTCAGATTGTGGAAGTTTATGTTTGCGGTGTCCTTCACAGAGTTGAAGACACTTGGAGGATTTTTCTCCCAGAAGCCGTAGAGTTCGACGTTCTTACTATTAGTGATTTCGATCATGCTAGGACGAGAGAAGCTGGTGTCCGTAACATATCTGTCGTATGAGTTTTGGCCGTTGCCATCGATCACACCACTACCGGTGAGAGATCTGATTTTGATCCCTGTGACTTTGCTCACTTGAAGGAACGCACGCTTTCCATTCCATAGATTCGTATCTCCATTCGCTTTCAAAGTTCCCTCGATCTGAAAATCGCAGTTCGCGCAACCGGTAAAATTGATAGAATCTTTAAGGTAGTACGTAACGCCAGCTGGGATGACAATGGTACCGCCATTTCCACACGTAGCGAAAGCAGAAGTGATAGCTGGCGAGTCATTTCCAGAGCTGGCGCCTGCTGCCGGGGTACAGACTGCTCTACGTGCAATCTTGTCTGGAATAACTTCTAGAGGGGAAGGGGCTGCTGTGACAGCAGCACAGAGCGTTAAAGCCAGAACTAATTTCATAGCAGGGGTTCAAGCGGCTTGGAATTTAAGATAAACAAATTTTGTAGGAAGGGATTCTAAGTAACCCCTCACGAAAATGGCATTCTGGCTTGGGAGACCATCGCGATCTCGTGCCATTTTATACCCAATGTGGTTTTATGACGCGAAATAATTTTCCAGACGGATTAAGGAGAACCCAATCCGCCCGGTTTTTAATAAAATGATTGACTGAGGTTGAACTAGAGTTTCAGTAGCTCAACCTAGCGAATGTGAAAGGACATGGGATGATACCTCTTGGCCCTATCATGGGGACCCAACGGCTAAAATGCAAACTCTTGCGCCATAAGTCCAGGGACAACTCTTAACAAAATGCCGGGTAGTCTAAAATCGAAATATGCCGTTTCGCGCTAGCGAACACCGTTTAAGGTAATATTCTTCCATACGAGACCCCGAAGGTCAACTGATTGGAGGACTTTAACCCTTCCAGATCGACGTCTAAGTGATTCCCGGGTTTTAACTTTGCCCCACAGTGTGTTGTTCGTTGTATTTACCAGGTACGGAACTCTCGCGTTATATCCCCGCCGAACCCCAGATTGTCCCGGCTAAATAGGCAGAGAAAAAGCTTGTATTATTTGAAAACACCTATTTTAGTTCTGGCTAAATTCACGAGGGTTCTTCGATACCTCCAGGAAAGTTGTACCATGGTAATAACTTTTCAACCGAGGTCTGCTTGCCACTAATGCAGCTGAAAGAACTGGATATGATTGATCCCTTGCCTCTATCAACTTCGAGATTGTCCGTGATAACATAGCTCCCTTAGTTATAACTCACATCGAAAGTTGCGTCTTCGATCAAAAAGATTTCTAGATATCAGAACTAGTTCTCAGAGACGGGGTTTTAAGCGAGATAAGAGCCCCCTTCCCATTGAATATATGCTATATCTGTGTTATATTATTCACAAAGCTTGCGTCTAGAGGACTAAAGTGAATGAGAAGTTAACTTCGAACGACTAAATAAGATGAGATGTAAGCAAAGCCACCGAAATACCCTGTGGGGATTCCCGAGCAGTAAATATGAGAAGACTAGAAGGTTAGATGAAACTGATTAACTCGTGACTAGGGGGAGATGCTATCTTTTCAGAGTATTTATGGTCGACACAAACCGAAGGTCACGTCTTCTCTCAACATCCCCTTAACAATAACGCGACTATTCTGTCGAAGCCCCATAACCATATATATGGTCATATATTTTGATTCTTGTATCTTCCCCTTGCGACGCCCTCCGTTGAACCTCGCCTGCTATATATTCTATCCCTTGTTGAGTAAAATATTTCCCAACCTTTTCAGACTTCACTAGGCTGTCGACGATATTGTGTTAGACTCATCGGCATCGATGCAAGCTTTGTGAAATAAAATAACACAGGCAACACACGTGTGTACACGTTCAATGGGAAGGGGACTCTTATCTCGCTTGAAACCCGTCTCTGCATTAAAAGTCTGCGTTAAATATTTAAACGCGTTCTCCTTCAGAAGCCAGAAGTCTATTGTTCGTTGTTTGAGAGGCTCCTAGCCTGCCGGTCGTGGAATCTAGCTGACTAGTTGCTCCTAGCGGTTGTTATAATGGCAGCTAGGTACCTACTTTACTTGCAGATTGTGTTGCAGGTAAAAGATGGAGCGTATGGGTCTTGCAAGATCTTGTCGAGGGCTTCTATCACCCCGATGCCGAAGGAGTCTACAGCGAAATGCTCAAGCCGATAAACCAGAAAATCGGACCAAGCATTCAAAATCTAATCTGCGAAAACGTGGCGCATCATCACCTTGAAGTCCGACAAACAATGTATTTTGGAGAACATTCGAACCCTTGTCACATTGGCAGTTTCTCATTGGACCTGACCGTCTTTCGCCCAGCTGTTCAAACTTACTCGTAAGGGGAAGCGGCAACACCGCTTTCCTTCCTTCGCGGAGGCTCACACCTCCGCGACCTATCCCAATTAGTCGACCTGTGAATCTAGAGGCTCTTTCTTTTCTCTAGTCGGAATTCAAGAGTTATTCAGCGACGACCACATTCATATGGTCCCATCCAATCAGAGCGCATCGCTACCAGTCCGAAGCTAATCCACGATTGGCCAGATCCATATTTCGTTCCTTTCTATAGTGGTGGACGCTACCACTACGAGCTTGGCGAGCGATGGCTCTTTCCTTCCCATATCGAAATATTATCCCAGTGCACTGTGTTGGGGACGTCCTGGACACATCGTAAGGAGGGCTTTACTGCCTAGTCACGATGACACCAAAAAAACAAAGGAAATATACAATCCTATTGGTTTAGACCATCTTTCTTTGCCAAGTTCTAGAGCTTGTATCTATCTTCAGTCTCTTAGCCCAGTTGCTACAACGTAATCATGGCTTTCGACCGCAGGCAGTCAAAACTGAAATTGAAAAGCGGAGCACGCAGCAGATGTATGCATACTTCAAATCCCACTAACGAGGACGAAAGAATACTCTAATAAATCCGCACCGTCTCCGGATCCAAGTAAGGTGTATATATAATAATGTGACTTGCCTTCCTCCCAAATGTCTTTTTCTTCGACCATTTCCACTCACCCACCAGAAATTCACAAAAAATAACATCCACACGGCCCGTGCATATATTCACAGCTTCTCTTCTAATACCAGAGCATTGGCTCTTCCCAATTGCATTTAGTCCTTGACATCTTCTAATCTCCTTTCACTTCGTCAGTTTCGCAATCCCCTGAAGGATTCACCTAAGTATATCCTCAGCCATCAATAAGCATTTTCGAACCATATCCGAGATACCTCAAATATATACTACCTACCTCTCACACCACCACCGCCGCCCCGATAGCAAATATAACTAGCGACGGTATAGTTCTAGAGTATTCGCTCTCTTTGCTGGCAACCAAGACACCATAGATCGATTTCTATCGATAACAGTGTCAAATACAAATAATCTTTGATCCTGAATCACACTATGCCAGCCACTCTCAATATAGGCTCGGCCCAGAAGGCCCTTTCTCTTCAAGTAAGTTAACTCTGTTAGCAGGCCAATCTATTCGTAATTTTGGCTTGCATGCTAAGAAGACATATAGGCATCTTCTAGCGGAGGAAACAAGAAGATTATCTTCCATCCACCCGTCCCGTCACAACTCGATTACACCCTAAGAAATTGGGAAACTTCCTCTATTACCGAGGACTATTGGACCCATTTACAAGCTGGTACTTCGCGAAACCATGAAGCTGTTCTGCGAGGTGTTGAAGATCTACTTAACAATACTCCCAGAACCTAACCCTAAATCTTGCGCGTGATTGGGAATCTGGAGTTCTGTCCCTGTTTTTGGAGAAATTTGTAATGTCATTTTTTGATTTTGTTAATTTTTTCTCTATCTTTAACATCAATGTCTATATACGGTTGCTTAAAGGTGTTGGGATATAGAAATTGACTTGCTTGTATCTGGATACCGCCGTGGACGTATTCTCCACTAGACCCTCCACTCTTCGCGAGGGATGCATCCGGATGATACAGATCACTTCGTTCCCACCGCCTTGAGGTTTCGATGTCTTACCAATGCATTCACATCCTTTGTAAAGGCTTGGTAATACGGAATAGCTCCCGTGGTGGGTCTACCGGGAAGTAATGGCAGCATTAGCAATTTAACGCTTAATCTAGGTGCAACTATGCTCCCGCTGGGAAGTAATTCAGCATATGCTTGGGCGAGGTGTATTCCTAAGTTGAGAAATATTCTCTCGAAGACTATGACTGGGTTTTGGGATATCAACATCTGATGTTTACTGGCTTTGAAGCACCTGCGGAAGCTTCCATAGGCGCAGCAAAGAGTAAGAGTCGAACTAGATTGTTGATAACCCAACAGGTAGCTACTGGGGGCCGCAGACAACGCACGTACTTGTAAATGATGTTTAAGATGCATCGAGCTATGTATCTTTGGTACCTTACGTTACAGATAGTTATAGAGCGCGGAAATCAATGATCGAATCAAGGTAATTTGCATCCGTATTAATGCTGGCATCCATTGCTGGCTTCGTGTGCTAAGTATCTAATAAAACAAGTGATTCGAAGTCTGGAATTAGATACAGTTAAAGAAATTGAAAATGATCCCGAAAACATGAACGCCATAACGCTCTCGCTAAGAAATGCTGCAGACTGAAGTAACAATCCAATGCAAAGCTATGAGGTGTGTGCACAAGATATCAAGTGGCAATGTTTAAAAATATGTCAAGCCCCTGAACCCCTTTGTCAAGCCAAAAACGAAAAAAAAAAAAAACACGCACAACACCAAACCTAATCCCTTCTATTAAAAACGTGCTAAAATGCTGATTGAAAGTGGGAATGTTTAACGTGTCAATCGTCGTCGTCGTCGTAGTCAAAGTCTTCGTCGATTTCGAATGCGGCTAACATTTTACTTTGATCGACTATGTCGTCGTCGCCAAGGATCTCAAGGCTAGTGTCGATGTCCAATTCAAACTCCAACTCTTCTAGTCCGGTAGGACCAGAAAGGACTTTCTTCTTCTCCTCAGCGATAGATTTTTCCAACTGTCCTATCTTTTCTCCGAGTGTGTCCTCGGCGCAGAGGTATCCAAGCCTATAATTAACATCTTCAAGGACGATTCGTTCCGTTACAGTCAACACGTCGACCGAGAAGGCGCCATCGAATACCTGGGTCGCGAAGTGAATGTTATGAGGCGGCCTGTCGTTCAAAAACTTTGTTGCTATCAGAAGAGCCGTCGAAATTACGAGTTCCCCAAGATTTCCCATCTTCGCTGCGTCGGAACATCTCGTGTCTTGTTGGATGCGAGGGATTATTGGGTGTTGGAGCAGCGTGTGACAGAATTTGGAGGAAAGAGCGTCGAGTATACATCCTGCCATGGCGATGGTGCAAGAGGAGAAGAGGTGTTGACCGCGGTGAAGGCTCTGAGGAATGGTACCGGCACACTTTGGGGCTTTGCACGAAGGTGGTAGTAGAGAAGTGAGAAAGTGTGTCGAGGCGGTTATGGTTGGCGTTTGCCAGCTAATTGCCGTAGCGACAGATTTCTGCGTCGTCACGGCTTTGCCTTCGACATCCCACGGGTCGGTATCAATGGAATCAGGTGGCGTGGGGAACGCTGATAGAGGCTTCAAAAGAGAAGACCAATTTGCTGTATGTGAAGATGGAGAGGGTGATAGCGACTCTGGAGAGTCCGGAAGACAAGTGACAGTCAATGTCGTCGACATAATGGCGTTATGAAGGAAAACGGTGAAGCCGAGTAAATCACCGTATGTTGTGCAGAACGGATAGAAAACGAAGTCGTCGTCGAAGTGATGCCGGTATGCTCATCGGTTGGTGGCTGGGTATATATGACCTTAAACCCGAAGGCATATATACAAATAAGTTGCTCCTGGTAATATATAAAGATGGGAAATACTCCGAGAGTCGTAATTATTATACACACCCAATTACCGAGACTACAGTTGAGCAAACGAGCAACTACGTCGATCTCGAGCAATCGAGGTAAAGTTCTAGACTCCGAACAAAAGAACAAGTGTATTACTGCAAGCGAAGAACAACGGCAACTTCCAAGGTTCTATTCGGATACACAGACCAATAAGAACAAGGAATATTAGACCTGTTGGTATCTAAGCTATGTCAAACTTCTCAAGCTATAATAGCCAAGTGGGAAATTTTGCGTCTAAGCTCAGCCTTGATGTCACTCGCGAGAGTCTAGCCACCAGTCGGATATTGCCAAGTGAGCGAATCCAAAGTTTGTCAACACTGATTGCGCCTCGTCTCGTCGGTAATCTCAATCAGACCTAGGGATCTTCTTTATCCAGGTGCGGGGGTTCTAGACGGGATATCCAAGAGACTAAAATAGTGATTGAGTGTAACAGTCCCAAGTTCGGGTATAGCGTGTTCTAGAATGCTGTAGTATACGCTGAAAATTGTTGATATTGGCATCCACGATCTAGGACTTTGAATCGAATTTCCTGAGCGAGATCCAGATGGGTCGGTGCACCTTGTAATAGCAATCTTTCTCAAGACAGTAAAAGCTCGGACATTTGCTGTTATTAAGCTGAACCAAAGTCGGTAACCTAAGTCGACGTATATCCGTTTTCGTTTGATTGGAGGGCAGAGATTCGACGTTTTCGGAAAGGTTCTCGCTGGGCCTCAAAGCAGCTATGGGACGAGGTTTAGAAATGTGTTGTTTTTGTGGTGAGCCTCACGTTTATGGTGTGGCGTGATAGAATCGGGAAGTATGCTTGAGAGTCAGTTGACATTAAGGAGAACTTCAAGCCAAAGACAAGATGCGATAATGACGCTGATGAAGAAATAAAATACAGAACAGAAGAGAAGCTAGGAGCTGGTGTAGCAACTGGTATATATTAAAATTTTCTAGTCAGCCCAAAACGAGTATTACAACTTATTTAGACATAAAGAAGCAAAAGAAGAAAAGGAAGGGAAAGCTGTTTGAAATAAAAGCTGCCTTGTGGTTCACATTAAAGGGAAGGGCTGATCTGGGTGAGATTCTTAAGGAAGGAAGTAATGGCTTGGGATTTGTTTTGGTGTGTGTGGGAGGATCGTGGGTTTGTTAAATATAAATTAGGAGGCGAGAGCCGGCGCACTAAGACCTTGCAATGTTTACACTGAGTGATTATTCTCATGAGAATCACATTCAGGAGAGCGAGCGGCCGCCTTTGCGAAAAGAAAAGCGCCCTAAGAAAGGAGAAGGTTAGGTTCTTGGCCCTTGTCCTAGTCGCTGTGACCTTGCGCAAACTGTTTATTGTTCCGTCCACAGCCTTATCTTGGGACTTTTGCTGGTCTCGTTGACAACTGCGCAAGCCCCAAAGTCACAAAATCACAAAAGGGAGCAATTTCGAACGGATACTAATCTCTCCTTGTCACCGGCTCACAATGGGCGCGGCGCAAGGAAGACTTGAGCACTTTGTGTCGTTTCGTGCTTGGAACCATTCCCCAAAGATGAGTGTGATTGTGCTGTCATTTCTTTCAAATCTTGCATGCAGGGAGAGGAGGCATCCTGCATCGCGATGCAGGCGTCGTTGTACCGCATGAGCAGGGGAGCACGCTGGTATGGGGACATCTGTGTGCCCAAACCTCCCCTAAGGATGTCATGATCAACGGCTGTCAAAAACGTACATATCTGCAAGGGGCGCCTGTGCTTTCGAGATTCAACCCCTTGGTTTTCGAGACCTTTTCTTCGGATCGTATATCGTAAATAGGGTTGACACGCCATCTCGAAAGAAACTCGCCGCACAGAATTCCTCGGTCGCTACCAAAAAATGACAGAATGGAACATTGGGGGTCAAAAATAGCAAAAGGAAAATGGAGAGAGTGGAGCCACCAGCCGCCATACCACGTCAACCCTGCAAGTGATCTCTTTTCGAATTCTCGACCAAGCTGGTAAAAGAAAACACCATGTTCGAAACGGCAGCGATCTCAGAACTCGGTGGGTCTCCCTTGATCAACTGAGGCTGTGGGCGCAGATTTGGGAGCTTGGCTATTTTTTCGGACCGTGATTGGGACGGCCACACGGAAGTCGGTGCCAATCGTGACCACCGACCGAGCTTCTATTGATAGAGGGCGGCTTGCCCACAGGAGCAATTATTCGGCATGTGCGGAACCAATGATACCGCTGATGCGAAGCAAATTGAAAGCTAGGCGCAACATATCCAAATATCTCAAACGACCGTATACGCGTATACAAACGCTAGTTTTCACCAAAGTTTCGAATCATAGGAACCAACGTCATCAGTTACCACAAGGAGGCGGCTTGCCTTTCAAGACAAATTTACTGCGAATGCTACCCAAACACCGGAGAAACGATGAATGAACGTAGTTAACAACCTCAGCCGAACTTCCTCTCAATCACTCGAGCTCCTGCCAATTTAAACGCATGTCGAAAGAAATTTTCGATGCCGGTACCACCTTAACACCAAAAATGTCGTAGGCTATTTTCAGCAAGCGAAAACGGCAAATACGGCAACCATCATCTACGCTTGCTTGGTTGCAAATTTGCCTCCCCGCCCGTCAATTTCCACCAGATGATGACCTAATAGCACATTACGATATGAAAACTTCCAACACATGAGCTTCAGGAGAGCTAGAAAGCTTGGCTCCGCGTGCTGCTGCGGGGAAGAGATCACAAGCTCAAGTGTGAACTTCAGCTGCTTGAATCCGACTAGCAATTATTTGCATTATCGTGCATTGCATTTCGGCGAGTTGGCTTCCGACATGTGCAAATATGCACAGCCGTTGACAAAAAGGGACCAAGTGTCAATTCCCACTAGTGTCGCCTTTGCTAGTTTTTGAGCACAAACGACTCCTTCATGATGCTTAATTTAATGAATCTCAACTGGAAATGTACCATAAGACATCAAGTTCCTGATGACGGATTTTCGAATTGTTCTCCATTCAGCCTTACGAGGTATGGGTTGTTCGATTGTCAATTAGAACTACAGGTGCAATTTTGGTGCAAGATCCGTGGCTGTGTTCAGCTCAAGTATCATGCTTACTCCTGTGGGAAGGAAGCAACGATAAATGTAGTTCCAGATATGACCAACGAATTACCTTAGACAAAATGGTCTGATATATTGGTTTGAAAAGAATACTCCTACAAATGAACCAAATATGCGATGTGCTCATGTTTCTCCTATCTGTCTTACGAGAGACTAGACAAGATACTACCAGCGATATGGGACCAACATAATACAAAAAGACTAATTTTGGGACTAAAATACTGTATCTTGCCCAGAAGACTTTCAAAGCTGGCCAGGATATCAAGTCTCCGATTATTCATCGACTGCACACCTGACACCGCTTGACTTTGCATTTGCTCACATCTTTGAAAATCAGATGTTACCTACATGTAGGTATTACCGCCTGGAGGGCCTCGAATTGCGTGTCTCCGCTTTCCGCTGCTCTCTCAAAGCCTCCAGAGCAGGCAGAACTTGAGCCAGTAGCTCCGCTGGTATAGGCCACGCCACGGTCCAGTAGACCCCCTCACTCCATTCTGGCCATTGCTGCAGTGTGCTCAAGTCAATATCGAAATCCGGACTATCGGGAAGGCCCCAAGTCGAATCTGAACTAAAGTCTGAGTTTCTGGCTAGATTATTCATGCGTGTAGAGATATCCGCAAACATATCCATCATGAGCGGGAGTACCGTTCTATAGACAGTATTGACCAATAATGCGTACATAACGTACATATTCGGAGTGTCCATCAATCCCATAGCCCCACCGGCAAAAGCGGCAGATATCCATGGTGAAGCGTCTCCATCTTCGTGAGTACCTATCGCTTCTTGGAACTTGTCTTCAAAGTATCGTTGATATCCGATATCTTGGCGTTTGAACTCTCCTGTCTGCCTTGGTCTTACGTCTACCACTAGCCTCGGCAGGTCTTTGCTCGTCTTACCCCATTTGAGGCCATCCGCATAGTTTGTAACTCTCGCCATAAATGGCCCTAGACTTTGGTACACTGAAAAAACCGTATGCCACACCTGCTTGAAGCGGTCATCTGAAACGAATACTACTTGCTGCCCGTCGAAGTTTTCTACTGTATCTTGAAATAGCTTTTTTACCAACACCTTCATAGAAAGGGTATCCCTCGGATACGGGTTGCTCAGCTCGGGCTGTGTAGCTTTGTCATCCCTTGGAAAAGTTGTATCAAAGAGACCACCTTTATCCATTATACCAGACGGTCGCTCGCCCGTGTTATGATATGACTGTTGGAAAACAGTCACCCTTCCCCCGTCTGCCCTTAATTCTTCGACAGGTATCAACTCGGTCATCAGCGGTGAGATGATTTCGAAAAATTGTTCTCTGAAATCAGACCAATGCTGGTCGTTTTTCAAGACGACTAGTGCCCGCGAAAGCCTATCTGCATCTCTTGCGAAGTTCCTCATGATACTCGCTGCGTGAAAGATGTACCATAGCGGGTTTTCGGGCATGTTGGTAGTGAGATTGCGAGCGAATGCGTCCCATTGTGGTTTTGTGATAGCGATACTGTTCTGAGAAGGCGTCCATTCTGAGCCTTGGGGTTCAGTTCGGGGCGGGCCTTGGAGTTCCCGTAGTCTTTGCAGGCTTTGTTGAACCTCATCCTCAAACATCTGAGGGTCCGGAGCTGCTATAGTATAGCTTACACATGACAAGCATGCGATAGTACGGATGATATTTAGCGATCGCATGACTGAAGGCTTTATCTCGACATAAAGCGTACGCGGGTATATTTCTTCAAGTTATCGATATTGCTGACCTGTTTTCATTGAAATGCTTACATAGTGCACAGCTCCTTACGTAAGACTACCTCTGACCAAACAATAAGTTGAACCTCGTTTCATCAATCGGCTAGTATCATTGAACGTCTATACCAGTTGAATTCGTAATATGAGATATTATGAGGGTAGCTTAGGTGCTTTCGGCGTGCGAAAAAGTCTATATCAGGGCCGACTTACAACACACTTCTCTTGTTGTATTTTATCCCACCAAAACGGCCCTCCTCGAAGGGCTTGAGCACGTCTCAAATGTTCTCGCCACGCGACTATTGAGAAATTTCTTTCCACATTTCTCTACCTAGATGGGCTGATATGGTGTGTCACGAGTAATCGATATGCAGGAATTGATGTATCCTAGCATGTGTATGTAGTAGAGAAAATCTTATCAAAACCTTCGATGACCATCCTCATACCCTTTACATCTCTAGCTCACAGGGGACCTTCTTCCCACATATATTTTAAACATTTGCCGTGAACCTACTACAGGGGCAAATTTAACTTAAAAAGAAATAAAAACAATGCTGTCCAAACGGCTCCTACTAGGGCTATTGCTACTAAACCGGGTCCTCGCACAGGACGGCGGAGATCAAGATGGTACTGCTACCGACCCAGACATCATTGATAGTCAGTTAACTGTCCCGGCGGATACAACGGCGCAAGATATCAACAATAACGCGGCGAATAATCCGCTCGCTACCCAACCTGGGGCAGAGTCCGAAGATCTAGGTACGGAAGATGAATTGTCAGCTATCAATTTCGCAATGCAATCGACCGGAGGCCCTCCACCCCTTGCGCAATTAGAAATGCCCGTCGCAGCACCGGAGGAGGAGAAACAACAAGAGCAGCCAGCTGCGCCTCAACTCTCGCAGCAAGAGTTGAATATGCAGCAGTTAGCAGCTTGGTCTTCCCAAACTCTCGCTGAAAAGAATGCGAACAGGCCGCCAACAACACAGCCGGATCTCGAGAACTCTCGATTGACAGGCTTCACAAAGTGGACTATTCCTTCGCAGCCTGGCACGTCTAACTATGTTGGACCTCCCGCAGCAGATTTTAGCTGGCGGACGAGCGTGGTTCTCACAGACGAGCAATACAACAAGTTCTCCGCTGCTATGAGAAGAGGTTACAATGGCACATCTGGTCCCATAGAAGCGACCTGGTGGAGTTGCGCTATGATCATAAACTGGAAGAAGTCTATCGACAGGCTACTCTTATCCGCTTCAAAATATGTGAAAACAAAAGATGCAGGGTTATCCAAACGTCTCGATGACGCTTACGAAGACATCTGGCGCAAGTCATATTACATCACAAACCACAACGTGGGGGATAAAAGCAAAAAGTGGCGCACACCGGGGTACTGTGACCCGGGTGGTATACTCCAAGTACCATCGTCCAAACAGATCGATCAGGCTACAACTCGTATCGAGGCAGAGAATGAATTAATCAAGACTCTTTTCTTCTACGAACAAGTCGCTCCGAACGAAATTTCTATTTCTGACGATCAGTTTCTGCACATCTGGAATGGGTTTGACAACAGCGCACTGTGGCTCTCCAACTGGTTGACAGAAACCTTCACCCCGCTAATGCGAGAAATTAACGTCAAGCTCTTTCCCCAGAGAGATTTATTAGCGAACCCGTTTCCAAGACCCCAAGGTGTTTGGAAGCGACGCGAGATCGGGTATGTGAAGTACTGGACTCGGAAGTATGGCATTATCTACAAATTCCTCCCGCCAGAGTTTCCGTATTGGGAAGTATGGGAAACTCCCTCGCATCTAAGTCTCATGTCCGAAATGCCGGAACAATTATTATACGCGACACACGCAACGGTGGTCGGTTGGACCAGGGGAATCATACCGTTCCTTTTAGAAGTGTTCGTGGATATGGCGCATAAAGCTTGGATCGCAGGATACACTGCTTCGTTACCTGATAAGGAATTCGCATTACCGGGATTACATGGCTGGGCTAGAACGAATTTTGGTATGGGATCCGAGTTTCTGACTGCAGGCGCGGAGAGGAATGTCACGGGATATATCAGGAATGCGAAGGGGGGTTGGCTTGACCATTGGGACGATAAGGCTGAGATGGCGAAGAATCAGTGGAGAGACGAGGCTTTGAGAAAGATTGGCGAAATGCTCAGAGCTCAGAAAGATAAACCGAAGCCGAAGAACACATTCAAGTCGCTAGCCAAGCCGGGGGATAAACCGCGAAATGGGTTTAGACAAACCAAGAAACAGAATTAGACAAATCCCATGGACCAGTTTACTTGTTCATTCATCTCATCGGGTTTATCATGGTGTATTAGTAACTAGTAAGATCCATGTAGAAAATCGGTAGCAATCTATATAGATTATTTTCTTAGATAAAAACTCTACGCTTGATATAGTTTGGCCTCGCGAGACCCGCGAGATCACTCGCTCTATAAAGTCAGGACCATTGTGAATAGATCTAGTTACACACCGAACCACCCAAATAAATTAGATACAATTAGTCGCAACTAGTTTCTCCTAAGCGGGACAAACAGCCTTCTCTATCCCATCTATTTACAAGCCCCTTCTACCATTTAGCCTGGCCGCCTCTAATAAAACTATTAGCTCATATGCTCTGCCCCACCAGTCCAATGATGTCTATCTCTTCTCTCCCTCTCCTTTCTCATCCGCCTCTTCCTTTCATAAACTGCCTTGATAACCCTTTTCATCTGCTCTTCCCCTTCTTTAAAGTTCGCTCTTGCCAGCCCCACTGTCTTATCAATCTCCTCAGGCGTATATTCAAAATTCCATGTACTCATCCACGGGCTAGTCTCCGGATCTACACCTGGAACCTTGTCATTTGGAATAAGCGGGAAGTAAGCGATAGTAATCCCGGCTTCCGGCTTCATCAATTCCCAATCTTCGTTTACAGCCTTCGACGGCGGTGGCTCTTTCTCACTTCCCTTCGTTTCTTTGGTGCCCACCCACACGGTCAGATATCCGAGTCCTTTATGTTCCTTACGCATTCTTTGCTCTTCTTCATCTGACTGCGGACCGGGATCATCTTGTTGTGCTTTACGGAGTTTGTCTTCGCTTTCTTTGGCCGAGCTACTTTCGATTGCTTCGGATAGTTCTCTTTCTGCGTATTTATCTCCCTCTTTTGGCCAACCGATACCAACGGGCCAGCCTCGGATACCGCGTTGACTGGCATAACCCTCGGTGAGCGAAATCCAGTTTGAGACTTTGATGTCGGCTGATGAATCAAATGCAATGACAATATCTACGTCGCGACCGGGGCGCAGTAAAGGGTAGGTTGCGAGATTGTTAGACATCCCGGCATCCATAACTGTTATTTGAATTAGCCCATAGTTTCATGTGATACACAAATAAACGTTCGGAATAGCTTACGTTGAATCTCCTCGGTACGGTGAATGCTTTTGGGAACAGAATTCGGTAATCGTTCCTTCATGCCCAGGACGTAGTTTGGTATCGCGGCTGGTTCAATCGGATGAACTTTGACGAGATCGTCATTCCGCTCTTGCACCAGTCTATCGAGCTCCGTGAAGAGTATGAAACTCGCAAACATTGGGCGTACCTCGGCGTAATAATGGGATAACGTAGCACAAAAAGCGGATCCCCACATGCCTAGCAGCGTGGGGATTTTCATCTCCGGGTTGTGTGACACATTCCGGCCGGCGTAGAACTTGCGGCCAAGAGCGTAAGTAGGTATACCAGCTGTGATATCATTAAAGTTAGCTTGTTATCAAGGTGTGGGGGAAATCGAATTGGCAAAGTACCTCCTAATTCTTCCATGAAAAATTCATAGCAGGACATTTCTGCCCATTCAAACCACGCTTCTTTCTTCGCTGCTTCCTTAGCTTCTTCAGCTGAGATGCTATGGTCCGAAGGTAGTTCTGTTGGCTTCTCGCCCTCCCCCCCTAATCCTGGAATTTCATGCCGCACGGCGGTATAGATGCTCAGAGGTTGTTCTCCGCTATCTACATATCTCCGCTGTGAAGAAAGGCGCATATCCTCATCATGCACGGTCATTTCATTTTTGGGGACGAGGAGTCTGGCCGCTAGCAACAATCCGTACACATCAACGAGACCGAAGGATGCGTAACCATAACCATTCTTCTCTACCAGTCCCCGTAAGAGGTATTTGTTGGTGGGGGCAGAAGAAATGAGGTCCATTATTGCCGGCGGATAGGCGATATGGGTGTGTATTCTATTTTTCAAGTGATCTATTATGGTAGTAAAGGAGCGGTTTCCGATACTATAGTAAAGTGTGAGGAGCCAACAGGACCCGGAAACACCGACAAGATAGGTAACGCAATCAAAGAGGCCGGCCTCTTTGCAGGCCCCGAGAGACCCAGCACCTGCAACCATGGCTCTAAGACCACCACCAGATCCGGTAATTGCTATTGTGGGAATGTCATCTTCGTGTATGGACCATTCTGAGATACCTAGATATTTGGCTAAGGCTTTCTTGAGATGCTTTTTGCGGTTTCTGCGAAACATGAGCTCATCATCGCAAAGTTGATCGGAGACACGAACTCTAGCATCCCATAATATCTCTGGATTGATTTCGGGATCATTGGCTTCCTCCCATAACTCAGATGCGAGGGTGCCTGGCTCCATATTGACCTCACGTTGGACTTTGTTCCACCACGCTGGAATATCAGACGCCCAGTCCGGCAACCAATTCAGCGAAGACGTAAAGTCCACGAAGACATTGCCGGAAGGAGTCGGGAGGTACTCGGATAGAGAACCCCACAAACCCTCGTTTTGCTTTTTGATTTTTTCACGACGTGCTGCCTCTTCGGCCTCGATCGAGCGTTGAAAGGTCCGAGCATGCCTACCGAGCTCTTCCTCACGCTGATGGATACGGTCTTCGATGGCACGTGTCTCTTCGGCTGTCTTCGGCTGCAACTTTTTAGCACCGGCGGCGAACCGCTCGCGCAGAGATTTCTGAGGCTCCTGGGGGACGCCATCATCGAGACGGAGTGTGTTGATGTTGTAATATATTAAAGATGCGCCACCAGCTGTGGCGGCCAGAGCGAGATAGGCATTCCTATGCCACCGATTGGGACTGAGAAAGTGCTTGGAAGAGGTGGTGAATTTAGACCGGTGTAGGATGGTGGTGCTATTCTTCCCAGCGAGGGACGCCCGCAGCCGCAGCCGGGGCAACTGGGAGAGCATTGCGGGCGAACGGGGTCATGAAGACGAAGCCATTGACCGGACAGAGTTGGCGTTTGACATGTGCGGACGAGAAGTTATAAGAAATAGTCCGCGCTCTTATCAGTAAATTATCGCAGAGGAAGAAGAAAATTGGACAGGCAGTGGCGTCACTGCGATCGAATCGGTCGAATCGGGCTCTCGGCTGGGGGTCGGGCGCCTGCAGGGATCGAAACTCTCGAGGTTAGCCTGCAGACCGGTGCACTTCGAGTCGATTGCAGTCCCGGATTCCGATATTCGATATTCGATATCTGATATCTGATATCCGGACGCTGTATCTTATATCTCCCCTCGCAGTGCCCGGCCTATCCTGCGTAGTCTCGCCCGCACGCGGTTGCGCAGACGCTCAAAGTCCCACAGCCGGCGCCGGGCCTTCGACTTGGCCCGCAGCGACTGGAACTGAACCTCGCCGCTGAGGGAAGTCCCCCTCTTCCGTAGCATCGAAAAAATCATTTTCCGGTGGAGGTGGCGTATATGTACGTTGGTGGAGAATCGAATCAGATCTGGTCGAGTCGAGGCGGAGGTTGCAGCTACCAGAACCATCCTCCGCTGCACCAGCCAGTCTCTCCTTCATCACCACCGCTGTCCTCGACATCAACCTCCTTCTTTATCCGGACTTGCACCCGACGGTTAATCCCCCCGCCAGCCTACACGACCTCGCACCGTACGAGTCCGACGTCAAGATGGCCGTCCTGCCCGAGGAGGAGGCCGCTGAGGTCGAGGTCTTGAACGACCGCCTCAAGAAGATGACTGCCATCACCGACAAGATCTCTCGGTCGCTGGGCAAGCTGTCCGGTTCCGCTCAGCAGGTCGAGATGTCGGTCCAGCCGATTCTTAAGCAGACAGGGTCGCTGACAGCTCTGGCTGGGAGTACGTTGCCCTTATTCGCGGTCCGTGGGACTCGTAGCTAAAGACGCGTAGACATCGATTCTGGCATCGCGGAGATTGACAAGACCATGCAGTTGCTGGACCTGGTGAAGCACGAAGAGAATACTATCAGGAAGGGGTACGCTACTTTGTTACCAAACGACAGGCGATACGGTGCTGATATCGGGCAGACCACTGGTCGTAGGACTGACCGACTACCTCAACTGCGTGAAACGGCTCAGCGAGGGCCTCGCCGCCCTCAAGTCTACAAACCTCAAGGCTTCTCAAAAGGCTGTGAAGGAGATGGTACGCTGTGATTTCACTGGTGTAGACCTGGCGAGGTGTACCCTAGCTAATTTCCGAGTAGACACTGCTGCTGAAGACTGGCGCCGTCCAGCTTGAAGACCAGTTCCGCAAAACCCTCGCCCAAGAATCCAATCCTGTTGAACCACTTCACTTCATCACCAAGAGTAATCTACCAGCTCTCACATCTTTCTTGAGATGTCATGCTAAATAACGCCTATTTACAGAGCTACCATTCCCTAATTTCAATCCCGAAAAGCTCAATACTCTCGCTGTGCTCAACGAGTTCCTATTCTCCACGATCGCTACTTCTTCGAATCTCCAATCAAATGTCCTGACCGTCTATGCCGATGTCCGAGGCAATTACATATCCTCCTCACTCTCCTCCCTATCACAGGGATGCGTAAACACCGCCACTCGCCGTAACATCGCCGCCTCGTACGAAAAGGGCGATAACGGCATAACCCACTACGCACAAGCCATCGAAGGCATTTTTTCCGCCGAATATGAAAACATCACCCGCTTATTCACCTCCACAAACTGGCTCAAAGTCTACACATCAACTACCCAACCCGCTATAACCGTCTTCTCGAACACGATCCGTCAATTAAACAAACACATCGTCGCATTCATGATCACCGACTGTTTTCTCGCCTACGATGTGATAGAATGCGTGACCGCTACCGCTACCCGTCTCGGAACAAAAACCGGAGAGAAGAACGAGTTCGTCGAAGCGTTAAAACCGATACGACAAACCGCATCCGCCAGCTTTTACGAACTGCTGGAAGATTTGAAACGAAAAGGAAATGCTATGGCGGCAGTGCCGTTGGACGGTACCGTGTGCGAATTCACACAAAACGTCATGGCGAGATTACGACGGCTGACGGACTACCAGGGCGCTGTTGCTGGTTTACTTATCTCTTTGGGGGATAAGAATTGGCAGACGCCGTATACGCCTTCGTTGAGTGTGAATCAGCAATCTTTTGATGTGGGCGCGGATGGAAATTTGTTTTTGGCGAATTACTGCATAGAGAGTATCGATCGATTGCTCGAGATACTGGATTCTAAGGGAAAAATCCATCTTAAGAAGCAGCAGCATGTCGCGGTGTTTATGGTTAATAACATCGCGTATGTTGAAACATCGATCAAGAGAGGAGGATTGATCAGCGTGCTTAGTCTCGGTGGGGGGCTGGCCAAGGTTGAAAAGTGGAGGAAGAGGGCTGTTGAAGATTATATGATTCCGTACGTCAATCATTCTAATGACTTTCTCAAACACAATGCTAACATTTTCGGTGATCAATAGATGGAAAGAAGCGGCGGGGTATCTTCTCGATATGACTTACACTTCGAAAGCCGCCATTACTGTCTCCGCATCCGGCTCGAAACCATCCCTCACATCGAAAGATAAAGAAGCGATCAAAGAGAAATTCAAGAGTTTCAACACGTTATTCGACACGTTGATTCAACAGCATAAGAGCTATATATTTCCGGATAAGGATGTTAAAGCCATGCTGTTCAAAGAGATCACATTTATCAGTCCGCTGTACGGACGGTTTTGGGATAAATATCACGAGGTTGTGAAGGATAAGCATGTCAAGTATGATGTTGCGGGATTGCAGTCGGTGTTGGCTAGCTGTCAGTGATATGTCTTCTCCCATATTTAAGGGTTTAGTGGTTGTGCAGCCGTTTTTTGTTTTGTTGGTACGTTTTGGAGTATTATAGCCTTTGCTTGTTGGAGTTAAATGCGAAGGATCTTTGTACTTTTATTAAACGAATCTATCAGGATTATTACTTCATGCATTCCTATATATATAGGTTCGCGCTTCTTAAAGACGGAATAGATGTCGTTAAAATACTTCGGTATTTATTCATTAGACTAGAAATGCGGCTCATCATCAAGATATGTATCGTACAGGGTAGACAGCAGAAAAGAGACTGAAAGAAAAATATAAAACGGGCCTGACAAAAGACGTTCGTTAAACGAAAACACGATGGACGGGATATGAACAGAATGCAAACTCTAGCATAAGATTCAAAAGGAAAGCTTTTCCACCGCAATAAGAAAAAAAGATAATTGCTCCGTCTCGTTATTATTCTCAGACCGACCTCCTGCCATCGATCCCGAGAACACCAACTCTCTTCTTTAACAGCCTATACTCCATCCACAACCCAACCCACTCCCCAAAATCTTCCATCTCCTCTCCAAAGCGATTCTACCGCTTAATCGCATGCGTCGCCCTCTGTATCCAACTAACCCTCGGCGCCTTGCCCTTGCCCTGATGCATCTGCTCCGGACTCTCCGGAGGACCACCGCCGTTACCACCACCGTGTTGCCCCGCAGCAGCCTCGAATTCAGGATGCATCTTATGCAACTTACTATTCTTTCTATGCTGCGGTTGCGGGTGGGGGTCTCTCTCCCATTCTTCATCATCATAATATTCATGTCCACCAGGAACCGCTGAATGGCCCATCTGCTGACTGCCGGGTACGCCCGGCTGCTGTGACGCCTGAACGTGTTTATCAGCCTCTCCAAGGTCAAAATGCACAGTACTACTCTGCGGCATCGCGCCCACTACTTCAGCGGGGACGTTTACAGGAGGGGCCGTCTTTTCGGTCTGGTATCTGTCAAACACCTCGCGCTTCTTTCGGTCCAGGTCGTCCATCTGCCGTTTGTAATTCGAAGTTAACAATTCCTGTTGTTTTTCGAGATCCCGGAGTTTCTCTTTGACTTCGAACATTCGTTGTCGTTCGCGCTGGAAATACGAGACGGCGTCGGCGATGGTTCGATCTTGCAGGTCGAATTGAGAGCGGACGTAGTCGTCAAAGTTGCCCGCCGGTTGGCCTCCACCCAATTGCTGGTTTTCAGCTGTAATTGTATGCTGCGACGATTGCGGGTTTACGACTGGCGGGAATCCCATGTTGCCACCGTTATTGGCCGGATTCGAGGACGACGAGTTCATTGCGTTTGGTTCTATGCGCCGACTTGTGTTAGAAGTGTAGGCGGTCTGAGGTAACGGATTGGAGGATGTACGGAGAGCGGCGGTTTGCGATTGCAGACGTTCGACTTGTTTGTCGTACGGGGTTTGGAATTTCGAGCTCCCCCCATTGTTGGATGTCGCACCGGGTGCACCGTACGACGATGTGCGATCTGGGACGTAGGCGCTTGGAGGAAGAGCGGTTTGCGCGGCCATTGCCACGGGTTCGTAGGAGGCTGCTTTCGTAGGACTGTTGCTGCCGCGTGGTCGGAGAGGGGCTGGAGTGACGAGTGGGGTTTGGGACTGGCCCATGACTGTGGCTTTGGTTACAAGGTTCTCCCAGATGTGGCCGCATTGTGGGGAGTCTTTGGTAGGGTATGAATTGCCGCTGATCAACGTTCTCTGCCAGCCCTCGAGGCGCTTTTGGAGAGAGGATGAGATTTCGGGCCATCGTGTGAGCTCGACGGTAACAGATTCTGCGGAGCGGGAAATGATGTCGAACCCGGCAAGATCAGAAGCGGAGCGATCCGTGGGACCGAGGAGGATGAGATTGATGAACTCGCGGATGATCCAAGAAGAGGTTTGGGAGAGAACGGTGCGGACATCAGAGTATCGGTCCGAATTGCGATCTTCGTCAAAGTAGCGGCCAGAGATGGCGAAGTGAAGGGGGTACCAAAGGGCCTTGACGTCTTCGGGAGAAAAGACAAGAGAGCGGGCGAGTTCGGAAGTGTCCAGACGAGGTCGCTCCGAGCGATTGCTTCTAAATACTTGTTAGTGGTTTTATAGAAAGTTTGAGCAGCGCTAACTCGAGACTTACTTGGCTTGCGCTGCGCGATCTTTGTAGGTTCGTCCGAGTTCCGTCCTCTCAACGATAATGTTCGCAAACTCTCGATGCGACTCTGCCAGCAGAGCTGTTAATTGTCTAAGACAGTCTCGCGCATAGCTGCGCGCGGCAGCAGCGGCAGCCTCGGGGGGTCCGGAGCCAGTATGTGGAGTAGAATGTTTGAGGATTTCGGCGAGGAGGTCATCGTCAAATGCACGAACCCGTGTGAAGAGATAGGCGAGTTCCCAGCGAAGATAGAGCTTCCATTCGTCAGCGTTAGTCGCGCGACTGGCGATTTGAAGTTCCTCGACGGGGGCCTCGACGGCGAAGTTGCTGGTGGTCAGTTGGAACATTGTTCCTGAAATGCGATCGGGTTCGGTCGCTCAAAGATCTTGATCTTGCGAATGCGCGCAATCGCCAGAGCGGATATATAAGTATGATCGAAGAGCGCTCGGGGCGGCGACAATGTTGCGATGCAAGGGGGGCGGATAACAGGGAGGAATGATGTGAATAGAAAAGAGAAAAGATGGAGAAGGAAGAAGAAAGGTGGGATGATAATTCCCACAATTAATTGTGTGCGTCCCAGCCAGCCATTTAATTGAATTACGCAGGGCAGCAGCAGCAGCAGGAACAGGAACAGGAACAGAAGCGCCATGGGGCTCCCATCCCGGGCAGATATCTCTCGTTCGCAGGCGAAAATAGGAAAAGGCTGGGTACCCGGAGCCACGAACCGGGGCTGGTCGTCGCAATTCGCTGCCGCCGAAAAAAGAACGTGGTTGGCGTTCAAGCCACGCAACGCACGATGTGGCGCCACAGGTGAGGTTGGACCGCCGGGGCTCAGCCACAGCAGACGTTCAAACTCTGCGCCGTTCAGAGCAGCCCACTCCAACAGCCGATATCAACGACCACCACCACCAACCACGAGAAGACAGGGACAGCCGACAGGAGACGATATCATGCACCCGGCTAATCGATAGCTCCTACATTCCCAAGTCGGCTGTCTGCAGAATGTTCCGTCCCGCCGCCAACATCGTCCAGGCGGACGTCTCCCAATGCATCTGCCCTCGTCTCGCATTCCTCGCCCAGGCAAGGGCCCAATCCTCGAAAACGATAAGATCCCGCAAGGGTATGTTGCTCAAACGTCAATTGTAGTCCTCTGCTGACGTACGGGATAGTGCACACGGCCCAGCGTCGTCAGGGACAAGCCGGCTGGTCTCGCGAACAGAAAACGGGCTTCGCAAATGACCTCTCCGACACTCTCGCATTCTTGACTCCGAAACGGGTCTCCTCAGATATCCCGCAAACCCGGCAAAAGACCGAAGATCCTCGCAAGAGGATCCAAATATCATCTCTCCGTAATGATGGCACATCCTTCAACCCCAATTCGATGCGGCCCAACGATCGTTCCAATCTCGCCCATATCCGTTTCACACCTGGCGCATCGGGACCTATACTGGGTGGTGGTAGCATTGATGATGCACCCACATCATCAGCTGAGATGCTCGAGCAGATGAGGCCGATTGAAGATGACCACAAGGATGCTGTCAATGGCGACGTCCCAGAGACATCGATGCAAAATCCAGCATACGCAAAACTCAGACGTCGATTGGTGGATCTCGCCAACCACGGCAAACCCCAAGAAGTCTTTCAATATGCGAAATTTATGGCTTCTAAGGGATACGCTCCAACATTGGAATCGTACAGTTGTCTGATACAAGCCTGCGCGGATCCAAGATCTGGTGCAAAGATGCAAGAGACAGCTATGTCGTTACTGGCGGAATTGAAGGCCGAACAATTTGTTCCTAATAGCTCCATATTCCACAACTTGCTCAAGATACTCGCCCATTCGCCCGATTATCTCACCATGGAAGCTATACTAAAAGAAATGAAGAACGAATACTGGATCATGCCTGACACGGAAGGAGCACAGCATATTCTCCAACATTACCTTGCCACAGGACAGCTCGAGCGTGCATTGGAGATGTTTGATGATCGAAGGTCGAAAGGTGAGAAGGTGCATTATAACACCTACATGGAAATCATCAAGGCCTTGGGTCGAGTGAACGAAGTTGAAGAAGCGATGAGAATCATGTTTGAGTTCCAGAAAGAGTGGGGTTCCCTCAGTGCCGGGTTGCAGCCGATAGCCTGGTACGAGCTTCTCAACATCGCCGCCAGCAATTACCACGTAAGGATACTTCCCAGGCAACTTTCTTATTACGTAGTGCTAACCTGTTTCTAGATTGACGGCGTCTCGTATATCTGGCGTAAGGTTGTTCAGACCCCAACAGCTACCCCTGGTACCTCCCGCAACACTCTCAACCCCGACGACGGCCTCTGCCTCAAAGTACTCAACACCGCGGCCCGCCACGGGAACCCTAAGCTCGCTCTCGAAGTTTTCCGCATCCTCACTCTCCGGGGCGTACCATTCGAAGAACCTCACTATGCAGCCCTGATTGCTGCATATGCGAGAAATGGAGAGCTCACACCTGCGTTCCGTGCATTAACACTCATGCGAAACCAAAACCTCCAGACAACTCCGACAACCGCCAATGCGATCGTCGAGGCATTGACATCGACCGGCAGCATTTCAAACGTGGACTCTGCATACTCGACTCTTAAAGACTTCGTAGCCAGCAGCAATCAGAACGAAGTTGTCGAAGTCACAGGCTTCAACGCTGTTCTCGCCGCTTGTATCAAACTCGGGGATCTAGAAAGAGCCCTCGGTGTCTACACCGAATGCACAACCCTGAACGTCGCACCAAATACGGATACCTTCAACACACTCTTCGCAGGATGCGTGGAATGCTGTTCCCCACCGAATAAAGAACTCGCGATGTTTTTGGCAAATGAGATGAAGGAGATGGGATTACGTCCGGACGCTCTCACATATGAAGAACTTCTAAGGGTCAGCTTATACCAAGAAGACGACTATGAAGATGCGTTCATGTATCTGGAGGAGATGAAGGAGCTTGTTCCAGGCGGTAAGGTTAGACCGATGGTCTACGAATGGATCGCTAGAAGATTGGAAGAGAAGAAAGACGAGAGGTTACCGATGGTCGTTGAGGAGATGAAGGCATTAGGGTATGCTGATTATGCCAAGCCTTGGGAAGAAGTTTGCAAACTTCTAGCACAAGGATCCGCGTAGAGCGAACCGAAGAGCATGCCTAGCATTGTTCGTTACAATTCGGCTGTATAGAGCATATGAGCCTTTTTGGGGGTTTCATTTTTGTAATATATTCTTTTTTATCTTTTTAGATATGTGTGAATGTATATACGCGAGGCATTGGATACCTGAACCGTAGTACCGTCTCTGTACTTTTCTTCAACAAAGGGCGAAAAGAACTCGAAAATCTCCGAGGATTGCTTCGATCTTCTTACCCCAGATGCGCCCCGAATATAAGCTGCTCGTCACGCGTTCATTCAAACCACCCATATCATCAGGTCAATGATAACGTCGCTAACCATCCCACAATATTATACATTACTCCCCCAAAACCTTTCCCTGGGCTGAACACCTTAATTCCCCCTGCCTCTTCCACCTCTTCCACCACTACCTCTCCCTCTAAACTCGCCTCTCCCGCTACCCCGTCCCCGATCACCCCTGTGATCCCCGCGCCCACCAGCACCCCCTCTACGGGGTCCACCACCTCTATCCCCGCCGCCGCTGGAACGGTGATGGTCTCCGCTAGCCGCTTGTTGCGCTTGTTGTTCTTTTACGATGTCGATAATTTCGTCGGGGACACGGAGGTACTTGATGTTGTTGCCGCGAACGTATGCTTCCGGGAGACGATGGAAGGTTTCGCCGTCCTGTTTTATAAATAGAATTCATCTCGTTAGTATAGGTTATTCCATCATGGGTGATGCGTGCGTGTGAGAGCGCGATTGAAAACAAAGCTGCATGTAGCGAAGCAGAGTGAATTGTCATCGAGGTGGTGTGTATGTGATATATTTATATATGTGTGTGTAGATGCATGTGTATATATGCGGGTATATTTATTTATACGCTGCTGCTGCGGTGGGTGGTTGTTTGGATGTGTATGGAAATGACGTACAGGACTTGTCTGAATCACTTCTTTGAGTGTGAGGTTCATCCACGTGTCGCAGGACACCAGGTGGCCGTTTAGTGTTTCGCCGTTCTTGAGCTCGACGAGCAGTGGATGGCCCTGAACAGTTGTCAGGAGAGTTAACGGGAGCTGGAGGTATCGAAGGTCAAGACGTTAGCTGGAGTAATTTTCTTCGGATCGCGGGGTGGGTTTCCTGGGGTTCCTGTACCATTGTGAGTAATGTGTCGTGGTGAACGAGGTCACCGAGAAGTACTGTGGAGTAAGACGCCCGGGAGGGATATGGGGGCCCCGGTGGCAATCGACGGGGGGTGAGGAGGGGTGTGAAGGCGGTGTGTGTATGGTGGAGGAGGTTTGTAGTCGAAGTTTCGGGGAGGAAGACAAGATGCGGCTTGAAATGAGTGGACCAGGTCTAATTTGGTGTCGCGAAGGGCAAGTTGGGAACCGTTTTTCGACGACACAGACAACACATTGAAGCGTGGTATTCTAAGCTTAGATTGCAGTTTTTATTTGAAGAGAATGGACTGGTTATTGCGAGATATTGCTATTACTATTCAGAGAGTATCATAAATCGCGATGAAAGGCTTTAGTTACGATGATGTCAAGATATGATAACTAATAGCTAGACATGGGAGTATCTTCGGTAGTACTCGACCATCCGATTCTACCCACCCCAGTTCAGTCATTGGGCTCGTTCAAATCCGACGACCTCGTAGTCCATTTTGGCGGACTTGGGTCAGGTAACGGCCCAAGCTGGTTTAATGCTAAATCATATATTCGGAATAGTGGTTCCTCCCAACAACCCGAGAAATCAGCTATCCGCTTGAATATCCCAGGTATCGTCCACGGCGGTCGCACCAAAGGGATGCCCTCTTCATCGTATAGCTCGAATTCATTTGGCTCCGGCTCCGATAGAATATCCACAAACGCTCTTTTCCCTTTCATTACACCGGAAAGAGTCCGTGAAGCTTTAATCGCTGCTTCCCCGAAAGATGCCGTGTCGTTATATGCCTTTTGGAACATTTTGATAAAATTCCGTCGCCCGTGACTGTCCACCTCAAGGTTCGCTTCGTCCTCGATCTGAACTGCCCCTTCTATGATGAATGCTAGCTGCTCTAAATTCCTCATCGGGTTTGTGACCGGTGGGATGTTAAGTCCTGGCAATAACCGGATCTCTTCATCGAGAACCAGGAATATACTCCTGGAGTTAATAAACGTCTCCATCAAACTATAGAACCCCTTCCGAACTTTCTCCGCCCCTTCAACGCTACCGAATCCGAATCTATGCAATTCCGCACCAGAGACGATTTTATCTTCGGATTTCATAAGCTTTATCGATTCTTCGAAATTTTTGAACGTGAAAATCAGGACTTGGAGATAAAAATTTAGGGACCTCTCCCACGCTGGTGACTTGACGTCTTCGGTACGGAGGCTGCCTACAGGACAGCTGAGCGCCTTGCGTAATTTGAGCTCGTCGATTTCATTTCCAATCTGCGCCAGTGTTAGGAACTCAGAGCGGAGAAAGTCGTTCCAGTAGGGCTCGACAGGATATGGACGCAGTTCCGCAGCGGTGCATTGAGGAGCTAGTAAGAAGAAAACCCGAAGAATGACACCGATAAATGAGACAAGGAAAGTACCCCTGTGAGAACTACAAAGCCTCATATCCCCAGCGAAGCATCGATCCTTAATATCGATACCTGAGCTCAGTCATGCCTTTCCTCACAAAAGTTTAAAGTGACATTCAGATGATTAGACAATTTGGAGTTCCATGTGTATAGTCGCAACGTTGCGGCATTTTGAAGCCTTTTGAGAATGAAGATGCAGCAGGCGTTGCTTAACGATCTTGAGAGTCAACATTTGCGCTTAATTCTATCCCTCGTCTCTTAGAAACAAGTGCTTGCTCAACAGAGAGATGAGTCAAGAAAGGTAGCTACGTACAAAGTAGTATATCTACTATCGACATTTCTTTTAAGAAATATACATTGAGTAAACAAATCCATTAGAATATATCAATCCCCATTTAATAGCATCAAAAGCCCGCCGGTCCTACGACATGTGCTAAACAACACATCTAGGACTAGCTATGGGGCGCCGCTTGGCTGGCCAAGCGCGGAAACCTTCCAGTCCGAGGTCGCAGTTCCATCTTGACCTCCACACCTCACCCTTTACGCCTCCAATTAAGCATAGAGAATGGTAACGGTAACCTGGCGATTACCCAGGGAGTGAAAGTCAATATATCAGCGGCTTAACGTCGCCGAGTCGCATCATGGGCAATCCTGTCGCCGCAAACGTCCTGGGCACAGCTGGAGCGGTAAGTCGCGCGCAAATGCAAAATTATAAACCCAACCTTGACTAACGTCCAGAATATAGGTCTGCTGGTCGGTCCAACTGATTCCCCAAATTATCATAAATTACCGCCGCCATCATACCATCGGCCTACAGCCGTCAATGATGCTCCTCTGGGCGGTAGCAGGTGTCCCCCTCGGAATATATAACATCGTCAGCAATTTTAACATCGCACTGCGGATCCAACCGCAAATTCTCACATTCCTGAGTTTGGTGACATGGGCGCAATGCAGATACTATTCCTCCAAGTGGAGTCTTAAGAAATGTATTCTTGTCACCGCAGCAGTTGGGATGCTCCTCGGGGGCATTGAAGCAGGTTTAGTCTTCGCGCTGCGTATTCCCAAACGCGAGGGGTTACAGTGGCCGTTAACACTTATGGCGGTGTTATCCGCTGTGTTTTTGTCTTTAGGAGTGTTGAGACATTACTGGGACATTTACACTCATAAGACGGTTCGAGGAATCAGCTTTATTTTTGTGTTCATAGACGCGCTGGGCGATTTGACTAGTTTGATATCGATCCTTTTCGAAAATCACTTGGATATACTTGGTATGGTGATTTATGGAAGTGAGTTGATACTATGGATGGGTGTCATGGCTTGCGGGGGATGGTTTAACTTGAAGCCTTGGGTTGAGAGGTGGTTGAGTAAGAGGAAAGAAAGAACGGATCAACCAGCTAGTGAAGAGACAGTTGATAATGCGGTCACGATGCATGACTTGCCCTCTTCTACGTCGGTGTTTAGAACACCAAGTGCGACGGATGGCATTACAGCCAGACGGGGAGTCAGAACGAATGAGGTTGAAGTATAACATATAACCGAGGCTCATTCTAGGCCTTTGGGACAATATACTCCAGGGACTGCATAGACGTCATGTACATGCGTAGATTAGTTAGAGGAATCATCTTATTTACAATAAATTATTTGGGGGTGTCTGAATGGCTATCTTCCATCATAATAATGGAAGTGCACTTATGACACATTAGCGTTGAATTATGGTGGTTAAGCAGTCGAGAGAGCTCACCAGATAGTTCCAGATTCTCGAAGCCAAGCGTCTCGTCTAGACGTTGGCACGTAGGTAGCTCATGCACGTTTCCTACGAATTCTCGCGAACCTGCAGGGATGCCGATATGATGCCTGATGTTCGAATATCAGTCATACCTGACAAGTCTGCGGGGTAGATTCTGTCTAGGAGTTATGCAGTACTTGGAGATCCGGTCACTCAGAGGGTGAGTGAGTGAGGCGAGGTTCCAATTCTCGATCGTGATCGGTTGAAAGCTTCTACATCACAATGCTGTTATCAGCCTTGTTCCATTCCGAAGGCTCTTGACCTTGAGGGTGCCGTTAAGCCTGGGGGTTTGTCTGATAGTTCGGCTGCTAACCAAAACCGGTGCGCCGCTTTGGTATCGTAACTTCTTGATTCCCTCAAGATGTCAACGTCTATGCGTTGCGAGCATGTATTATAGTTCCTTTCGATAGCAGTACCTACTGATGATGATTCTTCAGCTACTAGGTACCTACTAGGTGGTAGCTGAAGAATCATTATCCTTCATCATCCCTATCTCTATTCATTCACAACGTACACCTTCTTCCTAGCAAACTTCTCGGATTTCGATACTGGTGTTCGAACATCAGGCATCATATCAAATTGACAGCCCCATTGCGATCGTCCCGCATCTACATTATCAGTCTCGCCCCAAAAACAAGTTTGAAGGCTAGCGACTGCTCGTACCTTTTAAAGGTTTTCAGAGGATATCCAGGTAAGAGTCAGACCTTCAATTTTGATTTCCCCTCACTTCAGCACCATACTGGCCTAATATATGCAAATGAAGATTAATCATAACTTACGAGTCACTTGGTTTTCTTACAGTCAATAGAGTCATTTCCCCAAGTCTTAAGCCCCAATACTGAGAATTCAATATCAACTTTTTTGTAAGCCTAGGGGGGTTGAAATATACCCTATTGGCTATAACAATCTCTTATCTTAAGTCTGGCTCCGCGACTAACTCACAGGAGCGCGACGAAGTATAAACAAGTCTTTGATCCTGTCAATCTATAGATCTACAATATTGACATCAAAATGTCCGATCCTCTTTCTCCAGATGTATCTAAATATCTTCCATGCTGTCTAAAATTCAGAAACCGCCCAGACGATATAGTCGACTATGCGACACTTTCAAATAGTGATCGATCTCTTTATCCCTCACAGATCAGCAGTATCATGCAGAACTGGGCGGAACTATCAATCACGCCTCAGCCGCTTGTATTTTTGATTGATGATAACAACAGTCTCACGCTTCAACCATCTGCCAATTATCCGGTCACCAACGCAACAATTCCCAAATACGAGCCACATTTCTGGCTGCCCGAGTCGTGTCTTTCTGGCCTCCAGGCCGAAGAGAAGACTTTCCGAAGAGCCTTCTTTGCCGTCGGCTGTCTGGTTTACCAAATTCAAAAGGGCGAGAAACCATGGAATGCGTTCAGAGGGCGGCAAGTACAAATGTTTTACGAGACGGGTATATACCCTCCGGATACTCCGATATTCCAGTATTGTAGACTCATTTTGTCTTATTGGAGCTCGGAGTTTGTTCTAGAGATGATAAGAAGTAAGTCGCGGTTCAGACCCCCTTCCAACTGGACGGCGATCTTGTTAACGAGCCTGGTCTTAAACTTCAGGATCCAGCAACAATAGGGTTGGAAGTATGATAAAGAAGTTTACGATTGGTACCGCAATGGTTGGGGGCCTAGCATTCACAACTGCAATGTTTACTCCTCTCATCCTCCCTGCAGTTGGATTCGGAGCCGGAGGGGTCGGTGCTGGAACCATTGCCGCTGGATGGCAGTCCTCTGTCGGGTTAGTGCAAGCCGGATCGCTATTTGCATTGCTACAGAGTGCAGGCGCTGGTGGAGCCGCTGGAGCGGCCGCTATTACCGCGGTTGGGATGGGTGGCGGAGCTACCGCCGCAGTAGCTGGTGCTGCGGGCATCGCCGCGAATAAGCTTGAGAGCAGTGATCTCGATAGTCAAGAACTTTTCAGACTCTTTACGACCCTAGTTAGGAATAGCTCTTCCTGATTAGCTAAAGTCCTGGCAACCGGCACTCAGGGGAAGCTACTTCGAAGTCATAACCGTTATTACTAACCAAGTTTCCGATTCTTGGTATTTCACTTGTACAAGCTTGTACCCGAATTTTGATATTCATGTTATTTTAGGCGACGGCATAGTCAATCCTATCTATTACATTCATTAAGCATTATTGCTATATAAACCTGCTTGATATATTAAACATTATACCGTTCTCTGCTCCCATAAAACAAAATTCCATTTAATATGTCAGTAAGTCTAGTGAAAGCAAGAGAAGAACACATCTTAATACTTGGAACCGAATGATGATAGAGTTTTGTCAAGATATTTCACCACGTGTTCCATAAGCTCATCTTTGAGCACTCCATTCATCCACTGAATCACAAGCACCATCTTGCCTTTCACCGTCGCCACATTGACAGAAAACGCTGGACCAGCCACTGAAGAACTCTGACTGAACAAAGCCCCCTCGATTCTCCAAGTGGGCCCCTTCTTCCCGTCGCCATCTTTGCTCGCTTCCTTGCCATCCTCAACATGTATCCCAATCTTACTCTCATCGAAAGTCCCCAAATTTGATACCTCAAAAGTCAAGCCTCTCTCTTTCCCCACCTGACCTCTAAAAAACCCTTCCAAATCCGAGACCAACACCAACAAGCCAACCTCACTATCTCTGGTGACCGCAGCGGCATCCTTTAACTCATGCGTAAGTTTCTTCATCGCATGCGTCTCGCCTTCCAAGCTCTTAAACTTTTCGATATCGTAATTAATCGCACCGATGCAATCCGTCATAACATCATTCCCCCAACCCGCGTGCTTTCTATAACTCATCGGTAAACTAACCTTCAAATTCTTCATTTTTCCGTATTCCTTCTCATCAGCATCTTTCATAACATTACACAGTGCATCCGCACTTGCGTATGCCAAAAATGCCGTCATACTAATTTTTTTCTCTCGGAGAGTCTTCAGTAACGTCTTCGTTCTATACCTCTCCACGACAACGGTTTCTATTCTCGTTTCCTCCAACTTTTCTGTGACTTTTCCTCCAGTCCAGATCGATTTTTGTAAGAACGACGGTAGTATACCTTTCGCCATATAGCCGGCGATTTTCCCGGCAGTTTTGAACCCCAATCCCATATCCACCACCTCTTCCATGGCAGGTAAAAGCTCCAGATCTTCGGGTGGGGTATACACATCGTATTTCCCACCTTTGTCCACATCGCTTGAATTCAAAGCCTTGACGAGTGAATAATGGAACGCCGCACCACTCAATCCATCCGCTATAGCATGGTGGAAACAAAACGCGATCTCATAATCAACCCTTCCCTCCGCGTTTGTTTCGGAATCGTGAGCGGTGGGGGTATTATACGACCTTTTTAAAACCGCGACACGCCACAACGGTTCCTTAGAGATCAGATCGTTTGTGAATGGGGTATTATGCAGGCGACAAACGAGATCTTTGTAATCCTTATCATGAGATGTTGAAGTACTCGAGCGTTCCCAAATGATGAAATTTTGACTCTTTGTGAAATCTATTTGCGGAAGACGGATCCATGATGGTGGGGTTTTGTCGTCTGATAGTTGGATTCCAGCGGAAAGAATTGGATGTTCTTTGAGAACTAGATGCAGAGCGCGGATGAGGTCGTCCGGGGTAAATGGAATCACGGTAGAGTAACTAGCCGATACGATGACATTATTATAGAATCCAATCGCTGAACGAACGATATGGAACTTTTCCATAATTCCTATCACCGATCAAACAACATATGGTTAGAAATCTGTGTTGAATATTGTTGCATTTTGAGATCCGAGTTTACCTGCTTGCCGGAGAACCGGGGAGTCGGAATCCTCGGAGGTCGTCGACATGCTGGATATCGAAAGCTCACGGGCAGCGATAGTATAGAGCTCCAGGTTTCGAGCGAATTGAAAGAAGCAATGGAATAGAAGTTTATATTAAAATTGATAGTGCATCTATTTGATCTATCCCAAGATCCGCAAAGATCCAAAGCTCGCCTTAATGTTCGAGAAAATATAAGAAACGAGCCAACGAGACAAAATTGCCGGAACGCTGTGAAAATGCTGCGAGCAAGGCAAAGAAGAGATATGACAAGAATAAAAGAGAAAGCCGAATGGAATCAATTTATAACCGGAAGTTTTAGCCAAGTCTCCGGGCCCATAGTCGTTCTACCCTTGATCCCACGGATTGAGGTATAAAAAGGTTGTGGAGCTGTGGAGTTGAACGTCGCAAGCTTCCTCGCGGCGCCCTTGCCTTTCAGTGCGCTTTTTCGCTTTCGTCATCAAAAATATGTAGCTAATGCAAGGGACCAGCAAAACATCCTGGCCGACTATTTGTCTCGACAATATACCTATCCAAATAACACGCCCTTTCCAAAAACAAAACTAACTCACGCCCGTTGCTTCAAGACGTTATAACGACTATCGCAGCCATTTTAGCACAAAGTAACAAAATAGACAGAAAACTACTACGCCGGTGTAGAATATCCATTTATCCTCCTTCGCTCTCCTTTCAATCATCCTTATGGTATCGCCGCTGATTCCGAGCGTATTCGCTACGGTGTATAATCTCTTTTGGGTCCCCTTTAACGTTAACTTGTTCAACGCTAATTCCTCGCGAACTGCCATGCCCCGAGCAAGAAACTCGTCGAGGGCATCATTCGTTCTGCTTAAGAAGTTCTGTTCATGCAGTGCATGCGATTCGCGATTGAGATTCGATGTTGTCGCCGGGGCGCCGAAGGCTGTGGTACGGTTTGCGGCTGCGGTATTGTTGGTAGAGTAGGAGTATGGATTATCCGGTGTCGCAGACGAGTGACCGCGCCGACCAGACAGTTCATTTCGATTCGATAACGTATCCTGTTCATCCACGCGCCATTAGTACGTGGCTAATTGACTCGGTCGGTTGTTTATCGGCGGTTGAAAGTTTTAAACATACGGTTTCCTCCCTTTGGCTCTTCAGTTGGTCGAAATGTTGCTTGAATTCCGAATACTGCTCTCGAAATGATTTTACTCTCTCCTTCGCTTTCTCCTGCTTCGCGGGTATCAGCTCCCGCTTCGCCATCGAGTCGTAATCATCGATTGTGCGCTGGAATGATGCTAGAGACGCCGTTATTTGACCTAAACCAGCCGAATGAGTTTCGCCGTTAGCTATGACTGCGCGAAGTCGGATCCGGTGCTGAACTCGGGAATATATCGCACCTAGTTTTCCCGCACTCCATGTCGTCTGCAAACTCTCGATGTCTTTCTTTATGGACTGGCTCTGCTTGAGCGCAGAGTTGAATAATGAGTTCTATGCCGGCGAAGACGTGTTAGCTGCAGTTTTCCGAGCTACAAGAGGCATGTTCACCGACCATTGTCGTGAATAAGGTGTATCTGCAGCTTCAGGGGTGAAGCTTCCACCGCAGCTAATGGTTCTTTCAAACTCTAGTCGCAGCACTTAACCCGATAATGATATCTTGGCGGATAACGTGGCGAAACGAAAGCGGGTATCAAGCTTAACTTGTATTGATGAAGCAAAGGGCGGTCTTCTGGAAGTATGATCGTGGGACTGGCCGGCGCGCGGGAGGGCAATGTTAAATATATTGTCAAAGGTGGGATGGGTTCGAAGCGGATGGGAACTGTCAACGGTGTTAAGATCGGACATACTTCGGCCTGCAAGCGAACACACAACGCAACGCCACCCAACGGCAGCCGCTACGAGGATGAGACACATATCAGGTGAATGGCCGGTGTGCGCGGTCCGTTATATTTTCAGTTGTGCGAGAATGATTTGTTCTAGTAAGTACCATATAGGTGTATGGCTACGTTTGACTAAGGTTGTACCTTTTTTTTTTGTGTATCGCTACGTATGGAAGTGATATTGAAGAGACTTTCGCGGAAGCACCCTGAGAGCGTCTCGTTTATATGGTATTTCGCTATTCAATAATATCTTAAACGGATGATAACAGCGGGCTATGGAATACAAAATCGACGAGATTTACTTAAACAACCAAAGTAAGTGAGGGACTAAACCCCTAACAAATATGCTACTGAGCGCCTAGTCCCGAAAAGCAGGCTCACTACAACACTAAAATCAAATAACAATAATGATAACCAGAGCCGCAAGACTCATTTCTCCCTCGGAATAAGCCTGACTCTCAACTTCCCTTCCCTCTTCGGAATAAACTGATCGGTCCAGTGGTCGACGAATGTCGAGTTCTCGTGGATTTCGAACTTGTACCTTCGGAATAGATTGGCGTACATGAGATACAACTCCGCCCATGCGAGGTTCATGCCCTGACACCACCTCGATCCCTTGCCGAACGGTACGAAGTATTGTTCTGGGATTTTATCACGGATCCAGCGTTCGGGTTCGAATTTGTGGGGGTCGATGTAGACTTCCGGGTCGTTTTGTTGGAGCATAGCCGACATACCAATAGTTGTCTATAAAAGGAATATATCAGCTCCGAGGATCTCTGTGGATATATAGCATTATGTATAGTGAAGAACGCACATCTGCAGGGATGAACTGTCTGCAAACGGTGACACCGCCCTGGGGAACGACTCGAGGGAGTCGTCCTGGGAGAGGAGGTGGCACTCTCAAAGCCTCTTTGATGAAACCGGTCAGATATGGCAACTTCAGTACACGCTTATACGTGATGGGATCGGATTCCACGTCTGGAAATTCCGCGAGGAGTTCTTGGTATAGATTATCTTGAATTTCAGGAGCTTTGCAAGCCTCGTATAGTCCGTTGGTAAGTGTCGCAGCCGTGGTTTCCGAGCCCGCTGCGAGGATGCCTGAGAACGAAGAGTCGGTAAGTCATAGTATCATACACCACCGCCGAGATATAATTCATACCGTATGCCTCTTCTTTCAAAGCATTGAATGATGGAACCTCATAACCCTTGCTTTCGTTACCGGTTAATAGGACCTCAAAGACCGTGGTATGAGTCGACTTGGCCTTCGCCTTTTCTGGATCCGCGAGAAACGAAACGACCCGCTCCTCCGCTTCCTATGATTCCAACATCTCGTCAGCAATATTCCAACATTCCCATCATGATGGAATCCATCAAAGGTACTTAAGGTATACCTTCTGAAAAGCCACCACACCCAACACATCATGAGGCAGAATCTTCGTAACCAGACTATACGGCAAAGCCCTTATCACATCCTGCATCCTCCACGTCCAGTTATACACCCACGTCAGCCTGATCAAATTATCCATCGCCGTGAAGAACGGATCGTTCAATCTCTCGTCTTCCAACATGCCAATACACTCGCTATACGCATATTCCGAGATTACATCCACGGTCAAACACCTGAAAACCCCATTGATCTCAAACCCTTCCGTTTCGCTCTTCTCCACAGATCTGCCGATACGAGCGGTAGCTAGATCGACGTATTTCCTGATTCGTGGTTCGAGTTTCAGAACCGCTTGGGTGGTGAAGAGAGGGTCGAGAACCGCGCGGCGGACTTTATGAGTGCGGATATTACAGTTTCCGAGACCGCCTTCTTTTTGTTGCGAGAAGCGATAATGGGCTTGAGCTTTCGGGAAGCGGTAGTCCTTGCTATAAAGAACATTGTAGAAAGTAGGATCGCTAACGTGGACTTCGTTAGGACCAATACGGACGACAGGTCCTGCAAAGCAACGTTAGATTCGATCCGTCTTAAAGCTAATGATCGTTTTGAGAAAAAGCGCAAATACCGTATTTTTCGTGCCATTCTACGGTTTTAAATCTATAGACAAAGGTTAGTCTTCGAACTTCTCGGTATACGTGGAGATATATTGCTTAAACGCACAGAAATTGCCCGTCTTGGTACACGTTGTAGTAAAACTCGTACCACTGCGTCATGGCGGCTAATCTAGGCCCAGGGATCTTTGCCAAAGGATGAAGAGGCGATAATCGGTAAATCGCACGCACAACCCAGAAACATCCAAATCCCACCGCGCCATAATAAGAAACATCGAGTATATTTAACATTTTGGTCGATTTGAATATCGAGGTAGGACGAAAAATGTCCTCCCGATAATTGTCGTGTAGGAGTAGTTTTTCGGATATCGAAGTATTCTGTCGCAACGGTAAAGGTGAAAAAGATCTCTGGGAGATTATAATGGACTATTCACCTTTGCATTTTGAAAAAAAGGTGTTTCCAGAGTATTCTAAAGGGGGGTGCGAATGGAAAAGCCACCGGAGGGGGTACAGGATATCTTTATAGACGGTGGGTCACCAGTTCATTCATCAACCTTGACG
Source organism: Dactylellina leptospora (assembly GCA_036971365.1). NCBI lineage: Eukaryota > Fungi > Ascomycota > Orbiliomycetes > Orbiliales > Orbiliaceae > Dactylellina > Dactylellina leptospora. The sequence goes on from JAJTUC010000001.1 coordinate 819,966, forward strand.
CCCCCCAAAGAGATACTGTGCAACCTACATGAACTAATCTGACTAAAAACTACTCCGTAGAGTTAGGTTAGCTCGGCAAGGGGAGGAGGCAGCGGGATATCCTAGGGTCCGCGATAGCCAGCCCTCTCCCGCCCCACCTCAGGCGGAAGCGAAAGCAAACGTTTGGGCCAAACCTTTTGACATAAACTCGTAAGAGAACCCGCTGATAAAGGACAGCGCGAGGTTGCATAATCGAATTGCAAAAAGTGGAGAAATATAGCGCCCAGGTGTTATCCAAAAAGAGCGGAATTTGTGTCTAAAAGCTAACATGCAGAGAATTATTCTTGTCCTGCAGCTTCTCTTTCTCTTGGGAAACTTTTTTTTTTTCGTATTTCTTGCGAGGTATTGATCCCAGCTCCTGGGGGTTGCGTTCTACAACAGGGATCGTTCGTTTGGTGTGGGTGGGTCCTTGCTATCCATCCGGCTATTTGACGCAAGAGCCACCACTTGCCCTCCCCAATCGATAATTGCCAGGAGTTCTCGTCAACTAGCGGGGGGTGACAAAGTTGAGAGGAAAAGATATGACTGGCTGGTTTTGAGGAACCATTCCGAGTGGAATAGATCGGACGTCTCACCATATAAGCAATCATTATCGACGGTGGCCATGGACCATGGCATAATACAAGGGAGACCGGGGAAGCAAAAGTAACGATCTTAGAGCGTTTCGAACGATGGAACGGGCAAAGAAAGAAGAAAGAAATTCCGTTTGGGACAATATGCAGGTAGATATGCAATGGGCTTTGCTTCCTGCAGTAACGGAAATCGCAGGATGCATGTTGTTTCCAAGGGCATGGTTTGAAGTTCGAACGCCATACTTCTTGGTGTCACTTTTTCGTTTCTCCCTCGCAAACTCCCCCGTGGAGCGGAGTAACTATATTACCATTGCATCCGGTTTTCGCCCATCCGCGATAATAATTCGAATTAAAAGCAGCTGATTACGAAGCATGGTTTTTCACTCCTCTAATTGGATATTAATACTAGCTTCTCTAACAGACGGCGCGTCCACGACCCGTGCCGCCGTCGCCAGCTTCCCCGAGACAAAATAGTAGCTGGATTACGTTAGATCCCACCCCCCCTTTCCTGCGTTTGCGTTTCCAGATCGCTGGAATCCGCACGTGTAGTGGTGGGTGATACAGAAGGAAAAGCACCGCAAATCAAATGCAGTTGGGGTCTGCGCTGCAGACCGATCTGTTGAAATGGGGTCCTTTCGCAGGTGATTCGGGACTGGATCGGTTCGCCGAACGCCCACCAGCCTGGCAAGAATGCATTCGAATGTGAGGCAACACGGCGCAGTGTAATCCCAAAGATACGGTCTCCGGAACTTGTTTTTCTGCAAAATTATACGGGTGTACGAAAATACTTATTTTTCCATAAGTTCCTTACAAATTCTGCTATTTGATGTTTATTATTCTCGGATTGTAGTTCTGGCGGGAAATAGAGCTACATGTGACCTTAAGCCTGGGGAATGCTCCAGCTAGCTTCCACCGAGCGAGTGGCCCATGCATGCTTGCAACAGGACAACTCAGAGCTCCGGAAACCCAGAAACTTCGGTTCCAGACCCCTTGCATGCGGCTGGAACGATGACGGCCTAGATAGACATAAGTATATGAAAACATCCCATACTTACGAATGACGTTGTACGAATAATCTAAAACGAGAAACCAACCCGAGTCTAGACTCAGCTGAGCTCATAAACATTAAATAGCGGAACTTGTAAGGAGCTTATGGAACAATAGGTATTCGACCTGGGGCCATATACCTTGCCATATTTTGCAGGTGGTTCAGCGTAGTAAAATACATGAAGTTTCTGGAATAAACCTGAAGAATCATCATTCAAGAGTACTTATCCTCCTGAAGGTCGAATCACAGCAGGTATAGCAGGTCATACACAGATAAAATTTCAAAAGAATGTAATTCCAAAACGAAAGCCTCGAAGAAATATAAATACACTCAAAGGTCCTCCAACTGTACCAATAATCCCGGCAATCGACTCCGTACCCGTGAATATTCACAGCGACTTTATAACATACACAAAATCATCCACCTCTCCGAAAAGCAACCCACCATCATCAAGTATCCTCTTCATCGACATCGGCTTCGCCGGCATGTCCTTCACAACCACCCCCACCTCCCTCCTCGGTTCCAGCAGCCGCGTCGCTAAAAAGGGTGGAATCTGCAACATTCTCAGCGCCATCGGTACTGTCTGAACCATCGGTACCCGGGAATCCCGCATCAACCAATCCGCAAACAGGATCTCATCCAGCGAACAACGCTTTACGATCGGTGGTACGGTTGTAGGTTTATCCGGAATATATCCTTCTGATCCACGAGTAACGATGGGTTCATCACCTGTGATGTATATCCCCGCCAGACGCTGCATGGCTCTATTGCCGTTATCTCTAAGGCGCCATTTGAAGTATAGTACCGGATAGGCTGATAGTATCTCAGGGGGTAAGAACGCGAGACTCTATTTTATTTAAGCATAGAGTATATCAGTTCAGTGGTATGATAGTAGGGTTTGAGGGAGAATATGAATTCACAGATGGTGTGGTAACTTACGACGAGAATATCCCATGCTCTGATCAAGTTTGAAAGACTGTAATGCAATTCATCTCTCCGTTTTTTATCCACCAATATTCTCGCGATATGGTCCTGATAAAAGATGGCGTCGTCAGGGTACATAAATTGCAGGAACAAATTCCAGTCCTCGTTTTCATTCCGGCTGGTTTTGTCGTATTCACACGGCGCTAGTTTCAACAAAACGTTGTATTCAGCCTCCGATAAGCGTGCCGGTCGTCTCGGTTGATAAGTTCTCGATCCAGCTTCGAGATACAGCTCCCGGAGAGCTTTGTCTGAGAATCCCTCGACCACGGGTCCAGTTAGGCCCGCCCACGCATGCCACCATTTCGTCCTCTGGAGTTTCCAGTGCATTATCAAACGTTCCACGCCGCCGGATACGATGTATTCTTTACAGTTTTCAGGATGAAGGCCTCGATCTTTATATGTGTTTTGAGTGACCGGGGTGACACGGTTGATGAAGTCTTGATCGAAAGTGGGAACCCTATGTTCGAAGCATCTTATATGCCAGTAATCTGCGTAGACACTGGTGTTAGAAGTCTAGCTAGAAGCTACATCTAATTTAGAGCTTAACTCCGTTAACGTACCGACGGTTGGCTGGGAGTTCGGTAAATTATTTACTGTCCGGACTCCTGGATAGACGGATAGACGATACCTGCGTGACTCAAGATTATGGCCGCAGCCTCTGCACCTAGACCGGTCATTTTCACTATACGGGACAAATTCGATGAAGTACCTTGAGCAGCGTTGGCGAATGTACCCGAGAATATCTTGATTTAACGCCATGGCTTTCTGTGAGTCCTGAGAGTTTGTGGGATGCGCAGTCACTTGTGAAATCGCCAATGTACCTAGCCGTAAGTACGCTAGGTAGCAAATAATGAAGTCGGTTAAGTAAACGCTAGTTGGTTAATGTTGAGGGCTCACGGGCTGGACTTCAGTAAGCCCTTAAGGTGTATTTTTAACTGATGGATTCTTAAGGCAGCTTGCTACCTAGCAATATGATATCGTCCTTAGAGCATCAGCGAGCCTGAACAGATAGCTCTAGAAACAGCATATCGGGTAGTCTCATTTATGCAGTAAATATGCAATTTTACAAATGTTTGTATGCGTGTGATAGTCAGGATCACACTGAAGGCAGCGAGAAGCACAGCATGAAATCAACTTGATATACAACTTGGAAGAAAAAAGAATTTAAATGTATTTAGATTAGTATCAAATGTCGATAGGTCTATAAGCTTCGAGTAGGTACATAAGAACCTTCCAAGCATTGGATTCGATGGTCTGCTCAAATGATAATCCATTAAACGAGGCGGTCAGTAGCTGATTAAAGGCTTTAGACAACAACCAGACTCCTAGAGGCCTCCTGTCTCCCTTTATCAGCATGCTTGAGGGCATGCTACCACTTAGGGCTTGTAGTCTGCAGATTCAAGCAGGTAGAATTGCTGAGAAGAATAGCAGTCACGCTGTGCATGCATCGCGTGAGAAGCATGAGAAGTGTGTTGAGCGCGTTGCGTGTTGTGGCTATCGATAAGCGGCCGATCCACGCGTTGTGATTGGCGGGCAGGCGAGCTCGGCGGGCAGGGATTTGTGGGGAAAGCGAATGGCTGGCGGCTGCACCCAGAAGAGAAAAAAGATTTTTGCGACTCATCTGGTCTGCTGCACGGACTCATCTCTGCTTGCCCTTCTACCTCCTCCTTCATCCCCCACATCTCGTCTCTATCACCGCTTCTCTTCACAGCATCATCGACCGCCATCGATACTTCGCAGGATCACTTTTCTTCTTCTCATCAGCCATTCGGAGTTGAAGTTTTTTCTTTTCTTAACGCAATTACACGTCGTTCGATACTTCGTATAACTTGCGTCTTTGCTGCATCGTTTGTCTCTAAGACACCACCATCATCATCTCACACATCACAATGACCGACACAAAACCAGAAGAGCCCGTCGAGGCTGTCGCCGAGGTAGAGGAGAAGACCACCGAGGAAGAGAATGTTGTCGCTGAAGAGAAGAAAACCGTCGATGAGAAGAAAGAGCGCACCGGGATCATCTCCGACGCCTCTGTCCTTCCTGAATCTGACGACCCCAAAGAAATCATCAAACAGGTAGCTTCTCTCACCCCATTGCTCAAAAGCCACGCGCTTACCAATTGTCCTTACAGGTTGAATTCTATTTCGCCGACTCGAATCTCCGATTCGATAAATTCCTCTACAGCCTCGTCGGTGAAGAGAACAAATGGGTCGACATCGCCCTGGTCGCCGGATTCAACCGCATGCGTCGCTTCAAATCCCTCGATAACATCAAGAAGGCCCTCGAGGATTCCGAGTTGATGGAGCTCAATGAGGATAAGACCAAGATGAGAAGAAAGAAGGCGATGGTTCAGATGAAGGACCCAAAGCTTGTTGATAAAGCTATCGTTCGCTCCGTTTACGCTGTAGGTTCTATAGTCTCGGGTCTCATTGATTGATGATATAGAGCGGGAGCTAATGGTCATCACAGAAAGGATTCGGAGTTGAAACAAAAACTACTCAATTCGATCTCGAGAAATTCTTTGAAGGGACTGGCGCGAAGGTCAATGCTGTCCGTCTTCGTCGCGATGACGACAAAGTCTTCAAAGGATCTGTTTTTGTCGAGTTCAAGACGGTTGAGGATCTGAACAAGTTTATGGAATTGGAAACGAAGCCAGAATGGGAGGGCAAGAAGATGACCCTCATCGACCCCAGGGCTGAGGAAGTAAGATGATCTCTCTTTTGATGGATTTATACAGTTTTACTAACTCAATCGCAGGAAACGGACGACGCCGAAAAGGAGAAGCTCCCAACTGCTGATAAAGCGGCGAAGGAAGCTGAAGCTGGAGTCAAGTACATGACCAAGGAAGATTTCGTTCAGATGAAGATGAAGGCTATCGACCAAGGCAAAATCAAGCCAAAGAACTACAAAGCGAACAACAAGTTCGACGCCTTCAAATCGGAACATGGATCCAAACCGCACAACGGTCGCGGAGGTCGCCAGAACGGCCGTGGAAACCAACGAGGCCGCGGAGGTCGACGTGACGGTGGCAGAAATCGTTCCCGATCTCCTCGAAGAGACAACAGGGACTGGAGAGAACGAAGAGACGATGATCGTAAATCTGGCTTCAAGGATCGTCGTGGCGGACGCGATAACACCAATAACGGACGTGATAAGGATGAGAAGGCTACTACCTCCGGACAACAATACCGTGCCGATGGTATTCCAGTTGTTAAGGTTTCTGAGGACCCAAAGAAGAATTTGAAGCGCTCGAGAGATGATGGGGATGCTGGAGATGTCGGGAACGGTGGAGACTCTCCTAAGCGGGCCAAGACCGGTGCTGCTGAAACATCTGCTTAGAAAGCGGAGGTTACGGAGAGCGCCAAGAAGGCCATTGATGACTGGAAGGCTAAGAATGTTACGGAGGAGGTTACTAATACTGAGGGGGATTTGAAGGCTGGGGCCACAGGCAAAGATGATGCCAAGGTGGAGAAGGGCGCTACGAAGAAGGGCGCGAAGAAGGATACCAAGAAGGGTAAAGGGAAGGGAGCCGCTGTCAGCGAGGAGACCGCTAGCAAGCGGGCAAGGTCGGAGTCCCCATCCGGCAAGGGGAAGCTCAAGCGGAGCCGCGAGGACGAGGACGAGGACGATGGGGCGGGTGCCGACCCTGCTCCTAAGAAACCAAAGGTGCAGGGTCGGACCCGAAGCTGCAACGCTATGTAGCGGTCTGCTCCTGACGCGGTCCTGGCAATCTTCTCCCTTCCCTTTACCCTGATTATTTTTTAACACGGCGTTACGAGATATGTTTTTTTTTTTTTTCTTCTCCTTTGTATTTCTATCAATCGTGATGCAGGGTTTCAAATAGAAGATGTGTATAATAACAACGCCGTATGTGCAATTCCGGGAATTAATATTTGCTTTCCGTGTACACTAGCACCGACAATAGACAGCGCGACACGCACCTGCATGATCCGACAATACGGTGATAGTTACCCTCACACCTGACAACAGAGGCGCACGCTCGCTCGCTGCGTTGGGCGTGTTGGCGGGACAGTTCAGGCGCATGACGTCAACCGCCGCCTGGCCAGCCAAAGCGGGCAAAGCAGGGAACATCACACACACATTTTTTTCCCGGGTGCAAAAAAAAGGGTACATCCATTCACACTCTCCGGGTCTCCTTTTCTGGCTCGTGATCATCCCGCATCCTCTCTTCCTGCTCCTTATCGCGCCGGTATTAAAGGTCCGCTATATCTCCCCTTTTTCTCTCGGGTTGCATCTTCGTTGCGACTTACTCGATTTTTTATAGCTTCGATTGGTATCCGACGTTATCATTTGCGACATCGTTGGGCTGTATCCGGTGTATCTGCGGTAGCTGCGATAAAACCCCTCATTTTTCTTTTTCCGAAGTATTATTTTGAAAGATGGCGTCGTATGCGGATGTTGTCGCGAAGGGCGGTCCTCAGGATCCTGAAGACGTATGTTATACCTATACCCTCCCTCCTCGTGAATATCGACTGGTTGATATCGTTGCTAAAATCTTCTTGAATCCAGGCGTATGTGGATTACCCATCTAGTTATTTTTCGAGCTATAATCGTTACTCGGACGTATCGAGGATGCTATATAAGCTACTACGATTAAAATGGATGAGCTAACTAACTATTCGGTATCTTTTATATACAGCGCCGCACCACCCGTGGATACAGTCATCCCAACCGACTCCTCCGTCGCCTCGCTGATAGATGTCGACTCCGGCGTTTCCGTCGTTTCCTCCGACTTTCCGGAACAGCAGGTGAAGACGTACACGCAGGCCGAACGATTGGAGATCGAAGCGCAAGTCGCGGCGGAGGAAGAGGCGGCGAGAGTCGCGGCTGCGAAGCGGAGGTCGAGGGTTGAGAATACCCGTGGGGATATTCTGGCTTGGTTTAAGGATCCCGTGCACAGCGGTGGCGCGGTGGTTAGCAGTTTGTTGGTTGTCGGGCTCGGGGTTGTCGGGTGGAGGAGGTATAAGGTCGGGGAGTTTGGGTGGAAGACCGTTGGGATCGGAGCGGGGATTTTGGCGGGATTTAGTTTGGTGGAGTTTTATGCTACCAGGTATTTCCAGATCTTGTGATATGCTTTTTGCTAGTTGAGGTGGCGCTGACTTTTGGGTTAGATTTGCTCAGAGCTATCTTTCAAAGAAGAAGAAGAATTAGATGGATTGGGGAGACGGGTTGAAGATGGAGGTGGATCTGTGTATAGGCTCTTTTATGATATGAACTCCGCTCTAGCATTCTGCAATGGTATCGTGCATTATGCGTGTGGCTTTTCCTTTTATACCTCTCTTCGCTTTTTTGTCAGCTAGATAATCGGCTATATTTCTTTTCCACTTTGGTTCCTTCTCTTTTGTACAGTCGACGAGCAGTAAATATCCTTTCCTTTTTATTTATTCATTCAGTTTTGCTAGAGAGTGGCTACGCCGTTTACTTTTGTGGCTCCATAGTTCGACGGGATAATAAAATACCTATCAGATATTTGATTTCAGGTATTGGATCTGTTTCTGTGTATCATGTGTGTGAGAACTACATTTGAATCATGAGGAATCTAGTGGCGATTCCAGAACGCTAAATAACCTCGATCACGGAGAGCGCAGCCATAGAATCGATTTATCAACAAGTTTATAAGCCAACCCTATTCAGATATTCGTTCAACCTCTGCTGCACCGGTATCCCGTTCCAGAGCTCTATCCCGTGCTTGTGCGATAGCACTGGCATACCGATCTGTTCTATCGCAAACGCAGCCGCGACGGTGGCATAAGCTGCCGCTAGGACTACATCCGACGTTCTAACGAGCCCGACTGCCAATCCACCAATCTATTATTCATTAGCCGCATGGTTTGGAGTATATATATATATATATATCTTATGTAGAGTGGACTTACGAAGCAATTTCCTCCACCTGTTGGATCAACGACTTTTTCCGAATCACTGTCCTGGAAATACGCCGGTAACCATCTCTTCCCGCCTTTATATCTTATGTAACACCCATCCTTTCCAGCTCTTACGATTATCGGACCGTCATTTGTGGAGCTTATACCGGATAAATACCACTTTTCCGCGTTTTCTTCGATGGTTTGTTTTACTTCGGCTTGCGATTCGGATAACCCGTAAAACGCACCGAGCTCTGCGGCGTTGGGAGATACTAAAGAGACTGATTTAAGGGTTTCCAGACAGGCGGGGAGTTCGGATGGGGTGCAGGCATCGGGGACGGGCTCCCATATTAATATCGGAAGGGTTGGGGTGGTTCGGAGGGAGGAGAGGGATGTGATTATTAGGTTGCAGCGGGTCGGGGAGCAGATTAGATGGAAGGAGGAGGAGTTTATTAAGGGAGTGTCTTTGAAATCTTCGGGCGTCAGGCGGATTTTCGGGGTGAGGTATTTGAAGGAGCGGAAGTCGCCGGGGCCGTACGAATTCCACGCTATCGAATGAGATTAATACATATCACTATTATTACTATTTGGAAATGATTTGATATATAATTTGGGAGAAGGTATGTGTACCTCTTGTGGTTTTTCGGTCCGGGGTGTCTCTTAAGATGAGATTTGTTTTCCAGCTGTCTATTTCACGACGGATGGGGTCTGGGAAATCGTGGCCGACGTCGACTATCCAGCCGAGGGTTTTGGAGAGGTGTGGTGGGGGGGAGAAGAGACGGGCGCCGACGATACCGAATGTGCCTGCGCCGCCGATGATGTCGTCTACGACTCGGTTGGAGGATGGGAAGTGGATCTGGTCGATTATGAACATTCCCAGGGTGACAAAGTGGACGGGCTGCCCGTCCTCCATGGCGCACCTACACCCACTTATATCTACCTACTCTACCTACTTACTTAAGTAGGTATACTTAGGAGATATCAATCACTGTTCGAACGTTCTATTCTGATAGATGTATAGAATGGATGAATTGAATTGAATGTGTTGTCGGTGTGTTGCGGTGGTCGTCGTTGTGGGATGGCAACCTCGTTGTTTACTCACAAAGACGCAGCAGCTGCTCTTCTTATACACATACACCTTCTCATTCTCTCCCTCGCCATCGTAGATGTACCCCGCCGACTATCTATTGACCGTCTGTCCTCCGCCGCGATTCGCACATTTTCATACCGCCGCACTCGCCTCGGTAATCTCGCTATCAGAGTCTTCTATCCGTTTCAGAGTGAGTGGAGAGACTGGGCAGCTGATGTTGTTTATATAATTTATCGCGCATTGCATTGACCCTTGCCTCGCCTGAACTAGCCCGCATATCTCTGCCCTCCGTCCAATCCAATCATACTTTAATTTCACCTCCTCTGCTCCTCTTCCTTCATCGACCTGCGACGGTCTCCTTATCAACTAGCTCGGTGTCTGCCGCCGGTTTTGCGACTGAACTGTTTCCAATATCACCAGGTCCATACCACGCCTTTTCTCCAGTTTCGCCGTCTTCAACCTTTTCCCTGCTCCGCGTCACTCGGTGGCTGCAGCACTCGCATCTTCTGACTCTCTCCCACCATGGGCGAAATACTCGGCGAAGATGAAGCTTCTTCGCTCCTCACGATCATACGCTCCAACAGAGGTACGCGACCGGCCGACGCTCGAATCCACTCACCCGTCCGATTGAAAAAAGACGAACCAGTTTGCTGATACTATTCATCCCCGGTGACAACTTTATATAGACGACGCCTTAAAAATCGACCAGCTCGTCCAAGCTAAACAAAAGATAAAACACTATGGCATCGACCCCCTCGCGACGGAGACTACCTTCGCCGCCCTCCGTATCGGCATGTCCCAAGCTTCCAACATGACTTTATTCCAACACTCCCTCAGCTGTCTCGGATATCTCATCAAACGGTGCAGGGTCAACGACGCCAATCTTTTAAAACGTGTATCCGTCGATATCCTCCCGCTTTTGATGGATAAAATGGGGGACGCCAAGGATCGGATTCGGGAAATGGCGCTCGCACCAGTCGTTGATATCTGGACCGTTGCGCCGGTGGAGACGGAACGCTTCATTCGCGAAACTGGGCTTACTAGCAAGAACGCTCGGCTTAAGGAGTCGAGTTTGGAATGGCTGGTTAGAGTATATGCGATGTACGGCGGGCAGCTCTCTATAAAACCCTACACCAGCTTGTTAGTGAGATTACTCGAGGATGCTAGCGATGCGGTGAGAGACAAGGCGAAGATGGTGGTGGTCGAGCTTTTCAGGTGAGCTTATTCTTTTCTCGTGAGGAAACTATGCGGTAGCTGTTTGACTGATGATGAGCTTCAGATCTGCATCGGGTCCAGCCAAAGCCGATCTCCAAAAGTCAATCACGGAGCATCAGGTTCGCAAAACAATAGCAAACTATATCATCGAAAACATCAATACCGGTCCCGATACGATGAGGAGTTCCGCTAAAACCGAGAAACAACCAGCGCCGAAGGAGGAGAAGACCTCGCGAGTGACCGCTAGACCGACCTTACTCGACTCGCTTCCTGGCGTTGCTATGGAGGATGTGAAGGTGTCTTATGTGAACACTGGGCGGGAACTCGAGAACGAGCTTAACGGGATGTTGACAGATCTGTCTGGCAAGGAAACCGAACACAACTGGGCTGCACGGGAGAAACATGTCACACGAATACGAGAACTCCTTCGAGGGAATGCTGCCACCGACTATCCGGTGGTATTTGCGGCTGGGATAAACACACTTCGGGACGGTATTATGAATACCGTCAAGTCGCTTCGGACGACGTTGGCTACGAAGGCGTGTCAATGCGTGAAAGATCTCTTTCTCGTTCTCGGGCACGCCATGGATCCTACGGTTGATATCATCCTGCCGACCATGATCAAACTGTGTGGTGGTACAAAAAAGATTACTGCCGAAGCCGGAAATGTTGCTTGTGCTGTGATCTTTTCCAAAATAACATATCACCACCTTCGCATTCCGGCTTATATTTACAGCGCATGCACCGATAAGAATATTCAACCCAGGTTGTACGCTGCTGGTTGGATTCGGGCTCTTTTGGAGGCACATGCTCATGAGAAGCATGTACTCGAGCATGGCGAGGGGTTGAAGAAAATCGAAGAAGGGTTGAAGAAAGTGCTCGTGGATTCTAACCCGGGTGTGCGACAAGAGGCTCGAGCGTCATTTTGGGTATACCACGAGCTCTGGCCCGATCGTGCTGCTATGTAAGTTTTCGATTCGCCTTATTATCTACTGATTTGGGCTAATGATCATTAGTATAATGGACGCTCAAGATGCCAATACCAAAAAATTACTCGAGAAGGACAATCCGAACGGTGGATCCGTTGCATCTACTTCCTCTTCTTCCTCCTCTGTCCGACCGGGAGCTGCGCGTGCCGCTACTATCGCATCAACTAGACCGTCGATAAAGGACCAAATCGCCGCTCGCCGAAAGGAAGCAGCCGCCGCTGCCGCGCATGCGCCAAAATTAGAACCTGCGCACTCTTTTTCCAGCTCTGTCAGCGCGACATCATCTTCTTTGCATGGATCAGTGCCGGAGAAGTCTGCCATGTCGTCCGGTCCTGTTCGCCCCGGTCGCCCGATGAGGCCGAAGTCACAACTCTCTGCTCGCGTGGATGAATCGAAAAGACCGGCATCTTCCAGTAGTAACGGAGATTCCGCTAGTGCAATTGAAAGAACGCTAGAGAGAATGAACGGCAATCGAGCAATGAGCCCTTCCTCGTCCGCCCGGTCTGGTTTCTCGCCCTCTTCTTCCAGTTACAAGAAATCAGTTACCACTTCACCTCCTGGGTCTTCGAGAATCGCCAGACCTACTGTTAGACAGAGCCCGTTGAGCCAGCGGAAGATGACGATCCTGGAACAGCTCAATCATCCGGATCATAAAGTTCGATTGGAGGGCATAGTTATCCTGGGTTGTGCTTTAGCTGGACGAACGCCACCCAATTACGACAAGAGACCGCCTGTCCCGCCCGCTGATCAACTCGCTCCCGCGTTGCAAAAGCTCTTGAATGATCCTCATCCTGAAGTCGTGGAGAGCGTTTTGGCGCCGGAGGTTCTGCCAGAGCTGGTCAAGTTTGTTGGATTTGATCAAATAACGCCTCGGGTTCTCCTACTCAATGAAGTTGATGAAACGGAGCATCCTAGGCCGTATCCTACGAAGAGTTTGGCATCTTTGAAGGAGCTTCTTGCTGATTCCAACGCCGCGGATCTTTTATTTAGGGTTGTGACCAGTATGGGTGCGAGTGGAGCTATGACCCGGAAACTGTTACAGGGTGGAGTATCATTCACATCTATTCAAAGGAGGCGCATATTACATGGTGCACTCGAATGGATGAATGATTTGCTCGGCGGAGATGAAGTCAAACCGAATGAATACATTGACCAACCGGATACATACAAGCTTGTTATTAACAGGCTTGTACCTCTGGTTCCTACTACAAAGCAACCGAATTTCCAATTACTGGCGAATCTTTTGAAGAACGTTCAGAAGCGAAACCCACTCATCTTCGACCGGATTCTCGCTACGTTTGATCCATCCATCCAGAGGGAGTTGAAGAAGGCTTGGGGAATGAAGGATGAAGATGAACAAGGGGAAATAGTTGAGGAGGAGGTCGCGCACGTTGAGAAAGTTCTGGGGATAATACCCTCGGTCAACGAGATGCCTCCACCGCCTCGCCCGAACCGCGGAATCGTCGATGTGCCGGATGTTACTCAGCGAACCGATTTCCTTAATGAGGATGAAGAATTAACGATGATTAACCCGATGAGCGCGTTGGCGAGTTTGAATCTCGGAGTTAGTAACTCGACTAAGACCACGAGTACGAAATTGTCGTCGCCGAATGATAGTATCGATATTCCTGATCTGTTGGGGTTGAAGGGGTCGAACGGAGCTGGTTCCAGTGCTTCTAGGACTCCGGAGTCGATACAGGTTTATCAAGACCCGGTTGGGCCGATTCTTGATTTCAAGATGCCACGAGATCCTGAGCCCTTGGCTAATATCACTAATAGTGTCCGTCCAAGACTAAAGAGTATGTCTTTTCTTATAGGGGTTCAATATCGGGTCTTTCGCTGATTATTTCTTTTAGATTTTGGGGCTTCTACGACGACTGGCAAAACTCCAGAGCAACAATTGCAGACTTTACAAAATTATCTACGGAAGCTTAAAGATGGCGATATCGATCCTCACGGACTTCGAAGATTATGTGCCATCGTTAGAGATAACCCTGTCAAGAGGGAGCAACAGGAAAACAAGGGCGTGGATTTCTGGGCTGGTGGGCAGACCTTTGAGGATATGCTCGACTCACTTCTTGATTTCATGGGGCAACCAATTGTTGGGTCGACAAAGTCCGGACAAGAACTCGCGGATGTCCGTGCACAGGGAGTTCAGTTACTCAGACTTTTGATGAACAAAGCTACGCCATTTTTCTCCGGACGAGAACATAGCGTCTTCCCGGTTGCCTTCAAGCTTAGAGGAGAGTATCCGACGCAAAGTCCCGTTAGCGTCAATTTGGAAGAAATGATGGAGGAATACGTTGACAAGGTTGCGGATTCTGGGATTGCGATTCCGACGGTCACGAGTTTTCTGATGAAAGTCTCTCATGCGCCTGTGACGCCTGCTGAGGGAGGGGGTAAGAAGAAGGCTGGGGCTGATGTACTTGCATTGAAGACTTTGGCTACGTTTGTGAAGGAAGGGGAGGAGGATGAGTTGAAGGGGGAGTTGGGGGTTATTGGGAGTATCGTGAAGAAGTATATGGAGGATGAGGATCCCGAGGTTCGAAGAGCGGTTGTTAATGTGTGCGTGGAGATGAGGAGGAGATTTGTTGGATGGGAAGGCGGGGAGGAGAGGATGTGGAGTGATTGCTTGTCGGGGCTTAATGATGGACAGAGGAACTTGCTTACGTACTACTTTGCGAGGAATAGTTGATGCGGGATTAGTGAGGTTATGAAGGATTGGGAGGTTATGAAGGCCATGATTGGATGAGGGGATGGGAATTACGATGCGTATGAATAGCTGGTTGTTTTTCTTAAAAGCTTGCTTGGGGTTTGCTCTTTTTTAATATTTTTGAGCGTCACATGCGCACGGATGGGTGCGATTGGTGTACCCCTTTTGTTAGTCTACTTGTTCAGCTCTTAATAGGAATATTGTAGTCTTGAGGTTTAAGCTTTCTATTCAGACGATTTTAGTGATTGAATCTGGTCACGTGGCCGGAACCTGGTTTTGAGCCGCAAGTTGGCGCGATTCGCGGACACGAACTTCCCTCCACATTCTACTTCGAATGAAACTTCTTAGAAAGTGTGTAATATATACTATACCGACTGCCGGAGAGCGATTCGCATATTAGACAAGGTAGCAAGCTCAGACCTAACTTGTAACTTTTTTTTCTTTCTTTCGCGATGCGATTTCCGAAGACTCGGTGAGCCAAAATTATCAATGCCGCGATTGAGGGTTTGCGACGCTTTTTAAACATCGCCTAGTTTTTTGTGCTAACGAAGATGTTGCTATTGAGTTTAGGAAAGAGACAAGACGACGGTTTAGTGCTACATTAGGCGAGAATATATCCAGAGAAGTGGTTCTGTGACCGGCATTCGATTCGCAGTGGTTGTATTCCGATCAATCGCTCTTACCCTGAACTCTTCGAGTCATTCCGACACCTGATTCACACGAACACCCTTCAAAATTCCGGAACCCCGTCTTATCCTGACCACATACGCTTTCAGATTCGAAGACAAGTCGACGAGACGCCGGATATACCCACAATTTCTACATTATGGCACCAGCTAGCGACGATGAAGTCGGGGAACCGTGGCCGAGAGTGCTGCAGCGGTCAAGGCCGTACCTTAACGAGCAGATGGTGACGGATTTGAAACCCACACGACTTTTGACGCAATCGAGGGATCAGCAGGCGGCGATTCACGTGTTTAATATGATTTGGGGGGTATCGGATAGCTTGGGATTGTACGTTTTTAAATGTCACGACATGTCGAGATTTGGGTTAGAGGGGAAAGTAGGGCTAATGTTTTGGTGGTGATGGGGGTTCAGTCCTAATCGAACGAGGTGTACGGCTATGGCTTTATATCACCGGGTGCGGCTCTACTACCCGGACATCGACTATAACCTCGCGGTGAGTTATATTAATCATAGCAAGCTATTTATTTCGGGGTCATGCTGATAAAGGGTATATTCAAGGACGTCGGGCTCGCTTCTCTTTTCACGGCGTCGAAGTTCGAAGACACGTTGAAGAAATCTCTCGAGATACAGGCGATAGCGTATAACCTCCGATACCCGAACGACGAACCGATAAATTCGGATTCCCCGCTTTTGGAAGAACAGCATCGGAGGATAATCGGCATCGAGAGACAAATCCTCGAAGCATGCAGTTTCGATTTCCGCACCCGAACGCACCAGCCGTTTCTGATAAAATTCGCGAAATTGTATAACATCTCCAAACCGATAACCGCGCTGGCTTGGTTAATCGCGATCGATGCGCATAAGACGTTGGCGTGTTTGAAGGCCACGCCGCAGGAACTGGCGTTGGCGGGATTAATCATCGCGGCGAGGCTGCGAGGGATCCGACTCGGGGTCACGCAAATCAACACGACGACGCCTTCCTCGGCGACGAATTCACCGATCGATCCAGCGATCACCATGTCGCCGGGGAATTTCGCACCGTCGTCCGGACCGCCGATACAGATCGTTTACGATCGGTGGAGGACGAGTTTCGCTGCGGTGTTGGAGTCTTGTCACGATGTATTGGATTTGTACACGGATCATTTACATCATACGTTCGTGGGGCCGAGGTACGGGAGTGATGCGTTTATTAGAGTGAGGATTGAATTGAATCGGGAAGCGAAGAATGAGGGGATTTTACCGAATAATAATAATGTTGCGGCGGCGGGTGGATTGCCGGCTAGTCCGGTTACGCCGGGGGGTTATGGGTATGGGACGCCGTATAGTGATTCTAACGGTGGCGCGAATGGGAGGGATAGAGAGAGGGAGAGGGAGAGAGAAAGGGATAGAGAAAGGGATGGGAGAGATAGAGGTCGAGGGGACAGAGATCGGGATCGAAACAGAGATAGAGACAGAGACAGAGACAGAGACAGAGACCGGGATGGTGAGAGGGATAGGGATAGGGATAGAGACAGAGGGAAGGAGGAGGAAGAGGATGAGATTGTTGTTACGGCTGGTGATAAGATTAGAGGTGGCGCTAAGGGACAGCAGTTGAATGATCGGAGTTTGCATGGAAGCGTGAGGTTCACGTTGAGTAAGAGGAGGGAAGATGAGGAGTGGAGGGCTATTAATAAGGCGGCGGAGAGGGGGGACTTGTAACATGTGTCTTTAACGTAGGGCTGTTGATGATATTTAATGTTTGGAGTTATGGTATGATATTTGTATTATATGGTCTTCATCCTCGGAATTCTCCAAATTTTGGCCCGCAAAGAATTAGTATTATATATCATGATACTTATGACGAGTATTCATATTGTGCTAGCTCTACGTGGCCATCGCTGCAGCGACTGTTAACTACCTTGCTTGTGGAATGTGTGAGGTTATCTCGAAGAACGGTCCGAGGTATTGAGATATATACAAAATCGCATGAAAACGCGGTGTATTATACAAGACGAAAAGCTTCTCAGCCTGGTATCCTATACCGTTCCCTGCGATTTTTTCGCTTCAGCTTCTCTTATTTGTTTCGTCCACTAATCAATAGAGATAACCACAATCAGCAAGCCATATCATCATATTATCGTATAAATGGGGGAGTGATTGTGACGTACCCAACGGCTGGGATAGAACCTTCCTTCTTCCGGCATGGACTCCCGGTGTTCTAGATTTGCGCTTATGTTGAAGACCATGAATGCGATTCCGAGGGTCAAGGCGCCCATTGTGAGGGTGTTCTGTCGCCAGTTTTTCGGTTGGGCGTACCAGCCTCCGGAGGGGGACCAGACGTGTTTTGGGTAGGGGATTTTGCCGCCGCCGCCCTGCATGACATGTTAGCATATAACCCGGAGGTATCGAAGGAGTAATTGGTACCATTGTGATCGTGAGTGGGTCGCGGAAAGTGATGCGGGGGTGAAGTGAGGATGCAGTCGAGGTCAACGTCGTTCGTTGTATGGCGGCGGTGGTGGTTAACAGTGGCAGGGGTCTGACGGAAACGGAAAGGTGCGGTGTTGAATTTTGGAGCGAAAAAAATTGCTTGGGCGGGCACTCGACACAAAATTGTTACACTTTCAACCTCATCCCGACTATTTTATCCGTTGACATCTTCGCCCCGCCGACAGCAATCTTGACGACGCTCCTTTCCTGTCGCTGGGATAATTGTTAGCTGCTTGTCCGGTCGTTCGATGACCTGAAAGAGCGTCTATCGTGTTCAATTCGTCTGCAGTTCAAACCGATAACGGATGAGCCTGCGATCAAATATATACTCTGCAGGTGGGATATTCTGCTCGTACACTTAATAATTGCAATATATAACTAACTTGCGGCAGAAGGAACGTCAAGGTAGTCGTCGGCGCAGGGGACAGGACGGATCAATCACTACATTTCCGTTCCATTGGAGCTATCCATAAAAATACACATCGATGAAAAGAGTCTCGCGGTCGACATGGGACTCCCTCCTCGTCCCTCGACGGTGCGTCTGCGGCAATCCGATAGCTCTTAACGACCTCCTCGCCTCGACATTCACATCTTCCTCTCGAGCTTCTCTTTCCACCAGCTCTCGATCAACATCCTCTTCGATATATACAGCTCTTCGACCGACGTTAAAACCCAGGGCTGCAGCTCGCGCATTCCATTCCTCGAGCCCTCTAGCTGTTATCCCAAAACTGCTACCCACGCAGTCGGCTAAACTCGCTGCTCTTCACGGACGATTAGAGTTACCGAATAAATACCCGCTCACAACCCTCGGAAGGGCGTTGATAGATCCCACCGCGGAATCGCAACACCATCTCAACAATGACAGTCTCAGCCATCTTGGAAACGTGCTGTTAGGATACTACGCATCCGAAATTCTAATCGTTCAATACCCACGTTTGCCGTACGAAGTCGTCAAATCAGCGATGGATGGGTACGTCGGGACTAAAGCCCTAGCCGCTGTAGGTCACGGATGGGGTGTCGAAGCTGCCTTCGCACCGGGGGAGACCGTTGATCCGGGGTTACTCCAATTCAATAGATTAGCGCCGGGAACACCGTTCGTTACATCGAAGGGCGGAGTCGCGTTTAACATCCCGCGGATGAGGAAGAACATGGTACCTAATTTTGAAAACAACCCCAGCGCGGAAGCGAAGCTAGCTGCAGAACCGGAGGCGGTGCAACAGTCGAGATATCAGCAACGGAGATCGGGAATCGTTGCTGATGCGGTGCCGTTGGAACACGCGATGGCTAATTTTGTCCGAGCGGCGGTTGGTGGGGTGTACCTTCACGCGGGAGGGTTACCCGCCGCGAAAGAGTTTATTCGTGCGCATATACTCAGTCGGAAACTGGATGTCGATAAATTATTCCAATTCGAACAACCGACGAGAGAGCTTTCGAGACTCTGCATGAGGGAAGGGTTTCAGAGTCCGATCGCGAGATTGGAGAAGGAAACCGGTCGGTATTCGCGACATGCGGTTTTCATCGTCGGGGTTTATTCCGGGGAGGAGAAGTTGGGTGAAGGACAGGGGAGCAGTTTGCCGGAAGCAAAGATCAAAGCTGCGATAAGTGCTTTGAAGGGGTGGTATCTGTATAGTCCTGTTTCCGGGGCTGATGTTCCCAGTAAAACGGACGGAAATCCAACATTACCGTTTACGCCTGCGGTGATAGATGTTGGAGACGTCGTGTCGTAGACGAGAATATACCCTTTATGGAATGATAGGTGGAGGGGGGTCGGAGAGGAATGCGGTAGTGGTACTTGTTTTAAGGTATCATACGGCGCTGAACGGCGATACTATCCTTGTATATTTGTAATGTACATATTTGCGGTTTTTTTTTATGATAAAAAAACCATCCCATTGTATATTTATTTTTTTTCTCAAATTTTTCTATTGTTAGATTTTTTTATCGACTAGCATCTTGGATGGACGGGTGGTTGATAGATGGGCCTCAAAAGAATCAATCAATTGTACAGATATTACAAATACTACGGAACGTTTACTATCTTCTGGACTGCACTAGTCACTCTGCGTAAATGGCGGCGAATCAGGGACGAGATATCAATGCTCTGTCGCTGGATTGTGACATAAATGCACCTGGTTGCGTTGTTGCTTCGGACCCAAAGATTTTTGAATATAAATTTCCCATCGTCTTTCCAGCCCAGCTCGGGTGACCCGATGCGCTGTTGATATCAAAACTTTACTTCTTTAGTCCGCCTCACAATCTTCCCATCACGATGATTCCGGTCCGATCCTCTGTTTCGCGCTCACTTATCGCGGCGTCCCGGCCGTCGCAATCGATCGTTGGTCGTGCGTGTGCGTCGTTTGCGACCCGTCGGCTTGTTCTCGCGCAGGCTGCGAGATGTGTTCAACGGGTGGAGGTATTCGAACCGCGGTTAAGCCATGGAGTATCCACTCGTGGGTTTTCGAATACCGCTGTGGCACGAGATGGGGATGCGAAGCCGGCGGCGGAGGAATTAAAATTCTACGTTTTCGAGGAGGTTTGTACCATATCTCAAGATAGTTTACGAAAGATGGTACGGATGTTAAATATATATGTTTCCAGGTTAAAGAATTTTCAGAAAATCCGGATCCCAAAAGATTGATCATTGGTAACCCAACTACTTTTATTCCTAAATCTACTTAGGTAAAAATAATAACAATGATGAATGCAAATAGATGTCCGTGAGCCCCGCGAGCTTCGGAAATCAGGAGTGATTCCGACAAGTCGAAACGTTCCATTCACGACAAACCCGGACGCTTGGTTTTTAGGAAATGAAGATTTCGAGAATAGATTCGGATTCGAGAAGCCTGATTATGATACCGAATTGGTGTTTAGCTGTAAGGCTGGGATTCGGAGCAATTCGGCGGCTAGGATGGCGAAGGCTGCGGGATATAAGAAGACAGCTAGTTACGAGGGTAGTTGGATGGATTGGGCGAAGCATAGTAAGTTTATATTCTACGAGGAAAGGGGTTTTAAGCTGGGTTATGCTAATATGTACCCAATTTTTAGCTGGTGGGCGGACGTATTAGGCTGTCATATCGTAATGGGAGGGTTATGATCAGGTCTTTTGGATAGCGCGGGCTTAGACAAGACTCGCTTCCTATGTGGATGGCATCATGTGTATGATATTATTTTACTCTTATACTATACCGACATTCTGCAAACTTTTAAATCGACTACCTCTGCTCCCTCCACATCGCAATGACTGGCACCAATCCACCAATCCACTTGATCATTGGAACATCACCCTTCTTCGCAATCTCTCTTCCGTTCACTTTTGCGTCGGCCAATAATTCTAGACATCCTTTCTCACCCCGTTCCACTCCCTCCCAAAACAGCTTATGCCCGACAACCATACGATCGTAGGATGCCTGAATACCTAGATGATAAAATCCAAAACTCACCAAAAAATGCCACCACGCATGTCCCTGCGGATTAAAAGTCGTCTCGATCCATTTAACACCTTCACCACTTAAAACACTCGACATGTCCGGATAAACGATCGGAAGATTACTTATCCAATCACAAAAATTGAGATCAGTGCTCCAGATAGCGATCGCGATGCCATAAAGAAAACATCCTCGAAAGTGTAAATTCCTCATATCATCTCTATGCTTTCTCACCAGATACTTGTACTCCGCCTCCGAGTATTTATCTTGAACATATGTCAAACCTCGCGTGTTCGAAGGCTTCAATACATCGCGGGCGCATGAATAGGTGCACAGAAACCCCGATATCTGCGCAGACCCGAAGAGCATATGAAAAATGATGAATTGTGTCGGCCCGCGGAATAACGTGAGAAGAAGACTGCAGGTGACCACGTGAACGAGGAACGCTGCTGAGATCACTGGTGTATACGGATCTCCCTTACTCGTTCTCCGGAGGGATGGAACGAAGAAGTCCATTATCATTCCTATGTTTCTTTTCGCGGGAGAGGCGAGGGGGAAGGGATCGAATCTCGCTACGATGCAGGTTGTCAGATGTATCATCGCGCACCAGACCATGGGTACCTCGTCGAAGGCTTGGGACCACCATTGGAGACTTCCGTGGAAAGCGACGGAGCCCCAGCCGACGATTTGGAGTGCGAACCAGGTATACCATATCCTATCGATACCCAGTAGATTCGGGTGAGATAGTAATGGGTCGTAGATTTCTTCTGGGGGTTTGCTTTTGGAATTGATGTTTTTGGAGAGATAGGTTAACGACCATTGGCCGAGGAGTCCAAAGCCGACCATGCATAGCGATGTCATGGAATTGAAGAATTCCGCGATGTAGTAGGAGATGGTGTAGTCTGGTTCACACCAATTGACTGAGGATGTGGGGATCCCCCATATTCCCACGGTCTGATTGTCGGAGCGCGAGGAGAAGACAGACGAGATTGTCATGGTGAGTCTGTGCGAGTTTGAAGCCGGTGATGCATATGTACATATGCGAGACCAGTCTTGTAGAGCGATACGATATAGAAAGCTAATAATAGTTTAGTATATATCCATAATGCATAGTCGAGTATATACCGACGTAGATATAACTTACCAATCTCCGGTGCCCTGATGTATTCGAACAGGATCCTCAGTTTATCTCCCGCAGAACAGACAGGCACATGCATGCATACGCAGGGCTGAAGAAGGAAGGAAAAGCAGCTGAGGGATTCCGAGGTACCTGAGCATCCCCGCTGTTTCAACCAGGTCACGCCCATTGCTAGTTCGCACTCGTATTCCTTCCCTAGCTATTGCAACAATAACCGCCGTGCTCGTTTCGAGACGTCGAGATAGCTAGCCATCATGCCATAACGACGCGCTGATATCCTCGCGCATGCAGATACCGCATTGTGCCTGGTCGCCCACTGCGAAGACCCACGTCCCACCACGCTTCCTCGGCTGGTGCTACTGCAAAAAGTCGACCCCGGGAGATAGCTAGCCCGAGCCAGCATCATCCGCTGCTTTTTAATCGAGCCTATCAGAGAGGCCTCTCCAGAGATCCGGCGGTGTCGCTGCGGTGACGTCAAACAACGTCTTCTGTGGCGGTGGCTGTCAGGGAGCTGAATTCAATTTCTTGGCCGAGTTTAGAGAGAGAGAGAGCTATGAGGTAGTCAGCCTGCACACCGCCTTATATGCGCCGGAGACGTCGTCCTTTGCACTTTTGAGCTTCCTACTTTTCCTTTCCACTCTCTTGAAACTAGGCTGCCGGCTTTCTCTGCTCACCGAACTCACTTGCGTAAGCTCCACAGCTCGACGTTCAATGTTGCCTGTGTTGGGGGCATTATTCGAGTGTATATATTCAACTGACCTCGTTCACCCATGTTAGCGACCCTCGCAGCACTCTTTTCCTGGTTTCTGGTATACCCCTTGGAGGTAATGGTGAGTACGACTGTTTCGCAGATGGGTGACTGCCACAAGATTCTAACTGTTGTACCAGGCGCAGATACTTCGTTCAATCGTCGCTGGTCCCAGGGTCAAGCACCCCGAGACCGGCTTGGACCTCGTCTATGTCATCGATAATAGTACGTCGCGAAGCGAACCAATGTCGCCGTAGACTTATGTAACATGCGCGCTGACTATATACCCCGAGTTTAGTAATAGCGATGTCCATGCCCGCCGCCTCAGGAGCCAAGTTCTACTACCGCAATCCGCTAAACAAAGTCGTCGAATTCCTCGACAAGGAACATGGTGATAACTGGGCGGTCTGGGAGTTCCGCGCCGAGGGTACCGGCTACGACGACTCCGCGTTCCACGATCGAGTATTCCATTCACCGTGGCCGGACCACCATCCTCCACCGTTCGCTTTAATCCCAAACATCATGGCATCCATGCGAAACCATCTCAAATCCGACCCTAAAAAAGTCGCTGTGGTTCACTGTAAAGCCGGGAAAGGACGTACGGGCACCGTCACTTGCTCATACCTCATCTCCGAAGAAGGATGGTCGAAAGAGGATGCGTTGGAACGGTTCACGAAGAAGCGGATGAGGCCTCAATTTGGAGCGGGTGTCTCTATACCTTCCCAGTTACGATACGTCGATTATGTCAGCCAGTGGGTATCGAACTATAACAAGATTTACGTGGAACGGTCGGTGGAGATCACGGAAGTTCACGTCTGGGGGTTACGGGAGAATGTCAAGCTCGCCATATTGGGTTACGTGGATGAAGGAAAGACGATAAAGAACTTTCATACTTTTACAAAGGATGAAAAAGTGCTGGTTGATGCGGATGACGTGAAGAATAGTCAGATGGTTATATATAAACCGAAAAACAGGGTGGTGTTGCCTACCAATGATGTTTGCATCGACCTTGAGAAGAGGACCAAAGCTGCGGCTGGGTGGACTTTTGTAAGTTCTACGAACAAAACCAGAAATCGATCAATACTAATAGCATGCTACTTCCAGGTTTCCGCTCTCGCTCATTGTTGGTGGAACTGTTATTTCGAAGGCAACGGTGCCGAAACGAACTCGGGCGTCTTCACTCAAGAATGGGAGAAAATGGACGGTCTAAGAGGGACTCTGAAAAAGGGCATCCGCATCTTCGAAAAGATCCAGATCGTCTGGAAAGTTGTCGAGGATCTCGAATCTCATACGATCAAAGAACCAAGTCCGGACGAACCAGTCGTGGGGACCAACAAGGCAAACGAAAATAGGGGAGAAAATACAGATATGGACCCGACGAGCCATAAAGATCTAGGACTACGGCCTGTCGGCACCGAAGACGACGCCACTAGCGTTGGAGGATCGAACTCGAGGGCGCCAAGTCTGACTAGTAGTCTTAAAGATCTGGTTCTCAGGGATAAAGCGGACGCAGAGAGAGAATACAGAGGAGAGGAATCGGATACAGAGACTGACTCGATACGACCGAGTGAATCCGCATCACTCAACCACGCTGAAGGATCCACGAGCACCGCGGGAACTAGCAGATCAGCGGTTAAGAACGCTGATTCTATATCCTCTCCGTCAACTGCAAACTGGACAACCAGCGGTTCGTCTACTAGCACAACCGCAGCAGATAGCACCCGCGAGCCTTTTAACATTCAACAAAGACTCTCCCCGGACGAAATGGAGTCCGGTACAAGTCTACCAGGAACACAACCGACACAATCTTCCGCTTCTTCGAATGTTCCTTCGATCACAACAACCCCACCACCGAAAGATGCGACGGAAGCAGATACCCCCAAAGCCGCCGTTATAACCTCTGATAAAGATGTCGTCTCGGTAGTTGAAGGTTCTGAGTCGCCGCATATAATCACGGCGTCCACCGGGAATGGGGAAGTATTAGTGTCCACGAAACCGGAAGGTGATGCGAAGCTGCATACCAAAGTCGGACGACTGGTGCATTCTGATCCGAAAAAGATGGCTAGTTGATTCGTAAAGGTGGTTCCTTGGGATGAGCATGTGGGAAATGGCGTTCGGTGATTGTCTTGATAGCGTGTGCATTTGGAGATAGCAGTACATTGGATTCTTAATCGGTGTAATTCAAGGTTTATACTCCGCATGGAGTAACTTTATAGTGTGAATGACTTGTATGTCTAAATAAACGATTAGTAAATTTATTTACAATAAACTATCAATGTTAAAAGTGATGGTTGCATAGTCTGATAGTGAAAACTATTAGCAGCCAGCCAGGTATCCTTCGTCATGACCTCGCCCAGGACAGTGAGACGCTAACCTAAAGTAGACACTTCATGCTTTATCGAAAAGTACAACGCTCCAACGCAGTCGGGGTAGAATTTCTGGATTATGAGACCAGAGTTGTATATACAAATCCCAATGATACTTCAATATTGAGACATCGTGATTAAGTCGGGTTTGAGAACTAACAAATCTTACTTTACATGTCGCTCTGCCTCGCAACATTAATCTTCCTTGCGATCCCAGTGAATGTCGTAATACGTACCCGGATCTGGACGATGACCGAGTGGAATTCCGAATGAAGGTCCATTCTTGAGGCGTTCATATCCCGGAGGATAGACTACTTCGTTTTCCTTCTCGAGATCGCGATTATCACAAGTTAAAGTTCCGTTCCTACTCCATTGGCGCAAAACTCTTGTCACGCAGTCTTTAGTGTGCGGCTCGGTGTAAATCTGGGCACGCCACTCCCACGGCGTAGCCTTCTTTGGCCCGTTTACTAGCTTCCAACCAAAATACAACATGTTACATTTCGATAGATCCGTGATGAACTTGATGCTTCCAAAGGGTTCCTTTTTCACATTGTGGTGGTCATTCCAGCCGTAGCCCCAAACGACGAATTCGTTACCGTCCTTCCAACCAACAAAATCGAAATACCGCCGTCGATGCCAGCACGCTGTCCATCGTTCTCGAGGCTGTTTTCGTTTCAGGTACAATGGTTTAATCTCGTAGATGAAATTCCCTTGTCGCCGTCTGCCTCCCGCCGTCACATTGAACCCGTGACCTTGACATTCGTCCAAAAGATTCCTGAACCCGACCTCACATTCTCTATCGGTCGGGTATACGTTTTGCCAGATTATATTCAATTCAAAATCGTTAGGGCTACCGTTATACCATCTGAGATTCCATCCGGTGTGTTCTGTTTTATTCTGTATCCCAGGGTTCTTCAAACAAAGTTGCTGTATAGCTTCTCCAACGAAATCTCGTCTGACATATCGATATATAGCAACCTCTTCGCCATCGAGATGCTTGAAGGGTGCATAACATCTATTCCCTGGTGGCTCAGGAGGGAGACCGGTTGGCTCAGGGGCTATAGTACTCGTACGAGGCTTATCTATAAATATCGTAGTCGTTGACGGAATACGGCTGAGCGTCGTATGCGCCGGTGGTACCAACGTCGCAGTCTCCGAAGCGCGAATTTGCGTTATGATTGAATTCGGCAAAAGTTGAGAGATTGTTACATTCTGGCCGGGTGTGATACTGGGTACTTGAGCAGTTATTGTCGTTGTTGTTCCGTTCTGAAGCGCCACCGCAACCGCGATTAATCCAGCTACGCCTCCGACTGCGAGAAGAAGTGCGCCTCCGGCAAGATACCCGCTTGGGACCCACGGGACTACTGGTATATCGCCTGGGAGGTGTGGTGGAATCTCGACTTCTATTGGTATCAGTGGACCTGATTCAGGTGGAGGATTGGGTGGAGGAGCGGGGACCACGTCTGGTGGATCCTCTTCGTCTTCTCCTGGAGGTCTAGTGGGTACTGCAGCTGTAGTTCCGGCTGGTACTCCTGTGGTTGAAAGTACTGGAGTCGAAGTCGTTATTAGTGTAGTTGAGGACACTGATAAACTCGTGCTAGAGCTTGCGGAGCTTGAGCTTGAACTAGAGCTAGAACTCGCAGGACAGCCCGAGGTCGAGCTTGATAGACCCGGAGGTTGATTTTTTCTTCCGTTGTGTTCACGAAAAAAAGCGTCCCAATCCATCGGTGTTTTAAGGACGCCCTCTCCACATTCTAGTCCGTATGCGCCGTTATAGGGTACAACTGGCGGAGGGCCGTATGGATCCCCAGTGAATGATTTTCTTTCGAATCTAGTAAAGGCATAGTCGTACAGTATATCCCGAGCTTGGCTCAATGTCATACCCATCCCAGTGTAATACGCCAACATTCCAGCAACCATTGGGGCAGCTATATTCGCCTCTCCAGATATACGTTAGCCAGAATCTTGAAAGTTGCAGCCTTGATAGCCGCATTCATATGCCAATCTGTGAAGGTGGGTCGTACCGAGCGAGGTTCCACTCTCTTTTCTCAAGAGGGCATTGTCATGGTTAACTGCCACCGATATATCCGTCGCGGGAGCCCAGATGCGAAGCCAGGGGCTAGTCTGGAAACGGTTCAGAAGGGTTTTATGGCTGACGCCTCCAACTGTTATAACTACATCTTTGAATCTGGGATCATTCGCGTATAGCGCCGGGACGGAGTTTATCGGAGTTGACTAGCAATTGGTGGTTGAGAAAAGCATTTAGACCAAAATGGGGGGAGGGGCAGGTAAGCTTACCGGTGGTCCATTCCCCGCAGAAGTAGTCAAAACAACGTTACCCATATTTTTAAAAGTAACGAGTATCAGTTCCATGACAGCGTCATAACGCCGGCCTTGCCATGCATTGTAGGAGTGTTCGTTTGCAGGGGTAACTCGATCAGTATTACCGGACCAATTGACAATGATGGGGTTTTTATTCCCTGATTTTAAAATGTCTTCAATAGCGAGTATAAACGCATCGAGACTACTCAAACCCAGCAACGACCCGAATCCGCAATTCGTGGGCGTCACCATCTTGAAGTTAGCGTTTCGGGCTAGACCGACTGTGCGACCTGCTATCTGAGTCCACACTCCGGTACCGTGACCGTATGGATCATAAAATTGCGAAGTTTCTGGATAAGGACCTGCCCTAGAGGTTGCGAACCCCGTGAATAGTGATCAGTAAGCAGACTCAAGCCAGCTTGTTAAGGTTGATATAAGAAGTTGTATGCCTAGTTAACTTACCATATCCAATCACGAAGCTTATGCTTAGGGATATGCTGAAACTCCTATACCAGCATCCATCAGCATGTCCAGTATACTTGTATATTTGAGTATGGCGGACGGAAATTCTCACTTCGTGCTCAATATTCCAACCGGAATCTATAACGTAAATTGTAGTGCCCGTTCCCCAAGTCGAATCGCCCACTTGCTCGCTTACTTTTGTGTCATGCCACACATGTTCAGGCGTGGAAAACATGCTGGCTAACCAACTACCGCGCGTGGCCTCACCAGGGCCCTTCACCAACTCTGGCTTTTGGTTTCGTTTATCGCGATATACCTTCCGACTATTGTCCGGCAAGGTATGATTTTCATATAGAGGTTCTCCTGATGTGCTACGGATCGAATTGGTGGTTATGGAAGACTCCGTGGTGGCAAGTAAGTCATCAGAACTGAAATCAACCCCCCAACTTATGCGCTCCGCGGCCCCAGTTTCGAAAGTACGGGTTCTATCACGGGGATCAAGTAGCTCCAAAAGCACCACCACGCGGTCGATCTATACAGAACGAATGGTATGTTAACCCTGTCTCTTTGTGTCAAATCTCTTCAGCCAACGTCCCCAAGCCAATATAGCAGCGTAGCGTACTAATGTAGCATACTCCCAACCTAAAAGCGTTACTTCATACGGAGTGTGGAGTTTTATATGCTCACCAGGTCCCAGTACTCATTAAATAAGTGGTCCTTTTGCTTTTTTGTGGCTGGGAAGATAATATGTAATAGGCCGATCCCGAGTAAACTACTTTTGTAGAGATGTCTTTCATATCCCGGCCACTTGGAAGCAGCTTCCGATACATCATTCCAAAGCTGTGAAGAAGCCGCTTTTCTCATTCCCTTTAAATCAATCAAGAATACCCACACCAACGGGGCATTATCGTCAATGTCGGAGTCGATTCCCTCTTCGGGGAGTATTCCATATCCAAGAGACGAAAAGAATAGTATAGCCACAAAGATTCCTGTGAGGAGTTTTCGGTTCATCGGATCGAACCACCAGAGCTTCCGTGATTTTAAGTCGTGATTATTCAACCCCTCCTAGAGTTTTAAGTGCAGTTTAGGATATCCGACTTTCTACACCTTTAATGAAAAGTGATAAACTTTTATATTTGGTGCTTGTATTGCTATTAAAGCACATTTTAACGAAAATATCTGAACCACAAGTCTCAGTTAGATTAAAATCTTCAAACTTTGGTGCCTATTTAGTTTCGGAAATAATTGTTATAAACACAATGGGATTTTCCAAATCGAAACTTAGTTTGATGTTGCATGTTGTAGAGTGGCCAAATTTGTGGCCATCTGGCCAGTCATCGAGCTCGAACTGGAGCGCTCCAGGCTGTCTTGGTTGCGATTTTTTTTAGAATACGGGCTACTCTAGTTCTTGCATCTAAATTCGCCATCGCTATGAGTTCTGAATTAATAATCACTGGAAGGTTCATTTCCGCTGGAGGTCATCGTTTTCGGAAGTTGTGATTCTGCTTATATAATAACCGATTGTATATCTTATAATTATAAGATAGGCGGGAATTATAGGTTACAACCTAAATCACATGCTAAGTTCCGGAAACGTCTCTCCATTTACCCGGTATATCTCACTGCGGCTTGAATCTAAAGACGAGATAAGTATAGCCACATGTGATCATATATATGAGATGCATAACTACCATGAGAATCGCGAGTCCAAAAATAAGGCTCCAATAAGAAGACAAACATCTAAGTGGGACGCATCCGCTACTACATATTTAATGTATTTATCAGCCCTAACAAGAGCTCCAAATCGAAGGTTATGATCTTAAAACTACGACTTCAATTAATTGTTCCTTTATTCTCAAGCTCTCACGTCGACATGAGAGCTCTAGAATAAAGGAACACTTAGAACTCTTTAGTACTATGGGCATTCTGTCCTCATGAGTATTGCGGTTAAGAATGCAGTTCGCGGAATCCTGCCAATTCTTACAGGGATTACCCTAGAAACTTTCCTTTTCGCCATGTACGAAGTAAACTAAGATCTTTGTACTTCATTAAGCGTCAAGTTCCGCCGGTATTCCGAATGGTTTCTTGCGTTTGATTTGTGGTAGTATGGTATAACTATATAACGATGTGTGTTACAGTCACTGTCTAAGCTATTCAGTCTAATTGATTATAAAAATGTAGTGCTTTTAAACTTAACATACATATACATATATATATATATATATATATATATATATTTAAAGAAAAAAGCTTCGCGCGCAGGTCATTTTACAATTAATAATATTGGAGTATTCAACTAGAGTAATTAAAGGCTTTGTCCATATCCATTAGTTTGTATTTGCATTAGAGTACAAAATTAGAGCGAATTATTTTAGCGAATAAAAAATATACTTATTTAACTACATTTTAAGAGAAAAGGTATAGTAAGTACTTATTCAACTACATTTTAAGAGAAAAGGTATAGGAAAATGTTTGATTTAACGAGAGTTTCCAGTGGGCAACTCAGGGTCATCATCTTGACCAGGGGAATGGTGCGCATGGATGGATATCTGTAGTACCAAGCAAGTTAGAATTATCGCGAAGAGGCTTACCCAAGTATACAAAATACATACCCAAGTCGCCTTCACACCTTCCCATTCTAGATTTCCCTTCGAATTGATTTCGGCATATCTATGACGGAAGAGTTCTTTTTTGGACCAGAGAGGTATGAAGATGGCGATGATGGTCCAGTATATTGTGCCAACCCCGAATAGTGAGAGACAAACGGTTGGGAATATAAACCATTTGAGACTGCTACTCTGTGATATTTTTGAGCCACCGGAATCTCCGTGCTGGATGAATGGCGCGATAACCAAGAAGGTGGTAGATAAGAAGTAAACAAGCGGGAACACGAGGCGTAGAGGTTTCCAGATTTTGAACTGATTCTTGGAAAGGTCTTGCCATACGAAGTTCTTATTCAATAAAGGCTTGAGGTATCTTAGGTATAGAAGACCACCGCCTAATATGGCGCCGAAGCACGCTTGAATCATGTAGGTATACATGCGCGTGAATAGTTGGTAGACCTTTTCTCAATTAGTATTATGGTCATTTCATATGGTGGTAATAGTCTGAAAATTTGGGGAGACCAACAATACGCTCAGGTGGCGCCAGGATCAAGATCATAGATGTTATCCAATGTAGCAACAAGGCTGGTATAGGTGTCTTGTCTTTTCGAAGTGCTTTAGCGGCGGCAGAGGTAGACGGCCCAAACCTATCAGTAATAATGCGGTATCCACTGTCCCAGTCTTTCTGCCAGAATTTGTACCAAGGAAGAATCCCTTCTTTAGCAATCTCTTGCTTCACTATAGTAGTCACAACCGAGCTGTTAGCGAAACCTTCGATTTATTCAAGTCTCCGGGTTAACAGTTTAATATTCGACGAACCTCGAGAGGCAACGAAGGTTACTGTCATCAAATTTCCGAAGCTTGATAGAGCTACGAGGGCTGAAACCCCTTGTTGGACAGCCCCTTTGTCATTAAAAAGCTGCATTCACAAGTTTTCTGGTTAGTTACCAAAACCTTTCTAGCCCTAAATTTACGAGGTTTGCACAGGATTCTACCTTTCCAAAGAATAGGAGGATGGGCCTCGAGACTGTGCCCTCCTCATCAGGAAACATCTCCTCGACTGGTATTACTATGGACTAGAGGTTTCGCTCACATATCAGTAGGATTATTCTATCAGCTTTCCATATCTCGACGAATTCGGGGGATTTACGTATGAGACAATGGTCAACATGTAGGTTATAGCGGTAAAAACGAGTGCTGTAATAGTAGCACGAGGGAAGACAACTTTCGGATTCTTGATCTCACTCAAGACGTCTATGTCATGTTAGCTTCGTGTCCACGGGCATAAATGCGACGTTGTACCTACAATTCGCATTTTCGTATCCACCAAACGCGAATAAAACCCCTAATATAGCGATTGTCCATCCGTAAAAACCCGTTGATCGTCCGTGAAATACTTCGTTGGTTTGAAATCCTGACCACGCTGGTGGATCTTCAGCCAATACGGCCTTAAAGTGGCCCGCACGAGCGACATATCCCAGGATAATTATCGTCCAAAGGATCAGAAGTTTGATGAAAGCGAGGCCGTTGAGGATAATTATACCTCCCTTTCGCCAGATCGAGTGAGCGAAGCAAGCAAATGTGATAACACCAACTGCAACGCCTTTAGTCCCCCAAGGAGTCTCCGTGCCCGGGTTTTTGATTCCTACCATTCGGAGGAAGTAGTCTGCAAAGATGATGGCATTTCCCGCGGTGTTTCCAAGGAAAACGAATATGACGGCGTAGATGCATTCTGGTAATAGCTTTTGTCTTCGAAAAAGGAACTCGAACTAATCGAACAAGGATCCGACGATGTTCAGTATGCAAGATTTATTCAGGAGCGGAGCGGTGATGAGAACCTACATAATTTTTCTCTCCTCCAGATCGTGGAATAGGTTTATAACGGCCTCCATCCCTGGGATCGGGGTATCGTGGAATAGTCAGACCGTATTCAATGTGGACCATCAAGCCTGAGAATGCAATGATAGCACCAAGCGCCCAAAGAAATAGTGAGGCTCCTAACGAGCCGCATCCTGCAAGAATAGTGGAAGGTTGTTCAAATATCCCAGTCCCTAGATTCAAGTAGAGAATATGTTCAGAATGGCTAAACCGTAAAGAAAACCCGAATCAAGGTGGCAGCACCCTACTTACCAATCATACGATTAATGATGATGCAGAATACACTTATATAACCTAGCTTATCCTCATCAATATAATTAAAAGAGGTGAGCTGTTGGTTCGCTCTCACAGCCCTACTACGGTCCTCCTTGGATATATCGGCCGCGAAGATATCGTTGTTTGTTTGGTCCGGTTCCGAGCCGTTGGTGACACTTTCTTGCATAGTCGCCATATTGATGCTGTGATATGACTAATGAGAGAAATTATTGGACATCAAGTGCAAATGATGCGACTGGCATTGAGACTGGAGAAAATTGTGCTCAAGTCTGTGTTAGACAAAAATAAAAATAAAAAAAATAGCTGACTCCAGGAATCCGTTGATTATATAGAGCACTTAGTCAAGTAAACTTGAGGAACACGGCGGCGGGCTGGAGAATTCGGACTTTGAACCACGCAGCAACTGGTCAGGATGCGATATTCAAAGCCTCAAAATGTAAGTGGATCCAAGTCTTTTTGTGATTTCACAGCGGCATTGCAGTGCATGGGCACGCATCAGGACGGAACCTGAGCGGCTATAGCACTCGCTCGCTCGGTTCCTGTTTGCCACCAGGACAAGACGGGCTCTACTTGGCATATGTGTAATGAATGAGCGCAAAAAGAATCACAGAGCGCGTCAGCTCGAGGATCTATCTGCGAGCTGAATCGCAGGTCCAACGCGAAATGTGGTGTGGCTTTTTATTGCGTCTCTGATTTGCTTCAAGCTGCGTGTGTAACAAATGAGTTAACACACGGCTGAGCGTTTGCATACGTGTGATAAGATTAGTCCATACAAAATGGCTTTGGAAATCGTCAAGCCTTATGCACGTTATGACAAGGAATAGCACCCCCCTTCTTTTTCTCTCGCTATCCCCAGTAGGCTATGTCATTTATGGTCCTTCTGCTTGACTCAGCCGCCAATATGGTAAATTCCCGTCTTTGTTCTGGTCTCTGGATTCGCTGAGACTAGCCCACAGTCCTGGCGACCTCAGGCCAGGCCTTTTCGGACTTTATCGCCGTAATTTTTGGCTTGACTCGTCACTTCGCAACCCGTGACAGCCCTCTCGAGATCTCGCCGAAGAAACTTTATATGCCCTCTTTATATATCATGCAGGATCCGGGAGATATAATCTCGCGGCGTCATCTCGGTCTCAATACTGACATTAGCAACTAAAAAAAGGAAGTCTTTGTCCTTACCTTCCTGCCTACTGGACCCCGCTTTAATTTCCATACAGCATCAACAAATTTATTTAAGATGGAAGTATCGGTTATCGCCCCAGTTATGAAACTGGCATACAGCCTATTAGAAGGCATAAACACGTTCAGGGAGCTTCCAACCTCTATTCAAATATTCATTCAGCAAGTAGATCAGCTCTACGCAACTCTCAAGGTTCTTAAGAGGAATGTTGAGGACCGGCAATCTAAACGCTCGACATATTTTGGCCAACGACCTGAAGACCCTGGCGAAGAGTTACTCGCGATACTTTACCGAGGAATACATAGAACTCACCAGGAGACCGAGAGCTTTTTTCTCACTAATGGGATACGAAACAGAAACGGGTACCGGTCGACTTGGAACGCGGATATCTTGGTTGATATCAATAGATGGAGTATCTTTCAACAAGAAGGAATTAAACACCGTCTATCGGAACTACAACAAGCCTACCACTTTCATGCCGTTAACACCTCGATCGTTGCCCAAGCGATATACTCGTAAGTCAAGAAGATTATTAACCAATCACAATTTGATATCGAGTTAACAGCTCATTCTCATCTTTTTAAAAACTTATAGACAAACCGCCAGAGAGTTCCCTGCGTCCGTGGCACCACCACCAGATCCCCAGGAGCTACCCGTAAGCGAAAGACTTCGGGATCCTAGGTTGTTGACACGCTCCAGAACTGCATCAAGGACACGACGAACCGAAAACGCTGCCCTCAACCCAAACTTCAGATCGCGAAGGACTGTTTCCACGTATACCGAAACATCTTACCTTGAAGCGCCGGCCATACCGGAAAAACAACTCCGTGAAGAGGCCAATAACGAATACACGGCGTCCCAGAAATGGCTTTTCAACAAATTTGAAAACGAGTTGAGGAATCATCAATACGGAATCGAAAATTTCGAGCTTCTCAATCTGTTAAACAAGGTTGTTTTCTGGTTAAGCAACGTAGGTTTCAAACCTTAGAAGAATCTGGATACTAGACGTAATGATGCGCTAATGGCTAATCTCATAGTGCAATCCAGAATGGCCCCAGGAGAGCATGGCATACACAATCAACTATGTCCAGTTAATGAAAGCTGCTTGGTTGTTGCAAGAGATCATGCACAGAATACCGGCACGCAAAATTCGAAGTCATTTTAATGAGAGTTATTTGATCGAAATTCAAAATGTGAGGCCAATTTAGCATTGAATTTTGCTTATCTGCTTATCTAGAACAATACTGACATAGAATTAATTACTCAGAGAATTATGGCCTACCATCCAACAACACAAGACCCCCCGCCGCTGTGGTGCTTACAGCGACTGCAGGGGGATACCCTCCTGTTGAGACTTACGCAGCTCGAAGATGTGATACCAACTCTCCGTGTTGAGAGAGAAGGAATTGATGCAGAAGGAGAGCCTTCGGAGCCACCGGCGTCACCAGGTGGACGTTGGTCTCAGACCGCGGCAGATTTCCAACCAGCAAGTTTTGAAGCAACAGGAAGCTATGACAATGGATTCCCCGCTTTCCAAAAGTTAGTCCGTAATGTTCAATTCCTCTCAGCTTACTTGAAATAGTATTGCGAATTAGAGATGTGAACTTTTTACTAATTAATTAACATTGGATTCCAACAGAACTGTGCAATTCCCGCCATATAACGAGCGCGAACGTTTGATAAGAGTGCTTCGATGTGGGGCTGACTTCTTTCGTCATTACGTCGCCGGTGAAGTTGCTAGCGGCGTAATCAATATCGAAGAGCAACTATCATATATTCAAAACGATGGCTCGACTTCGCATCCCGTAATCAGTACGTGAAACACCACCAATCTAGCGTTTTGAGTGGCTCACTTTCGTTTAAATGGATTCTAATGAAACCCTGTCGCGTTATACAGGTCGATGGACGTACAACAAACAGAAGACAATATTCACTCCCGTCTTCCATTCTCTTACTAGCAATGCAGGAATTGGATCTCTCGTAGGCCCTGCCGTCAATAGCGACGAGACGATATCCATTCGACATACGGGGTCCAGCCAGGGTGACCCAAATTTAAAACAATTCATATTCTGGGAGAAAATCGGTATGTTATAGCCGCGATTCAATGAACACTTGTACTCAAAGCTTTTTCATCAACATTGCTAACAAGATCTCAGATGTCGCAGATTTTCAACATGCTCTTTCAGGTTACAGAGTGAGAAAGGTGTTGTAAGTAGGAAAAATTGAAGATTGCTTTGGCTATACTATTGCTAAAGTCAGATTAGGGCCGCCGAATCAACTACCTTCTACCGCCGCGCCACCCTCGGTCGCCGGTCATCTAGAGAAATTCGAAACCCTGTAATCCAGATCTGGGTCCGCGAGGCTTTACAGAAAGCAGAAACGAGTACGAATGGATTTTTACAACCACCTCAAGTCAATAATCGCAACTCGGGAGCTACTCGACGAAGTCCATACCGTTCCGGTCTTTTGCCCAGTTTTCCAGCAACGTCTGAGCCAACTTTGTCACCAAAATCCGGATCGGGCGACTCAGCCGCGTCTTATACATCGAATTTTTCTAGAACAGTGACTTGTTTAGACGACCCCGAAAGTTCCAAGCTCTTAATATACGGAACTTCGCCTGATGGGAAAAAACAACTCGTTGTCATCTCAAGTATGAAAGAGCCCCTTCTCGTTCTGATAAAAGTCCTGCGACAAGAATTTTGCGGAATGCTAACAATATTGAACCTTATAGTTGACGAAACGGTTGACATTAAACCTCAAGGCTGTTGCACGGCTGGAAAACGAGGCACCCTTCCCGAAGGAATAACGTGTTGCCCAAATGCTCTCGTGTCCGCTTTGCAGAAGAACGTCGAGGTAATGGAGTTCTCGGAAGATTTTAACAATGTATTCAGTGGAGGCTACGCTTCCAGCGCCTCGGAAGGTGCGCGGATCGCAGTACCAATAGATGTGCTCTCATGGCCTTCGGCTAGCAAGTCTATCAAATTCGATAGCGTTCTAATCAGGTGTAAAACGAATCAAGGTAAGATCAAGTTCTACTTTTACTCGGGAAACAAGAACTAACCTAACCCCTTTGGCTATTTGATAGACAAAGTTGGTATTGTAGACAGCTTCAATTTCTACCATGGAGACTACCTGGCAGATCAACAAGAATTTCTACAAGAGAAGGCAGAACGCCGAGCAAAGATAGAACAACGAGAACGGCAAACATTTGGACCATAGGAGGACCATTGAGAAGTGAGGACAATTGTCTCTTATTACGTTCCTAACACAATAATCATTGTCTAGCGACGAGACTGGAGGAAGAGTATATTTGACTATACGGACGGCTTGCGTTTCGTCGAAATTGCTTCATCAACCGGTCTAGAAGGTAAAGGCAAAATTTCTCAGCTCATTATAAGCGCTTATCATGAACTCGGACATTTTGCCTTTATGAGCTAAAAGCTCGACATTGTTAGCAACACCCATGACGTGTCACGCGGCGCATCATGTATAGCTATTTAACCTGTTGAACAGCCACATATAGCACCAGTACTGGTGTTAGGGTCTGCGCGTCAGACGGGATAAGAGTTTCAGCAGTTACAATCGCGGTTTTATAATCGTGGTTCTGGAGGCGTGTGTAACAAGCAAATTTTCTTACGACTAAGAACAACATCCGGCATATGGGGAACAATCATAGAATTTAGCCAACTTCTTGTATCTTTATTTATACGATAGAATATTCGATAGACAGCGGATTTTTTTTTTTTAGAATGCATTGGTTAAAACCGAAAATAGACCAATTCGATATTGCTTGCAGGGATAGTACTGTCACTGACCGATTTCTTGGCATCCGAGATTGGTAGACTGCCAGAATGGGATATCCAACAAGCGTACAGGTCGCAACACCTTGGAAAGCAGGAAAGATGGTTCAGAGAAAATATATTGCCATTTTTTTGGATATAAATACAGCTGAAGTAAGAAGTGAACTCAAAGATCTTGAGGAAGTAATTGTACTTTTACGGTGCCCATAGCATAGCGACCAGATGTTTCAACGGACGTCCGTGGACAACTACGATTGAAAACTCTCAGCCTAGCAAATGTTTTTGCTCGCATTCCCGGAAAGTGTCCAGTTGGTATTATCACCGCAGGGAGATTCTCGAACGGAGTTATTGTTCACGGTCAAAGTGATCCAAATATCCCGGTTATTTGGGAACTCGGTGCGTGCTGCAAGTCGAACTTCTCCTCCTCCGTTGACGGTACCACCACGGATCGATACGTTATAGCAGTTCTCGATCAGAATTGCGTTATTGCCATTGTTCGCCAGATCCACGGACTGGATCACGACACCTCCGGATTGCGAAACGCAGAAAACACCGCGACCGCCGCCGCGAGAGACGACCTTGTCAATATAGACGTTGGTATTATAGTTACCATTTGGGTTTTGGCCATTGTTGTTAGCCATACGGAATGTCGCGTATCCGGTTCCTGTCGCGACGTTGTTGCCATCAACGAGACCAACCCAGGCATTCGTAGTTTTCTGAAGTAATAGCCCGGACTCGCCGACATTTCTAGCGATAACTTGGTTTATGTTGAGAACGTCAATGTTCCAGGTCTCAACAGCGTGACTGCCAGCACCAGAAACGGTGATAACGTCCATTCTGACATTGTAGTTTGCTGCTTGATCTCTGTCGAAGCGAATTCCAAGACCGCCGCTGAGGTTCATTGTGATCTTGCCTAGGGACAAGTTTCGGGTACCGTAGAACCGGAGGCCGAAATAAGGGTTACCGGTCATGGTGAGATAGGGAATTTGAACATCATTGGTGTTCAGCGACTCAATGGCTCCACGTCCAGATCTATTCCCAACATTGATAGTGCCACAGCCTTCAAATATCTTTCCGCTACTGATGGATATCGTGTTTGCTCCAATGGAGCCTGACGCCATAACCGAAACGCGCTGGCCGCTGCTGATAGAATCGAGGGCCGCTTGAATAGCCGCGCGGTAGTCTGAGCCTGAATAGACGGTGCTCGAACCTTTAACAGCAGTAAAAGAGGAACCGGAACCGGTTACTTTGGCGTGAGGTGTACCCGAGCCACATTGGCCATGGACAATGGAGGCTAGTGCCAGCACTGCCGTGAGAGTAAATAGTTGTACCATGATAATTTTTCAGTAATTGCAGTCTAGAGGTGAGTTTAAGATTTGAGAGGCAAAGGTAACAAGAAGACTGCTTTCGTTTTGCCTTGCGTCTCGAAACGGTCAGACACACCAATGATATATCTCCAGCCCTTATATACCGTGACAAATAATGCAATATCTAGAAACGGCGAGCTCCGGTATATATCTGTATTACTCCGTGCAAGCATGAATCTGAGAGAAAAGAAATCCCGCGTTATTAAGATGATCATCTTTGACTTAAGTTGGAGACGATTATCTTGGGATTTCTTAGCTAATGGAAGATGCATCTCGATGTAATATCAAAATAGAATTTCGGGCGCATTACCCCGCGGGGTAAGGCCCGTTCTGCCTGTTTCGCGGGGATCGACTGGTCGCACAAATTTACATCTAACCTTGGCCCTTCCTTCGAAGTCTCGGGAGCCTTGGCCAGCCTTGACAGCGACCGCGGTTTTCCATCAAATTTGGCGTAAACCAGTTTAAACCTTTCCCCGGGCAACTTGGCGAACTATATTTTCGAGGTACTCATTGATGGTTTAATCCAAGACTGCTATACTTCAGCCAAGGCGGACGTGGTTCCCGAACAACATGTTGTTCAGAGAGTTAACACTCTTCCCGAACAAGGCCCTTCCCGGGAGGTGCGGCAACCTAATGCATTGACTGTTCTCGGCGCATTTTAAATATTTTACCGAGGATTTAGTCACTGGGGTATAGAGATTAATACCGTGGTTATGTTTTATAGTGATTGCCGAGCCTTCGCGTATATTTGTCGAGACTATAGTTGAAAATACATCGGTTAGGTTATCTCGGAGTAGGTTGCAACTCGCAGTGCGGGCATTATGATGCCGAAGGCGGTGAACCTCATGGAATAAAGCCAAAATATGGCCTATCCTGCCCAGATAACCTTGCCTGTAATATTTTCCGACGTAATTAGGGTGACCGCTCCGATCGATTTGCGAATCAGTCTCGATTTTTTACCAGAAATAACCTGATCTAATATAGCTTTGGTAGAAATATTGACGCAACGCAAACAGGTTCCCTGAGTTAGGAGGGAAACGCCATTCTTCATTGAACAGACTCTAGATGGGTTTTCTTTTCTCTTTGAAACGGTGGTCCCGGTCTGGATTCCAGTCGTTCCAGACTTGGTTTCCCAAAACGGAAGCGAAGGGCCTCTTGCGTATTGAGAACGGCGCAGGCGAATATCGCTACTTTATAAGATAAGTCACAGACTACGCCGGTTGAAGTTTAAGACAAAATTACGCGTTGATACGTGGCCCACCCTACCGAAAGGCGGAACCTACGATACTGATCTAGAGCGGAGTATTAAAAATAGCAAATGACGGAAAGAGGGGGAGTATTAGAATATTGAACGTTGAGAAATAAATATGTTAGGAATAGAATCGAAATGCGCTGGAATGAAGACTCCCCTGGTTGTCAATTTTACAATCACGGACTTGGTTCCATCGAGTAGGGAGATACCTGAATTTTCATAAATTTAATATCATGATGATGTATATCCAGCTCATGACTCTCAGGTATATATTCCTCACTTTATGAGTCCGTATATTTCATTTTCTGACGCTCAGCTCACGGTAATGTAGCATATCATACTTTATAGTCACGGCATCAGCCCAAGACAGCTATGAGACCGTAGCAGTCTCAACAGCTCCATCGACAACCTACAGCATGACCACGCTCACAACTCCGTATCTACCTTTAACCAGACCAACTCAAAATACAACATCTTGCCCGTCAATCTACAACCCAAGTTGCCCATTCCTCTGCGGCGGCCCCGCTCGATCCCCGTCTTGTTCCACAACGTGGTTTTATCTCGGACTATCCGGCTGCACCATCTGCCCTGGCATTCCGAGCACGTGCTCCGCAACTAGTAATAGCACCTGCGCATATATTTGTCAAGCGCGTGGCCTTGCTGGAAGCGAAAAATTCTGCTGGTCAGCGGATATCAGCTCTCCTGGTCTTATGACTTGTTATCATTGTTCTGGAAGGAATCATACTGGCTTTCCACCATCGGCACATAATGGCACGGCTATTGTTGCACCACCTTTTTACCCTACCGGTTGGGGTAACGGGACGAACTATACCATGGTACCCACCCCTACTTATTTTTCGAAAGCTTCAGGTTCGAGGATGGATAGCATTCTGTTAGTCTATTTCCTTGGCTTCTTATTTATTTTATGTCTTGGAATATAAAGCCTTCACAATTGTACAGCGATAAGAATCTGAACGAATGAACGTTAAAATTTCATGTATATTTAATTCCATCTACGGTGTAAGTTTTAGCTGTAGTTCTTTTCACCAAATCGAGTCCCGGGGTAGTGCCAAATATTTAGAATATTAATTTGAAAATTCAAGACCAATTTAGCTACGTCTAAACTAAATGAAACTGTTGAATTGTGTAACATCGTCAGATGTATATAACGACGTCAAGAAGAAACTGTTCTTGAATTGAAATCGATTCCAGTTGTACATGTAGTTGCTGATCACGAACAGGATTGCTGTCGCTTCTCGTGATCTTAGATGAAACTAATCTCACCGGAGCTCTATTATATATGTTGAAGGGTGGAGTGCACTACCGCATGCTACGATATGCCATATTCTACTTTGCTTGACTCATGTATCTAATTAAGTCACTTCGCCGCAACATGTGGGTCTGAGAAGCCCAACATTTTCGGGGTTCGCCGCACCATTCATTGAAAGTTTACAACAAAATCTACATTTATTTAAAAAGAAGGTTGGGTGGGCCAGTATACCAACGCTGTTTTAGAATAGTTTGAAATCAGCG
This sequence comes from Dactylellina leptospora, assembly GCA_036971365.1. NCBI lineage: Eukaryota > Fungi > Ascomycota > Orbiliomycetes > Orbiliales > Orbiliaceae > Dactylellina > Dactylellina leptospora. The sequence goes on from JAJTUC010000001.1 coordinate 862,001, forward strand.
TAAGCTCGCATGTTGGATAACAATCGAAACATGGTATTCGCGAATATGCCATTCATTGATTTATCCAGGTGGGTCCTAAAACTACATTCATCGGGGTCAATTTACGATCACGGCATAACTGATAATTATTTCGACTCGGTAATCTTGGGTTAAATTATCGGTTATAATTCGGTGGGTCCCATTCTTTCGGTAATATCAGAATCAGCTGCTTGCATACGGACCCAAATACGGATATTATGCTATATATTATGCTGTTGCGACTCCAGCAATGTTTCTTTATAGTCATTTTACATTTCGCGCATTAATATTATCGTCAGTGCTGAGTATTACCGGAGGGCTACCTCTCGAAGGTGAACCCAATGGAAACATGGAAGTTGAAATTTCAACAGAGCGAACCATGCACGTAGGTGTAAAAAATATATTTTCGAGGCCAACTAGTACCCCGACAATAAATCCTCCGCCAACCTCAACGTCGGATTCCGCAGATGAAATATTTGAGATTGAACCTCAAATCGACACCAATAAAACACCAAATAATCAAGAGACTAGTGCAAAATCTAAACTCGAAAAAAGAGTAAAATATAGAAAACGGAAATCGAATCGACCGTCGTGTTATCCCGCAGAAGAAGTCAGAAATATCTACCGCCGAATGATTGAGTCCGGACGCTTCCTCAACCACCACATCAACTGGTTAAGTCTCGATAGAACCTACGGCGAAGAAAGAGGAACGGAGATAATTCACGAGAGGCAACATCTTTGTGATGATTGCCAATGTACCGATATACCCATCGAAGGGCCACTCGGTCCTGCTGGAAGGTTAAGGGAGAGTCCTCACACTGAAGGATGTCCTACTAGTGTCGATGCTCAGAGATGCATGTACATTTTAGGTGAGTTCAGCAACGCTATGAGAAATTTTGTATGCGTTATATTCAGAAAAGAAGATTAAAGAGGCTGATTCACGTATCATTGGTGTGGAAGGTTGCTACTGCTATGTGTTTATCGAGTTTATGGATGAAACAGAAGGACAAGCCATCGGTGCTGGGTCGTCGTGGATGCTGGGAGAGGGATTCGTAGAGGGGCAGGAGCCGTATCAGAAAATGCGTGACCGTTTAACTCCAAATGAGGAATGGCGGAGAGACCAATCTTACAAGATGCCTCCGAAAAGGTATCCTCTTTCGAATCACAGAAAGCTAGCTCCTGGTACAAAAGAGCCGTATTACGTTGAAAGTCGTGGGACGACCCCAGGACGCCCGACGTGGGACTGGCTGCAGAACATGAATCAAGGTTTCTTACCCGGAGAAAAAGGATTCGCGAAGCGAGATAGAAATACGGAAGAGATGAAGCTATCAGAAACGAGGGACGGCTAAACTTTGAGTTCAACGATATACGTTGCCAAGTAAATTCTCATTCTACAGTCGCTTCGATGCAACGAAGAAGACGATGGAAGGAGAGAAGCAGAGGAGACATAGCGTCTGGGAGGCAGTGTAATACCCAGCCACTAAACCCCAGCCGTTTCGACAAGTCGAAGACAAAGCTGGGACGAGAGACAAAAATAGCATGATATGACCTTCCAGCTCGTGGGCTGGGTAGAAGATATCACTCTTCTAAGAACAGATACTACATATTGATCTAAGCCAAATGGCAAAGAGTATGCTGGGGAGAGAAGAGGAGAAGAGATCGAAAGAGGTGGGAGAGGGCGTCCTGTTATAGTCCGCCAGCGGGTTTGTCACTACGAGATTCCCTCGTTTCCTGGTGACTCCCTCAGCACCCGAGTCAATGTGTTGATTGATGTTGCGTCTTGGCAACCGATCTCCAACAACCACCAACACCTGCTGACTCTTCACCATTTCGGCAATACAGAGCATTCCACTTGCTACAATGTCTTTGCCCGACACGTCATTCGATGTTCATGATGTTGATGGTACATGTAGAATATGATACTTTGGCTCGCAGGCGAATTTTAATATAGAACCGCTCAAACGCGCCTCAAACTGAGGAACCCGACTTTTCTCGAGCTCTTCCTCAACGGTACACGCACCTGCTTACGCACGCCCACTAGAATTCAAAGCTATCAAAACATTATTTAGCTCCACGGAATACTCCTTCCTTCTTGCGCGGACTGTCTCGCCAGCTCGATGACTCGTATCCCATCTCTGCTCTCCTGCGCTTTGACAAACGGTTCTTGCCCAGTCTTTATCGCCTCGGCTACATCCGCATAATACTTCATGTAGCTACCGTCCAAACTTGGATAGATACCAATATACCTATTCGTGGCAGGATCAAGCTTTTGTGACTCGTGAACTTGTACCTTCGTTACGAGTTTGCCGTGAATCGAAGGATCTTCGACGCCTAATCGGGGATCCATGCTGTCCATGCCTGAGACTATTTGCGGTTCTTGATTGTCCTCGCCGTACTACAAAGTTTAATCAGCACTTACACATCGCAGATCCAAAGGTGCGCGCTGGGTTCCAATACCTTGATAAAACTTCCGTCGTAACCTCGGATCAAGTACTTTAATGGCTGTTCCATGGGTGTGATACAACTCGTAGTGATCGTTGCTACCAACTTCTTCAACTTCCCACCAAACTGTAGAATAATTATAAATGTATCTTCTACTTCGCTGTCCGAGTCACGAAGGGTTCGGTAGAATCCTGTGACGGTGGTTGGGGTCTGGCCGATCAGTAACAGAGCTTGATCCACGCTGTGGGATCCGAGTCCGAACATGATGCCGTCTCCGGGCTTGTACTCGCCGCCTTTCCAATTAGCAATCCACGGCGGGTAGTCGACATCGTAGTGGATCGTAACGTCAGTAAGTTCGCCAAAGATGCCTTTTTGCATGAGACCGTGGACTGTGCGGAATCCAGAATCGTATCTTCTATCTAATCACCAAATTCGATTAGCAGGGCTCGATTTTTGGAAGAATTGAGATGTGAGATATACTTTGGAAAACGGTTAGCATTTTCCCTTTCTCTTTCGCCAGCGCAATTAAACGGTCGGCTTCTGCAGATGTTGGAGTAAAAGGCTTCTCCACGACGACTATATTGCATGTCAATTAGAGATTCCGAAGTGCGTTACTAATTGAACAAACCCACCATGCTTCCCAGCTAACAACGCCTTCTCAGCGAACTCCGTGTGGGTATCATGTTGCGTGCAGACGATAACTAAGTCGATATTTGGATCGGCGAAAAATTCATCTGCCGTTCGATAGTGCTTTGCGTTCGGATGGTCGATAGTACAATGCTTGCCCTTCTCGACCGCGGAACCAGCCGGTGGAGCCTCGGCTCGCTGTAAAAATGCGTAGACGTTCAAGTCGGGATTGGGGAGGACGAAAGGTAGATGGAAGCATTTTGTCGCAAAGCCGTAGCCGACGAAGCCGACGTTTATTGGTGCCATTTTTCTTTCAATATTCGCGGTTTGGAAGAGATATTTTAGATATGGTACGGTCGATAGTATGGGTATCCTTGGGAGTACATATATCGGATTAATCCTCCCTGGGTCGTAACGTCGTAGCTTTTTGGTTCGCTTTTTTATGCGTATTCTGTGGAAGCTTTGCTTTAGGCTGATTTAGTAATCGCGGAATGTCGGCCGGGATGATCTCGGTTAGATTGCGGGGCTGCGGGGTACAGTACAGGGCACAGGGATAGGTGACAACGAGAGCTTAAGGTCCAACTCGATGTCGTCTTAGATGACAACGAAATAATTACTTAATTATTTAGATGACAACGAAATAATAGTACTTATAAGTATACAAAAAGATATATTCGTGACACAAAAAAGGTCGAATTATTGCCCCACCAATGGACATCTGAGTCTCGATAACTACCTAGTATGACATAGCCCTCCGTTTCCCCTTGTCCTTCTTAACAAGAAACAACGAAGCTGTTTACGATCTGTAGGAACCTTAGCCGAATGAGTGAGCATGGGGCAAGTTTTATCGGTGATGGCGACGAGGCTAGGGAGATTATGCTGCAGTTTAGGTTGTGAGTTGTTGTAAGAGCTCTTGGCTGAATACTGATGAGTGTGGTTGGTCGGAAATACCGAAATCCTTAAGTCATAGAAAGTATCCTTGTACAACCTTATGCCAGAGAAAAGGGGTTTGATTCAGCAGCACAATTCAGAATATAATGCCCATTGTCTGTGCGGTTGTGGGCGTTCGCCAGCGCTAATACAAAAATATGATAGCCAGCCAGCTGTTGTAGAGTAGTCTAGGACTAATTGAATATTTTCGCCGAGGGAGAGCTTTGATTGACTGCGCGCTTCGGAATGAAATGCAAATTCCCCGTTTCCGCGGGACTTTGACGGCATCTAGCTTGCGAGATAACAAGTTCCCTCGTTTCCCGCAATCGATTGCACCAATCAGGCTTGGCGGGTTGTATTGCTTCAGCGCCATTGGAATGGCGTCTGGAAAGATCAAAGGCTTTGTCGAATAGGTGGCAAATAGAACTATTACTAGATGCAGAACTCGATCTACTCAGTTGTTCTCGATGAAGTTCTGGGCAATATTCAGCTTGATGTTTCAATTTTCCTATGGCTGGGTTTTGAGCGCTTAGCTCACGCATCCACGATCACATCACTCTTAATGTCAAATTTATGCCGGGACTGCATGCAGCCATGGCTACATTGGGAGGGTGGAAGCATTGTAGGGAAATCTCATCATTGGCTGGCAAGTCCTCTGCATGCAGCATCTATAAGCTTCTGCACCATGCTCTAGAGGCACTCATGGCTACATCGCCGATTCCCTCACTGCTGAATATTGGTGCTGACTGTGTATATATAAGTTCTTCACCGTCCGCGTCCACAATCATATGGAATCACCTTAACAAGATAATACGGCTCTCTTGAATTTCGATCTCCAAGCAAAGATGTTGAAAACTCTACTTCTCCTGTCTTTATGCACTTCCCTCTCGTTCTGTGCCGTTAACGATCAAGCACAAAAAATCATTCAAGATGTTTCTCATGTTGCTTCAGCTACGGTTAAAGATATGAGAAGTACTACAGAATTAGCACATGTGCAGACGCAGGACCCATACCGAGTCAAGGAGGACACATTCCCCGGAGAAAGTGTTCGGTGCACGGTTGGTACCGCAAGTAAATATCTTCTTTCCTTGGCCTTTAAGGACGACGGGAACTAATCTATATATGAGTTAGCCGTTACATTTGCAGCTCAATACCTTAAAGACTCGGTTGATCAAGCATATAAATGCAAGCCCGGGGGTCCACAATATCCCTGTGGTACGTCTAAATTCTGTACCCCGCCGACCTCGCTCGTGCTAAAGTGATTTTGCATAATAGAAAGAACAGGAGGAGGCGCACGTTATCCTCACTACTTCGGAAACGGCGGCGGTCAGATCGATTTTGGCAGAGACTACTGCACAAACACTGGTGGCGGGCAGATGGAAGAATTCCCTATCAAAACCGGTGGTGGGTTGTATACTGGAGGCAATGACAATGGCGATTGGCGAGTCATCTATAAAAGGAAGTGGAAGGAGGCAGCATGGGAATTGAGCTACTGCGGCGTTATTACTCACGTTCCGGATGGCTTTGCTGCATGTCAAGCTCCTCCAGCTCATTAAAACTTCAGCTGCTCAGGATGCTGGCTGCTCAGGATGCCGGTTGCTCAGGATAGAACGGCCGAAAACCATCAAATAATCTTCTGTTTGAGAGGTGCTTAATTTTGGAAAGGTCATGACTTCATGCTTCGCTAGAACTGAGCCCAAAACATAGATAAAAATATAATCGACAATACCTGCATACTCATCAGCAAAGTTTTCTGTTACCATGCCGGGCATTTGATGGCTTGGATGGCCAGGACAGCGTTTTAATCTGGGGTAAAAAAATTGAATCAAAATAATATTTTCCCCACCTCCATCAGCAAACAAAATGACTATCCTTAAATTCTATTTTAAAATTAATAGGGGTATTCAAACTCCATGATTTCCGACCGGATTCACGGGATTTTGGAAAACGGGATTTTTGAAGGCCAAAGTTTGATCGTCGACGATCTAAAAATCCAGCTTTTAACGGTTTTCCGGAATCCTGGTTTTAAGTAGTCGACGACTGCTTAAAACCGTGATTCTGCACTGAAAATTGATAAAATCAGGTTGACAACTATACGGGTAGTCTGTTGTCGACGCTTTGTTTACAGAGTCGATCAAAAAATTCAAAAAATTTTAATGTTTTAATAAAAAAAATCCCGGGATTTGATACAAATCAGAATAACGGAGTTTGAGTACCCCTAATAAAATAAAGCAAAAGTTTAGCGGTACCAGCCTCCCGGAGGATATTCTTACCTATCGTGGACTATTTCTCAGGTTATGCTTCATCTTGGAGAAATCGGAACATCATTGTTCGTAACAACCTAGAACCAGGCTCAGCACAGGAACTCAGCAAGCAGTTGCGAGCCTTGGCACGGGAGAAGGCACGATCCGATGCATGTCCGCGGCAAGGACGGTCTATGATTGGACATTTGTCCGAACTGGAGATTGCTCAAGATGAATATGCTGCTCCCCGTTTACATCCCGATCTTGCAAGATGGATCCTTCAAGTCATTCCGTGTGAGGGAGGAAAACGTGTTGAAGGTGGGTTATTTCCGCAAGCGTATCACCGACGCGACCTCGACCTTCGCGCCCCACCAAGCCAATCCCACCAACCAAACGCCGCCAATCCACTTTTGCACGTCGAGCTACACCCTATCACCCACTCTCCCACCCGCTGATATCGCGTCTCCCCTTTCTCCTCCCTCTCCTTCCACCTCCCCCCGTCGCGAGATACATACATACCCTCCCACCATGGCCGCTCAAACCACCACCACCATAGTCGACCAACAAGTCGAAGACCGGGTCCGCCAGTTCTCCGACTTTCTCGATCCTCCCGCCAGTACTCAAAATGCGAATAGAAAATACACACAAGCTATCCGAGATATGCTCAACAAGGGGCAGCGGAGAGTAATCGTACGTCAAACATCTCCATCACAGCTTTAAACCAAACATCACCAGCTAATCATGGTATATTTCGACGGATTTGTAGCTGTCGTTAGATGATATACGGGATTTTAATTCGGATCTAGCCAGCGGCATATTGAAGACTCCGTTCGGATATATCGAAGCACTCACACGATCGGTAACCGAGGTATCACTTTCTCTCGCAGAAGCGGGGAAGCATAACGTCGATAAAGATACGGTACGATATAACGAGCATCCTCGTATATTAGACGGTAGCTGATATGGTGTAGGACTTTCATGTCGGGCTGAATGGAAACTTCGGAGACCATGCGGTTAGTCCGCGTACTCTAGGATCCGCTCACCTGAACAAGATGATTTGTTTAGAGGGTATCGTTACCAAATGCTCTCTCGTACGACCGAAAGTCAAAAAGTAGCTATAAGATACATCATACCATAGATTTGGCAATTTCGTGAAGCTAACGTGAATAAACAGATCGGTTCATTATAATGAAAAAAAGGAGCTCTTCCACACACGTGAATACCGCGATCAAACTATGACTACGAACGCCCCGACGACGTCAAACGTATACCCCACCGAAGACGAAGAAGGTAACCCGCTAGTCACCGAATACGGCTACTGCGTCTACAAAGACCATCAAACAATCTCGATACAAGAAATGCCGGAACGAGCTCCCGCGGGTCAATTACCCCGCAGCGTCGACGTGATAATGGACGACGATCTAGTCGACCGAGTTAAACCCGGTGATCGGATACAATTAGTCGGTGTCTACCGCTCGCTCGGAAATCGTAACCAAGGATCCGGCAGCTCCACGTTTCGAACGCTAATTATCACGAATAACGTGGTTTTACTATCTTCCAAAGCCGGCGGAGGAATCGCGCAGGCAACGATTACCACAGCGGATATCCGAAACTTCAACGCGTTAGCGAAAAAGAAGAATGTGTTTGAATTACTCAGTCAGAGTCTCGCGCCGAGTATCTACGGACATGATTATATCAAAAAAGCGGTTTTATTGATGTTACTCGGCGGTATGGAGAAGAACCTGGAAAACGGAACGCATTTAAGAGGAGACATCAACATTCTGATGGTCGGAGATCCGTCGACCGCAAAGTCACAGATTTTGAGATTTGTTCTGAACACTGCACCGCTGGCGATAGCTACAACGGGTAGAGGATCTTCGGGAGTTGGTTTGACGGCTGCGGTAACATCAGATAAAGAAACGGGAGAGAGGAGATTGGAAGCCGGAGCGATGGTGTTGGCTGATCGTGGGGTGGTGTGCATTGACGAATTCGATAAAATGAGCGATATCGATCGAGTGGCTATTCACGAGGTCATGGAGCAGCAGACGGTCACGATTGCGAAGGCCGGGATTCACACGAGTTTGAACGCCAGGTGTAGCGTTGTGGCCGCGGCTAATCCGATCTATGGACAGTACGATCCTCATAAAGATCCTCATCGGAACATCGCGTTGCCGGATTCTTTACTCTCACGTTTTGATCTGTTGTTCGTGGTCACCGATGATATCGAAGATCAGAGAGATGTGTTTATTTCCGAGCACGTGTTGCGCATGCACAGATATCGAAAACCAGGAATGGAGGAAGGAGCGCCGGTTCGAGAAGGGATGACGCAGCATTTGGGTGTTGGAACGGAAGAAACGCAGGAAGAAGGACCGACGCAGATGTATGAGAAGTATAACGTGATGCTTCACGGTGGGGCGAAGGTTAAGACGAAGCGGGGGAAGACCAGGGATACGGAAATCTTGACGATTCCGTTCATCAAAAAGTATATTCAGTATGCGAAGAATCGTATACAACCAGTGTTGACGCACGGGGCGTCGAATTATATCGTTGCGACGTATTCCGGGTTGAGGAATGATGAGGTGGAGAGTAACCAGCGGAAGACTTCACCGATGACAGCGCGTACGTTGGAGACATTGATTCGTTTGTCGACGGCGCACGCGAAGGCTAGACTTTCGAAGAGGGTGGAGGAGCAGGATGCTAAAGCTGCCGAGGAGATTTTGAGGTACGCGCTGTTTAAGGAGATCGTGGAGACGGAGAGGAAGGGTAAGAGACGGAGACTGGAAAGGATGGAGGATAAGGATGAGGAGGATTCTGATGATGATTCCGACGATGATGAGGAGATTAATGCTGCCGCACCGCCTGGACCTAAGCACAGGACCACGAGGACTAGCCAGAGGGCAGTGGTTGCTGATGATGACGACGAGGAGATGGGAGACGATGAGACACAGGCTACGACGACAACGACTGGTAGAAGGGGGAGGAAGCCGAAGAGTTCGACCACGCAACAATCCGAATCACAAGATTCGTGGGCGTCTTCTCAACCTGCCAGTCAACTGTTACGCGAGAGTCAAGATGAGAGTACGGTGGCAGGAACCAGCGGTTCGGCGCCGGCGGAAGTGGAGGTCACGGAAGCGAGATTGACGTTGTTCAAGAGGACACTCGGAGGGCTTCTTAACACGGATTTGTTCGTCGAGGAGGCGGCACCGGTGGACAAGCTTATCGAGAGGGTTAATGCGAATGTTGCGGGCAATCAACAGTTCAGTCAGGCCGAGGCCATCGCCATTATGGAGAAGATGGAAGAGCAGATTATGTGAGTACATCTTGATTTATATGTGAAAGGTAGTCGCTGACACGGTTGGATAGGTTTTCTGAGGAGCGAGATGTGGTTTATTATGTTGTGTAGAGCGGGGATCAGTGCTTATCATGTGTTCTCTACTGGTTTGGAGAAGCCGGTCATTCATATAATACAATGTGAAAACGTCTACGTGTCGGAAAGAGAGCGGCGATAGTTGATTTAATAATATTGTTTACTATATAGGTATATGCGGTACCTGAACGGAGGTACCTGTGCGGTCAAAATAAGGTTGGGAGGAAGAAGAGAGAGGCGTGCAAGTGCCGGTATGTGGTCAGCAAACGTGACAACAGCGACGGCAAGCGCGAAGGTGACGGACGGCTGCGACATCCATCGATCGTTTACCGGAGGACGCGCTTGACAGAGATGCCATTCGCTACCGATATTCAAGCATGCTCAAGTGACTTATAAATCAGAATTTAGAACTGCAGAACCGCAGAACGACCAGATCTGAGATCGGTCAGCGGACCAACCACCGAAGACGTGAAAGAAAGAAAGATCATCCGAGGGAGCCGATTGGCGGACGACCCGAACAGGATGAAGACGCCCGACTCGGTTAGGCGCAGAAAAACATTGCGAATTAAATTGGCTGGGCTGGGATCCCAGTCGGTTTTGTTGTTGAAGAAGCCGCCGTGGAAATTCCAGTTCGGCCGTTCGCTCTGCGGGCTGCCGTATTTCCCGGACCAGCGTCAACGGGCGCTGCTGAGGAGGACGATGCTACCTTAGGATATTGTACGAAGTAGAGGGGGGGACGGGGAGCGGTTGGCGCTCTGTTGGTCGGTGCAGCGTATAGGTATAGCATACTACACGACCCGGAATGGCCTCGTCTGGTATGGACATGACCTGACCTCGTAATTGAATCCATTGATAACCCCGGACAGTCTAACTAACCCGTCGCTCGCTCGTTATATTATTATTGCTGCATCCCCTAGCTTTCCTCAACCATCTTCCTTCTTTTCCTCCCTCTTCTTCAACGTACCCAACCTCCTTCTCTCGTTAGAATAGAGCGACACACCCAGGACAGTCGAAGGAAGGAGAGCGCCCGTGATCACAACCGTCCAGTGTTCCTGCGACGCCAATTCATTCGCCCAGTAAGTTGCATAGATAGATCCGTTCGTACGGTACTTCCAGATAAGCTTTTCGTTTGCAGCCAATGACTGCCATCCGCCGTCTCCCATTTGGCGATCTCGCTCTCCTGCCCGGAAACAAAAAGTAAAAGGGAAAGAAAGAACGAAAAAAAAAAAAAAAAAAAAAAAAAAAAAAAAAAAAAAAAAAAAAAAAAAAAAAAAAAAAAAAAAAAAAAAAAAAAAAAAAAAAAAAAAAAAAAAAAAAAAAAAAAAAAAAAAAAAAAAAAAAAAAAAAAAAAAAAAAAAAAAAAAAAAAAAAAAAAAAAAAAAAAAAAAAAAAAAAAAAAAAAAAAAAAAAAAAAAAAAAAAAAAAAAAAAAAAAAAAAAAAAAAAAAAAAAAAAAAAAAAAAAAAAAAAAAAAAAAAAAAAAAAAAAAAAAAAAAAAAAAAAAAAAAAAAAAAAAAAAAAAAAAAAAAAAAAAAAAAAAAAAAAAAAAAAAAAAAAAAAAAAAAAAAAAAAAAAAAAAAAAAAAAAAAAAAAAAAAAAAAAAAAAAAAAAAAAAAAAAAAAAAAAAAAAAAAAAAAAAAAAAAAAAAAAAAAAAAAAAAAAAAAAAAAAAAAAAAAAAAAAAAAAAAAAAAAAAAAAAAAAAAAAAAAAAAAAAAAAAAAAAAAAAAAAAAAAAAAAAAAAAAAAAAAACCCGCAGACAGAAAAATTAAAAGCCCAAGCACAGCATCTGGCCGAATAAACATAAAGGCTGTTTGCGAAGCGCGAGGGTGCTATCCTCAATAACTTTTCCCATTCCCTCCTTCATCCTCCCCAAACCACCCATCTGCTTCTCCATCCTTCTATCCCAATTGCTTCCGCTACCTTCCCGGAGCCGCAATTTGCTGCTGGTATCCCTCTCTCCCCCCTTTCACTACGCCAATCTAGGCTCTCGTCCGAGCCAATTGCAAAACACCAAAAAACCAAACCCTCTCGTTCCGAAATCTACTCAAAATACTAACTCTGCTTCATCTTCCCCCCCGAACAGGTCCTACGGGATTATATACACACGCAATGGATGCCCCAGCTTCCTCAGCAGAGTTCATCACTGCTGCTCCCACCCAGACAGACATTAACGATGTCCCAATCACCGTCGCTGCCATCAACAATCTCCTCCAAGGTGCTTCGGTCTGGTCCGTTGCGCTGACCCTGCTCGCCGCATGCGTTGTCTACGATCAAGGTATGAACCACCTGCTGAAAACCGAATAGCAATCGGAGAGAAAAAAATGTTCGCTAATGCAGGCTTCCTGTAGTCATGTACATCTGGCGCAAGGGTAGAATCGCTGGTCCCATGTTCAAGATCCCGTTCATGGGTCCGTTCATGGAATCCGTCTACCCAAAATTCGAAACCTACCATGCAAAATGGTACTCCGGTGATCTCAGCTGCGTATCAGTTTTCCACAAGTATGTTGCCTTCTTGCCACTCTTTTTCCCCCGGATGAATGGAAAACCAGCCAATCGTTGAGGAGATGTTTCAATTCCTGTTGAAAGTACCCTCGAATCCTTTGAGATGTTGGATTGGGTGATGGTTTTGGGTATATGTATGTGTCTGTCTGCACCGACGCTAACCGGCATTCGATCTAGATTCGTTGTTATTGCTTCCACCCGTGACCTCGCTCGCAAATGTCTCAACTCGCCGTCCTACCTCCGCCCGTGTGTCGTCGATATCGCCATCAAGCTGCTCCGTCCCACCAACTTTGTCTTCCTCGATGGCAAGCGTCATTCGGATTTCCGAAAGGGTCTCAATGGATTGTTCACGCGACGTGCCATGGAATCCTACCTTCCCGGTCAGGAAGCAATCTATGACCGATACTTCAAGAGATGGGTCGAGCTCAGCAAGACGGGAACCCCGCAGCCGTTCATGCCTGAATTCCGCGATATCAACGTCGCTCTTTCTTGCATGACTTTTTGCGGAAACTACATCAGCGCCGATGCTGTGGCCACGATCACTGAGAATTATGTCAATATCACCGCTGCCTTGGATCTCGTCAACTTCCCCATCATCATCCCGTTCACTCGTACTTGGCATGGCAAGAAGTCCGCGGATTTCGTCCTCGCTACTTTTGAACATTGTGCCCAGCAAGCCAAGGATGCCATGGCGGTTCCCGGTGCCGTGCCAATGTGCATTCTCGATTTCTGGGTCAAATCCATGATGGACGCTAAGGAATGGGGTCGCAAAGTTGAAGCCGGTGAAGTTGATGCCAAGGCTCCCGGTGCACCAGCCATCATCCGTGACTTCACCAACAAGGAGATCTCTGAGGCTTTGTTCGCTTTCTTGTTCGCTTCTCAGGATGCCACCTCCAGCGCTACCACTTGGATGTTCCAGCTTCTCGCTGACCGACCTGATGTCTTGGAGAAGGTTAGAGAGGAGCAGATTCGCGTCAGGGAAGGAGATTTGCTCAAGCCGACTACCATGGACCTTTTGGACAATATGCCATACACCAGGGCTACGGTTAAAGAGACTTTGAGGTATCGTCCGCCAGTCCTGATGGTTCCGTACGAAGTCAAGAAGGATTTCCCCGTCACCCCTTCCTACACCGTTCCCAAAGGTATGTTGGTATCAATCTCAACCCCTTGAAATTTCCAAGGCTAATGTTTGTAGGCTCTATGGTCGTCCCAACTCTGTACCCGGCTCTCCACGATCCCGAAGTCTACCCCGACCCGGACAACTGGAAGCCCGAACGTTGGATCGAAGGTGACGCCGAGAAGCAATTGAAGAACTGGCTCGTTTTCGGAACCGGCCCCCATTATTGTCTCGGTCAACATGTAAGAATATCCTGAAATTCTTTCGGAAAATACGTTGACTAACGATGGTTATAGTACGCTATCTGCAATCTCATGTTCATGGCAGCCAAAGCCTCAATGCACCTCGACTGGACCCATTTCCCGACAAAGGATTCCGAGAAGATCAAGGTTTTCGCTACCATCTTCCCCGAGGATGATTGTCATTTGGTTTTCACGCCTCGTACTGAGCTATACGCTTAGAAGAATGATGAATGAATGAGTTTTGGCATTTTGAATTTGTACCCTTTTGTCCTTTGTTACGCTTTTCTAATATTCCGAGATACCACTTTATACTTTTTTCTAACGCAGCTTTCTTTCTTGCGTACCACTCCGAAAAGCTTGCTTTAACGAACTAGCTGTGGGGAGACGAAAGCGATAGAAAATCGCTGATACTGTCTTTTTCTCCTACATGTCTTTATGCTTTTTCGTGTTCTTTGGTGGGTTTCCGATCCGAATCGTTTCGAGCCTTGGTTGTACAGATCTACATTCCTTCTTACCGGCTATTTAAATTCCCACCCTTCCGTTTCGCTGATGGTGGTCATTCCGGTGTCACTATTAGCGGAGGCTTTGATTTTGATGTTGATTTGGAACCGCCCGTTTTTTTCCTGTTATTTGAGGATTAGGGGGGGAGCGAAGATTGGGGGATTGGGATTGTGTGGCCTTCTGTCGGTTTTATACTTTTCTAACGCTTTGGGATTTTTTACCCGTGTATAATAATATTAATGAAAGAACGACGGATGGCCGTCTGATAGACTAAGCACAATCGAATAACATAACCCCTCCGCCAGCAATACAAATTTCTGTGTGGAAGTCCCGATAAATGCTCGAGGTGATTGCATCGGGTTGTAACAACAAGAATGTGTTGGCCCAACCTAAGCTTTTTAGCGAGGATATCAAAATTTTAGAAGACCGAAAAACCTCACATCTTCAAGCAAGCGACATCCAGACTACACCACCTACCATACGGGCCCCGGACGCTGTTGACGGCACCAATTGCCCCCCGTATATCTCTACACCCCTCGAACGATACGTTACACGGTCATCGGATAGCGCATCGGATCGGTGCAAGATGAGCTGAGGAGCTCTGATATATACCAATACCCACATCCCGATTGGATTCAAACGATGGCTCGAACAAAGATCTTTGCCCTCAAGCGGCCGGTACGCATACCCCCCACAACCCCATAAAATACCCCCCAAAATACCCACATCCATCCATCACATTCAATGGCTATGAATTTAAACAATACCTAATGTATACAACTATGTATTTAATGTGTAACAGTACCCCCGCCAAAGCTGGAACAAACACAACGTCTACAACATCTACCGCTACCGCCTCCCCAAAACCGACGGCCGAACATTCTACCAACAAAAATTCAAAGCGAAGCAGGAAACGCGGAAATTCCACGGCGAGTACCTCACGGAACGGAAATGGAATTCCATGTTCCGGCACACGCTTCGCGGGGTGGTGAAGATGAATCCCGCGGAAATGGCCGCGGGCGACGGAAGCGCCGCGGTATCCGGGCGCGGTAGCGGAGTCGATGCGCCTGCGTATCTGAACAGGGGAAGGAGGAATAATATGAAAGAACCTGCTATTCCGTTCGCGCAGATGACGTTCGCGCCGTTGGAGAGGAGGTTGGATACGGCGGTTTATAGGGCTTTGTTCGCTAGTAGTGTGCGGCAGGCGAGGATGTTGTGCGTCCATGGGAAGGTATCGGTTAACGGTGTCAAGGTATGTTGATATTCACATCCCTCTTTCTGGATAACTTCAGTTTTACATACATAGATATATATCTGTGTGTATCTATGTGCATGTGTATGGATTTGACGGGGATACGTTTTGCTGATGTGGCGTGGATTGGTAGATGCCGCATGCTGGGTACATGCTCAACCCCGGCGACATGTTCTCCCTCGACCCCATGGACGTGATGAAGTCCATAAGCCAAGGCGCCGGAAGTCAAGTCTACGCCAAACTCTCCGCAAAGGCGCTCCAGGAGTTAAAAATCGCAATCGAAACCGGTCAAAAGAAACGGAAATCGTCAACATACCTCCAACGCGACGACAAAAAGGTCTCCTCCGGTAACGCCAAAGCCGAAATCGAAGGCAACGTGATAATAACCCCGGCAGATCCCCAACCGACGGGCAAGAAAGCAGCAGCAGCGGAAGAAGGAGCCGTTGAAAAGAAGGGGGTGTTTAAATTGCCGCCCGATTGGAGGACGTATCTTCCGCAGTACCCGCGGTGGAAATTGTACGATACGTGGCAACCGAAGCGGTTTATGAATCTGTTCGCGTTTATTCCTAGGTATTTGGAGGTGAATCATAATATCTGCCATGCGGTTTATTTACGGCATCCCGTAGCTAGATCTGGGGCGGCGGAGATCCCGAATCCGTTTAATCATGAGACTATGCAGTTGGCTTATACTTGGTATTTGAGGAGGAGGTAGCCCTTCTTTTTTTTCGCCTACTTTTTAGAGTTGATGTCGAAGGGCTGGAGGGGAGATGGGGATGTTGGGGGGTTTGTTCGTTTTGTATATATTGACGGTATAGATGGATGTTGCGACGTTATGTATGAGTAGCTTGAGATGTATATATTTAAGCATACAGCCCGATGCATTTTTCTAGACGTCCATGAAAACTGGGTACATCTTTTTCACGATTGAAGTTCCTATACTGCTAAGTGACCAATTGGAAACTATGACCTCGAGATCCAATCGGCAAGTAGATGGATTTACTATGTGGCTAAATACCTTTTAAAACCTCAAGTTTGTGTAGTTTAAATCTGAGGACCCGCGTTTCCGGAGACCTTACATTATTCGTACTCGATACTATTGGATTCAATGACGCCTTCTCGGATGTCAGGTGAAGTCACACAGGTAAACCCGAAAATCCCATGTCAGACTAGGTACCTAATCTGTCAAAAAGAAGAGTTCAAAACGTACTAATAGAGCTAATTCTCCGTGACTGTAGTATAATGTTCTGCGTTCCGACGTGCGCTGGAACATCGAACAAAGGGGGGATACCGGAGTATCAGCGAAGGTGTTGCTGACCCCGGCTACGATACGTCGAAGCGAATAAGGGAAAGTGTCCGTGTAGCACAGGTGGAACAAAAAATAACTGAAACAGGTGCGTAGTCGTTGTTCGTGTTACTCGCCTTCTTGTTGAAAGAAAGTTGCGAGTGTGGAAAAAAAAAGCTTTCATAAAGGGAAAATATCCTGTTTAAAGACGTGAGAGTTGTGGTAAGTTGTTTTTCATCACAAAGTTCGAACCCATTGCCATCAGATATTTATATTCCTTCAATACAATATTTCTTATTTTCCTAGACTAAAATCACCGTTAAAAAATGGTCAGAAACGCTGGTTCCGAGGCTAGCTCGATCGTAAACCACAAGATTGTAGTGGCATGCCGAACCGATCGAACGGTGCGCATTTGTCGTTCGGTGCAACATGAACAGAGACTCACCATAGATCTAGTCACGGGGTGCTACGCTGTATGTAAAAAGTCTTATATCCATCATCAAACTTCTTTGATATTGAAAACTGATACGATATGTGATTATCTTATTTCCAGGTATTTATGTCACGGAAGGAACATTCAGTGGGCGAAAGCATTGGAAATACTCCGATTTCTACATTCGATTTTGATGTTGGAGACGGTCAATCATCGCTATCACTTATTTACGTGCGTAAACTTGGAAAGGTATCCGGTTATATTATTCCAGCCACCGAGACGCTAACCATGGAAATGTTATCCCTTTAGAAAAACGGCAAATGGTCAACGTTGTAATATAATTTTCTAAGTTCTATCCCAATGAACAGCGCTGGCGCAAGTAAACAAGAAGAAAAACATTTACCTCCCACCCAATACTTTTAACCTTCACGAGGGCGGCAAGCCTACAGGCCAGCTCCGTATCACGATATCCACGTACCCCCAATGTTCTCCGTCTTCTTCGTCGTCATCCTCGATACCACCGAGGAATCGACCGCCTCTATCTCCAGGTAACCCTTGAGCCAAAGTCGGATCCACGATCTTTTCTTCAGCTTTCAAAGGCTTGACCAAAGTTTCAGCTGGTAAATCCGTCAACGTTATGTCTTCCCAAGATTTATTCGCCGTGCAAAGGTAAACCCTTATGATATCTTCAACGTAATCGTTATCTCTCATATTCCTGGGAGGAGGGACTTCCATTTCCAGTCTGAATCCCTCACGTTTTTTGCTGGTTAGCGCCAACGAAGGTTGGCCGGGTGCCGGGTGGAGTTTGTGGATCCCCCAGGTCCCGTTGAACATGTAAAAGCTCGCGAAGAGGGATGGGTGTTCCGTGGCGGCGTATTTGTCCGATAGACGAAAGCTGTAGCGGACTTCGGTGCCGTCGGTTGTGTGGTACGCACCGTCGACGGGCTCGAGGTTTTTGAGTTTTCCGTCTACTCGGGCTTTGACGAGAACTTCGAGACAGTCTGGTGATATTTGAGTTGGGACATCTGTGTTCTTGATATTTTTGATAAATTGAAAGCGAGAAATATGGTTGAGGAGATATGCCATATCTTTGGCCCAGTTTGAATCCCTGATGCTAATGTTAGGGATCCTATCCACGCGCCTGCGATTACCCTGCGAATCCAAATTTTGTATTTCGAAGATATCATTGTTTAGTTCTAGAACAAACGTGGGCGGCGAAGTTGAATTTTTATAGTTGCTGCAGATAGAAATACCAAGCTGCATTGTTTCCTTTTCAAGCGCAGCTAAAGTCTCTCCTTGTGACTTTATAGAGATCGTAACCGCGTCGGATATTAATATAGTCGTATTTTGCACCGTCCAAGAGTCGAGCATTGCACTTCCTCCCTTAAGTCCAGCCTGGGGAATTTCTTCATTCTCATTAACAGGTAAAATCTGAGCCGTTGATCTAAACGGGGTATCAGGATTACTCTCAATTATATAAGCTGTAAATCTAGCTGGCATTGTGGAGTCCGGGATTTGGTCTTCGTTGTAGACATTATAGATAGCACCTTCCACGGCGCCCTGAGCATACCCGATGTCCAGATCAATAGTGTCATCGGTTTGTGTCAGAATACGACAGACCGGCCGTTCAACGATCCGCTCCTTTCCAAAGAAAATATGGTCACCATCGCCATGGAGAACCGGAGACTGTTTGTGACTTGCTGTGAATTTGGACTCCACGTAGTCCCGCACGTTGGCGTGGGTTGGTCTTCGTCCCGAGGTATTCTGTCTGAGTTTTTCCAGCATGTGGAATGTAAATACACCGCGCGTGGATGTTGAACCGATTTTCCTTTCTTCACGCGCGGATTCGTTATACCCGCAGGCGGTTAAAATGGTGCATCCGGTAGGATTTACAAGCCACGATGCCTTGACTCTAGCGTTTCTATAATCCGAAGATTCATTAATCTCTTGATCGATCCGGAACACTCTATCATCTACCTCCTTATCACTACCGAGTTCCTTATCATCAAAACCACCGTCCGCCGTGCGGTAACTGATATCTGTCAGGTCCGGTGCGCCCCTACACCCTTGACCAGAGAAGCAACTATCAAGGATCAAAGTAACCCTCAGATCCTTCTTTCTCACCATTCGCTTCACGAAAACCCCGAGTTGGTAGCCGGTAAGATAGGGACCTCCCGCCATGACGTCCGCGAGAGCCAATGCGGTACCGTTGATTTGATCCCCAGCGAACCGCTGCCCGAACTGACTCCCCAAAGCCTCTCGACGGATCCCGTGACCGGAATAATGGATATAAACAAGATCTCCCGGCGAGGCATCATCAGTGATTCTCTCCAACTCTCGCTCGATATTTTCGTATATCGGAATATTTTTAGTCCCTTCCTCGTTAGGTCGACCGGATTCCGGGTTCGTGGAAGAAGTGAGGAGCGTGATGTTTTGAACCTTGAGCGACTCCAGGTATTCCTTCACATCGGTGACATCGTTGACGCAGCCCCTTAAATTACGGTAAGTAACTGACCGCTGCTTCCCCGGAATGTAACAATCCACGCCAATGAGTAGTGCCCAAGTTCCGGGGCTGTATGACATGGTTCTTTTGGAGCTTCGAAGGAGTTGAGAATCGAACCGTACGTTAAGCGATATCTGCGGGGGTTGCTTTGGCTTGTCTCCAACAATCCCTCAAATGTGGTTTTTTGGCAACTCCAGAACTATTCGCCTTGAGTAAAGGAATAATCCTAGTCGAGGAAAAGGTGTGCCGTCTTAAACTAGTGCAGGGGAAGGCTTAGAGCTAGATCAGGCCAGGCTAGCTTTCTATTTAAGTTCGGTTTCTTTAGATATCCTGTAGGAAAAAATTTGGGATTTGCATGTAATTTCCCTAGAATAATCACGAGTAAGAGGATTAAATGGCAGTTCGCGGCGGGATTCCGAATATTTATAGCTATGCGTCATTCTTAGGCTTAAATATTATATCTATATCTTTCAAGTATCCATATCGAGATAGAATGTTTTAAACAAAGGCCTGACGCAATGACAAAGTGCGTAACTCGCTCGATTTCAAAAGGGCTGCTGACCAAGAAGATTCATAAATGCTAGTTATATTTGCGCGTTGTTCGTTGAATGCTGCGCCTTCAAACCAGGTGCATTCGCATTTCCCAGAATGGATATCGTCTATGCGGGTGGATTTTCACCAGGTTGTGGTGCTCAAAACTAGAGTTCCTCTGGTCAATTCAGAAATCCAACTACGATTTTGTCCTGGGCCAAATTGTAGTGTGAAAGGCTTCCGCGAGACTATCTCGCAAGGCAGAGAACAAGGATGACCCAAAAAATCATTGGGTTGACAAACTCAACATGGCGCTAATGCACGCCAAAGGATCTGTCGCCAGATCCTTTGTGCCATGGCAAGGGGTGTCTTTGAAGACACAATTATTTGGGGTGCACAGCTGAAATCTTGATAATGCGGCTGCTAAAGTTACCAAGTATACTCAGGATTACACCCGCGAGTATGAGTTGAAGTTTAGGTTTTCTATATCTACATTCGCTACTGGTCTTTAGTTTTGTTGCATTTTAACTACACCCTCAAATACCGCATTTAAATCCTGCTATCACTATAAAGCGCCCGCCCTCTCTTTCTAATGCCAATTCTCCGTACACTTACACGCCCTGATTCGGGTATCATTATTACTTGGCATGAATGTTACGGTATCTATACCAAGCAGCGAGAAAGTTCCCAAAGTTATACCAACATGTAAAATAACAAACGAATGAAAAAAAACATCATATGGCCATACCAGTTGCAACTCGCGCGCAGCCCGTTCTTAAGATTTTTAAGAGAAAATATTGATTAATTTGACTGATTCTCACAAGAAAAGCTAGCGACTTAGAATACATGTAGTGAGAAGCGTATGGCCGATTTTATATGTCTTAAATGGTCGTACTTATGTTGTGCCACCCGCTTAAGCTTTGTTAGGGGCTCAATCCTTGAAACAAGTGCATATTTATAGGCATACCTTGTATTACGACTAGAACTCGCTTCGGTGCATATAGTTTGCATAACCACATGATGTGATAGTAAAGAAAAGGGTAAAGAAGCTTCCGGCCCGCGGCTACTTAAGCGAGTTCGGATCCTAGGATTGGAGGATAACTCTTCAATTCCGTAGTAAGCAAATGCTAGTCCATCCTGACATGAAATCTAGCCACAAATAGGCTCCAACGTTGATGCGTTACTGTAAATGCAGGGAATTTCTTCCTCTCTAAAGTAACAAAGGTATTATGCCGATTCCAATAATACCGAAAGCTTTATTCGAAGCTAATACAGGCTTCCCCGCAGTTCGAATAGCTACTTTGAACTACGACCCGGTCTATCCCTCGGCGCTAGAAGCCCGCGATGGCGAGTCTTCAAAACCATGAATATACGGTGGGGTGCATATGCGCCCTGCCGCTGGAGATGGCGGCCCTCAATGCTATGCTGGACGAAGTCCACGAGAAGCCAGTCTGGCAATATTCACACGATAATAATAATTATACGCTCGGCAAGATTGGCCGACACAACGTAGCGGTCGTCTGTCTCCCCGCTGGAGTTTACGGGACAACCTCTGCGACAAAAATAGCTACTCAAATGCTGTCAAGCTTTCCTTCAATTAAATTCGCGTTAATGGTTGGAATAGGCGGCGGGGTCCCATCCACAACTAACGATATCCGGCTTGGTGATGTAGTCGTCAGCAAGCCGAAGGGTACATCTAGCGGAGTAGTGCAATACGACTACGGAAAGGCGGTGAAGGGAGAATTGATCTCAACGGGAGCTTTGGATAAACCACCTCAACATCTGCTCACCGCGATCGCAAGGTTAGATGCTGAACATATGACATCGGGGAGCAATATGATCACGGAGTACGTCTCGGATATGCTACAGCGATACCCGAGTATGAAACCATTTGCCTGTCCCGGGAGTGAATACGACCAATTATACGCAGCGGATTATTATCATGTCGGAGAAAATCCCACTTGCGAGGAATGCGATAAGGAGAGATTGGTAAAGCGTCCGGAGCGCGAAAATCCTCAACCTCGGATATTTTACGGGACGATTGGATCTGGGAATCAAGTTATAAAAGACGGCTTGAAGAGGGATATACTCGCACACCGGAAAGAGATACTGTGCTTCGAAATGGAAGCTGCCGGCTTAATGGACATTCTACCATGTCTTGTTATCCGGGGTATATGCGACTACGCCGATTCTCATAAAAATAAGCAGTGGCAGGAATACGCCGCAGCGACTGCAGCCGCATACGCCAAGGAGTTATTACTAACTGTTCCGGCTCGGCCCGTTTCGCAGAGTCTAACGGAACTACCAGATCGCGAATACAGTCTGAGGAGTAGCTCCAGTGTGCAGAGTGGTAGTACACTCGTTGATAACTCTCAAGGTTCGTGCAAGATCCCATTATATATGGAGTTTTCTTCGGCCCCCTATTAATATCAGCAATTGATAGACTCTCAAGCATTCCCTTCCAAAACATTTACCCTCACCAGCCGACTTTACCCAAGGGATGATATATCGCTCGCAGGCTTTGTTGCGGACCGAAGATACCCAAATCAAGATGCCCTGGTGATAGCATCGATTCCCGGTAATCCACCAGACAAATCCGCAACTCTGCTACTAGAAGAAGGACAAGATTTCTCAGTCTCCATCGATAAGCATTTCAGCGAGTTCATCGCCACACAAGCCAAAAGCAATTCCTCATTCAAAAAAGCAATGAGTAAACTATTCCTCCTTCCGATGTTCGAAGTCGACGGTGACATGCAAGTCTCCGCGGAAGAAAGTCGAATGTACACCCTCCGCCAACCGCAAGTTCTTTTCAAAAGAATATACGAAAATCAAGAAACTCGAACTCGATTCCAAACCTTCTGTCTTCATAATAAGAGGGTACATTTTATAGTCGGGTTCCGAACTCTCTTAAACGCTCAATTCATAGGGAAAGAAACGAAGGCTCCACAGTTCGCTCGCCTACCCTCTAAGAATCCCCATTATCAAACGACTGGGGAACGTGTATACGCGATCTGTTACCGGAAAGTGAACCTAAGACGGCTGAATAGCAAGACTGGTGATGGGGTACTAAATTCCGGGAGTGAGTGGAAGGTGTTTTCGGAGGCTACTCGCGCCGGCGAGTCGGAACCACTCAGGGACGAGGATATTCATGCGGAGATTGATCTTGAAGACGAAGGTGGAGGTAGCGATAGTTGGGTGTACCCATCAGAAACAGGTTTAGAAAATTGGATCGCTATGCGAAGTTAGGGAGCATCTGAACTAGATATTTAGTGCCTTTCTGGTGGGACGTTGGATAAGTGTGTTTGTATTCACTTTCTTTTCTTTTGTCAAATTTACTTAACGCGCTTAATATCGTGATAATTGAAAAGGGTTATATAAATCCAGATCTAAAGTGATCATGTCCCTTACCAGGACGCTCACGATTCTACCAACAAATATTTCACATTTTAGAAAAATTCTAACCATCCAGTGCCGTCAGACACCAGACTGCCAGAGGGAAAACGCTGTTCAACAGGCGAAAGACAAAAAACCAAAGTGAATCGGATCTAACCGGCATGCTCAACAATTTCCGAGAGTATTCCTTTCCCTTTGATACTACTCTTGATCTGTTCCGGTATCGGGCACTCAACATAATCATCATCCTCCTTCTCACCCGGAACATAGATATTGAAAGCCGTCGTCTTGCTGGTATAAACTTCGATTCCCAAACTATCCTTGCTGACGTATAATGTACCACCATCGCACTGATCAACAGTGATCGTTGGCACCTTACCCATAATCTGGAACGCAAATTTCTTCGATTTGATAACATCGATCGAGGACACCAGTGAATCAAGAACCACATTCGTCTTTTCGCATTCGTTCATCGAGACTGCGTTGAGCTTGCCCTTGATTTGGATCGTAGTATTTTTGCAGCGGAATAGAAAAACAGATTGGTTGATTTCGACATTATCAATGGTGATGGGAGACTCCTCGTTTTCGAAGTTTTCCTATGATGTGTTAGCATATCCTAGCCCAAATTTGAATGTAAAGGATATATCATACAATTATCCATTTGCTGCCGTCCAGTTCCATCTTTGGAGGTTTCTTTTGCTTCATGTGTGCTGGCTTGGGTTTAGCCTGCGGACCCGGCGATTTCCCTCGTGCAATCGGGGCGGCGGTAACCATAGACGAAGCGCGCAATGACGGGTTCTTATGTGTCATTTCACTCTTGTCGACTTTTCGAAGACCGGATGTGACATTGGAACCTTGGTTTAATTGTTGGAACACTGCGCCCATATCACTGGCATCTTTCTTGGGTTCCTCGATGAATGGCGGTGGTGGCGGCCCAGGCGGTGGAGGTGGTGGCGGTGCACCTCCCGCTGCAGGAGGTGGTGGAGGGCCCGCGGTTGACTTTTTCAGGCTCGCCATTATCTCTTGAGCGTCGCCTCCCTCTCGGTTCCACGAAATACCCTTGAGATGATATTTTCGAACATACTCTTCTAATGATTTACAAATGTTGTACCATGATCGCACCCATTCAACATGCTTCTTATCCCTGGAAAGTTTAATCGTACCACATTAGCAACTGGCTAGTTACCTTGGCTCCATATTAAAGAATCGTACTTCTCTTTGTATTCTTTTATCACTCGGTTTCCATAGAACTGGCCGGCGTTTGCCATCTCCGCAACGAATTCCGCAGGCTTGGTATCCAGCGTCACCCACGCGAGCGCAGGAACCGCCTCGCTGACCATGGATAGATGATTGTGCAACGGCGAAGCTCTCTTTGACTCTCTATGTTCGTTCACAGAGCTCATATGTGCTTGCATATCCTTTATAAGATCCAGGTAGTCTTTCGAAGAAATATCAGGCTTCTTGGCTTTGGTGGATACAAGCAAGAAAAGACGCTGGGCGATAAAGCCGTGACGGACAAATTTCGCCTGTTGGAAGCTTCATATGAGCTTACTGATCTGTAATGTCAGGGCTTCAGAATATTCCTACCTGCTCAGCAAGCAATGGGTCAAGCTCATCGCTCAGCTTTTCAAACTCCTTCACTTGTGTCTCCACTAAACCATCGTAATCTTCGATGCTAGACGGAAGGGGTTCTTCAGGTGGTGGAGCTGGAGCTCCCGCTGATGCGGCGGATCCAATGGCGGCGGCAGATTCTGCCGCATTTGATGATGCAACAGCCGCAGCAATCGCAGCAGGTGCTGCGCCGAGACTTTGCGATTCAAAAGTAACGATATCTTCTAACCGAGACGTCGCAGCTTCGAGTCTGTGAACAAATTGTGTTAGCGTATCCCATGGCAGACCATCATATCCTTCGCTGTCCTCGCCGCCTTCCTTCCCAACGTCATTCTCCGAGTCCCGTCGTTCGGACTGAGAGGCGCTCGTTTCGGAGTATTCACGATCTCGATCAACACCCTGTGAGCTCGAATCTCCGCTTTCCGACCCCCATGTCCTCCTCTCTTCCTTATACTCCTCAGCTGTTATAGTGTGCTCGGATCGTTGGTCGTCGCTGCAACTAGCGTCATCTTCTGTCGGTGTGGACGACATCCTCGGAATCGACGTATATAACCGAAAGTTGAGCTACGGGAGCTTCAAATCTCACCGACGATATCAAAGCCCATGGCTAAACGACCGAGTATCGAGCACCTGTACCATCTGCGGGGAGAATAAGGCTGAGAGAGGATTTGCGGGTATTGCAACCTTAACGGGGCGTTCTGGGCTCTGGTCCCCGCGTGGCAGCTATATATGTAGAGTTTAGATAGCGAAAGCTTAAGCTTACCTCTTGATCAGCGTCGTCAGGTTGTGCATCTGAGGCGGAACGTTGGCTGCCATGGCGGGTTTTCTATGTAAGCCGGACGCAAGTATTTACAGTAATCGAGAACGGTATGCGGGGAGGGAGGTGTCGATGTCGAATTGATCGAGGGGCTGAGGTACGTATACGCGGAGGACATGTCCACACTAGGAGACGTGGGATGGTGGGGCTCCCGACGCCTGCTGACAGCCACCCAACGCAACGCAGCGGAGATTGCAACAGACGCCGCCTGCACGGGGTATTCTCCGGAGGCAATTATGAAGCTTGCAAAGTGGATATTCGGTCTGCATCACAATAAAGCAACAGATGGGGTAAGCTGGTCTCGTAAACCAGACATCACACGAAGCACTTCGTGGATAAGCCACTAATTTGAAGGATGTATATTGTGAAACTACAATGTCGTATGATTATACAATCTGTTGGTAAAAGACCAAACGATGTGGAAATGCATATAGCATATCCAAAGAACCGACTATTCCCTTAAACGACCGTACATCCAGTTGGGTATCATCCGCAAACTTCATACAAAACCAAATGTATATATCCCTCTACCCCTTTACAAGATCTTCTGCAACTTTGTAGACTCCCTTACCGCTGCCGCGTTCCCGACGGTGGACTTGAACTGGAACAAAGCATTCGCCTCCAAGTTCGCTTTGATTTCCGTGTACGACATTTCATCTTCAGGGTCAATGGTGTCCAACCACGACAAGGCAACACCGGACAATGCTGTCACAAGTAGTAACCTACGTTCGTTATCCGGCATCTCGGAATCTAGCGCCTCGATCAAGCTCTCAAAGGAGTTGAAGAAACGCTTGAGGCTTCCCGAGCCGTCAAAGCTGAGCTTGCAAAGTCTGTCCCTTGCGATAAGTTTGACCTCAGATGGGAAGAACGATTGGCTCTTGTTGGCCTTATGATCACGGTCATCGACCTCGACATACGACTGATCATCCCCGTCGTTGTGAGGCGAGTGTGGGTCCCCTTTTTCAGTCCGAGGGGACTCGGCTTCACCCTTAGGGCCACAATCGTCGTTCAGTTTGCCGTCTTCGAAGTCCTTCTTATACTTACGGTAGAGGTCCTCTGGTTTCTCTCCGAACAAGTCAACGAAGAGTTTATCAGAGTAGTGCTTACTCTTCATCCATTCATTGATTCGGGGGACGGTCTTCGGGCCGTACCTCTTCTCGAGCCAGAGAAGGAAGTAGGCGGTCCTTTCGTACCCGTTGTCCCAGTTGTCTCCGGAACCAGCATGCCAATGGGCTGGAATAAAGCCACCCTTATACCGAACCCAGCTAGAAGTCCAAGATTAGAACCTATACTATCTAGAGCCTTAGCTTGGAGGGTTGCAGAGCGCAACTTACTCAGCGATACCCTCGATCAAACCACCATTGGCAGTTCCAAGACTGTTGTATTGGAAGCAGTGAACCATCTCGTGGCGAATGACACCCAAGATTTCTTGCTTGTCATCCTTGCCGTTTGACCTTTCGTGGACACCGGCGATATAGTCCTCCGAAAAGTGGATCTCCTTATGGTCGTCGTCCAAGTCCATGCCAGTCGTGTAGGCAACACCGTCCATACCGCGAACAATCAACGTGACAGACCGGACACTATACGCAACACGTTCCCCCACGTCAGCCATCACGAAGCTTAGCAAGCGACAATTCAGGACACAACTTACGTGTTCGGACAATTCTCAGGCGTGTAGAGCTCTGACAGCACAGCGGTAACGGCATCCACAAGAACATTGTGGAGATTCAAACCAGCGCCCAAGATAACCTGAGCGCCGTCGCTGCACACATCGTTGAATCTCAAGCGGATCTTGGGGATATTGTACCCGGTCTTTCTGGGCTTGTTTTCTTCCTCTTGTTGATGCATTATTTCTGGATTTTCAGCTGCGTCGATACGTGATGTATACTGGAGAAGAGGAGGAATCGTGGATGAGGTGCGGGGACGGGGTATAAGTAATGTTGTCATCACCAGGTCGTACACCTCGTCCGGTTCTGAAGGTGGTCCTGAGGCCCGTTGACCGTTTGGGTATGCTGAACCGGCGGTGAGGCTGGTGGGTGAGGCTGGTGCACGAAACTCTATCGCTGAACTCGCCACAGATTCGTCTCGAAGGACTGGACAGGTTAGGAGGCCGTAGAAGTAGGATCAGATGAACGAAGTCTCCGTCAATTCACGGTGCATGATGCGGGTGTCGTCAGTCTCGAGCCCGGGATAGACCGAGCATCTTGGTGGAATGCGGAATGGATTTCGTATCAATGATGAGATGTTTTCTCCAATACAACTGGAACCTTCGAACCAGGATTCCGCCACCCTTCGCAGCCACTGCGCTGTGGCACGTGGTGTGTGCGCGTATTGTCCAGGCTATCGAGCTGGACAGTGCATTACTCCTTAATCCATCGACGGTTGTACTTAGCAGCGCGGAGAGGACGTTGTGCAGACCCGAACACATTCAGTTGATTAGGCGGCGGACGTCTGCAGGGACTTCCCTGTCTCTGCATGGTGTTGCCCGTTCAAAACAAACACTTTAAACCGAGAACCACCGACTTTGTGGACAGCGATGATACCAGTAACTATGGACGGGTCTATGGCATGCGCGGCCTCTTGGTTTATAATCAATCAATCCTAAAAGCAAGTCTCTCATAGTGGCGATAGTGCCTCACAGCCGGCAGATAGGCACTTGAGATCTGGCGAGCGGCTGAACAGTCCTCCAAACCCAAAATAAGGAACCCCAGCCAGTTCCAAACAATCCGGCGAGCACCGTCCCCTCGAACAATCCAACTTTGTCGTTCAGCACCGAAATCATGCTCAAAGTGCAATTTCCCATGTGGCGTCCGAAGCACAAAATCGGGTCTAGATCGAAAAACGCGACACCCGGCACCCGAGGGCACCAATCGTCATGATGCCTTGGCGCCTCCGTTTCTCGAACCCATCCTAGCGCCGTATCGGTCTCTTTAAGGTTAACCCGAGACTATTCTCAAAATATCGTAGCCTTAGCAAATAGGGGTTATCCCGAAGTGCGCTGTGTCTCCAATATCTCCGGATTTTATCAAAGCTGAGATCCATAGGAAATATAAATTCTGCTGCGAAGGATGCAGATCTTCTCCGTTCTCTGTCGCAGCCGCAACCGCTCCAGAAGTTCTTCAACTTCTAGTCACTCTTTTATGCCAGCAATTTGACGTCGATACACTCATTTTATAACATACCGACATTCTTTTATAGTAACCGCCATTCAATAAATATAATAAATAATTTAATACAAAAACTCGCCTTTTCAGTATACTTCCAGATGTATCTTTTGAAGAGTTTAGTGGCCGGATTGGCCTTGGGGTTGGCACAAGGTGCTCTTGCGGCGGCGTCATGTTGCACCAACCAGTGCGGCAAGTCTGTAAAGTTGGCGAAGAATGCAGGAAAGGATTGCTCGTCAATTCTTATCAAGACTATCACTCCTACGAAGTATGTCATCTGCCGATATATAAATTTGAACCCAATATTAACTTGATTGTCCAGGAGCACGACCGTCTGGAAGACGACAACCCACACTTTGTATCGTACGACTACCAAAAAGGTCACGAACACTAAGGATGTCACAATCACCAAAGTCTCCTCGGAAACCGACGTCAGCATTAGCACTTCTCTCGCCACAGTTGACGAGACCGAGATTATAACCGCGACCACAACAATCAGCGAGACCGACATCGTGACCGACCTCACAACTGCTGTCGAAACCCAAACTGAAACGGTCACATTCACAAATACCAATCCACCTATCAAGAAACGTGCTTATGCCACCCCTAAGCCCGCCTACGCTTCCGCATGCGATAATGGCGCATATACCCGAGCCTGCTCCTGCCTCGGAATCAAGCCAAAGACAATCACCAAGCCAGCCGTGAAGAAGACCATTGCCAAACTTCGTACAGTCTACAAGACCGTGACGAGGACTTCGACTAGTCATGCCACAATTACCAATACGCACACCGTGTCGCTGACCACATACACAACGATCGTTTCGGGAACTGTTGTCACTGAAACCGACACAATTGTTTTGACAACCACTGCAGAAGTCACCGAGGTAGCTACTGTCACTACCGCTATCGGAACTACAGTCACCACAGTCGCAGTAGCAACCCAAACAGTTGTTCCGACGCCCCCAGAGTGCGTCGGCAAGGGCTTCTCCTTGAAGGTAATCGGCACCAGCAGCATTTCGGGCAACGGTCTAGGATTCATCAACTCCATCGGCGTGGGAATCTACCTGCGTACTTTCACCGGCGGCGCCAGTCCGATGACCGTCGATGCGGATGGCCATATTGTAAACTGGTATCCCGGCTCCGATTTGAAAATGGTCGTCACGTCAGCAAATGCACCCTACAAGCTCTGGTTCTCGTCACAGGCATCGCAAGTTAGCTATCCTTCGTCGTCTCCTGTGAGCTGTCATCTCGATACCAGCCCTGGAAGTCAATTCGGAGTCTTGTGCAATGGGCCGGACGGTAGTGATTATTTATTCGCTTTGTGTCAGGATCCTGTCTACTACGAATGGGTGGCGTGGATCTACCAGACCGAGTCCCAACTTAGTGGTATGAACTGCGTTACCAATAGCGTAGTTGCGCAGTGCAGGTTCTAAAGAGTCTGTCAGCTTTGTATATACCATGTATACATAATTCAGTGTGTTTAATTTTCTAATATTTAAAATATACCATTGATACTTACTGAAATCCTGGGTGTAAAATGTGTATTGCGAATGTCGTATATAATTGATGGAGCCGAGGCTGCAAAGGGCATTCAAGTTTGGTTCGTCGGAAGAGATAATAGGGTGCATAGCCTTAGATGGGAAGCTGATCCAAAGACGTAGACCATTGGATGCAAGAATATTTTCAAGGCTTAAAACAAAAGAAATACTTGCTTTAACAACAATCTCGCTCGCGTTCGTGAGCTGGGCCTTGTTACCTTCGCAATAGAACGACTTCCTGATTGCGATTGATATAGGTTTTCCTATATATACACGGACCTACATAAGTGTGCATCCCTACATATATATATGCAGGAATCTTCTGATGAATGTTATAAGTTTACTACAAACCCCCATGTTTGAGAGCCTTTTCAATATTATACTTTACTATGGCTTTCAGGCATTATTACTTTTCATCCTAATATCACGTAAAATATATTCAATCAGCCACTTACAATACTATTATCCTCAATGGATAGTGTCTCAATCTCACATATATTAATTTGGGGCAATGTATACTTATGTGTTGAAACACCAAAAACACCATGCCGCACGACTTCACCAAATCTTCGACCTTGACGAGGACCCCGCCTCTCCTCACCACCACCCTGCATCTATCTCTCCTCACCCACCGACCATGTCACGACCTCTCTCCCAGATCACCCAGCCCTCGGGCTCGATGGCCGGCAATCCAAATGCCCCGAGACCCACAGAAGAGCTCGAACGCTTGGAGCAATCCATCACCCTGACGATGCAAGAAATCGATCGAAACTTCAGCCAGTGCCATCGTATAATCACCCACTCCATCATGCCCATCGTGGACCGGTACGCAGAGCACTCTCGCGAGCTCTGCGACAATATCACCTTTTGGAAGTCGTTCTTCGAAGATTCTGCGGACATCGCAATTGGATCGAATGAGGAAGAGGTTATGGCTAGCATGAGGCAAGACGAAACGACACAATACGATGAAAGCACGGCACACCAGGAGACGACAGAGGTATCTGCCATGGAGGGCGTCGAAGGTCAAAGTCATCTTGATGATGAAGAAGGGGAAGATCGAACCATCACCTTGCAAGTGCAGGACGAGGATACGGACTCAACAGATCACGAGCTCGAAGATGAATCGATCTTAGCATCTATGAATCTCACCGGACGAGATAATATGAGCAAAGCACGCCGACCGGAGTCTCGCAACGGAAAGAAACCGAAATGGGCACCTATTCAATCACCTTACGATAAGCTTAAGAAGGAGGTAAGAAGCCAACAGGGTCCAAGACGCCAACTCTCCGTAGACGATTCGATAGACGAGTCTATGACACCTCCATCACTACCGTCTGGAATGGAAGCAATGAATCTCAACGATACCAGATCGTCCTCGCTCATGGATATACCAACAACCCCAGAAACATTAAGACAGAAACCATCCCGGCGGGCAGCTTCCCGGGTCCTCGATTCGCCAGAAGATGACTCCCCATTCGCTCCTCAAACTGCTCGTCAATTCCCAACTTCTCAACGATCCCTTAGAACCGGCCCTGTGCTACACCGTGCGGTTGACACCAATTGGCGTGTTGAAGCTACCCCGAAGCGCAAGACTTCCCGAAAGCCTACCGCGACGGTTACTCCAAAACATCGTGTCATCCCTGCATCATTCGAAGACTCCTCTCCAATGTCCTCTCCACCCCCGCCGCAAATAACCACCGTCTTCTCCCCGATAAATACCATGAAAAGATTCAACATCAAACCCCGCGAGAAACCCGAACCGCCTAAACCGCAGCAAAGAGATCCAAAGACACCTGTCACAGCGCGAAAACGTTGGGAAACACTAGATCCTAAGACCATGACTGCGAAAGATCTCCTCCTCGACGACGAATTCGACGATGACGACGACGACGACTTCAAGAAGCTAGGGTTCAGTCCTCCGGTCACGATGCAATTTACCTTGCCCCCATCAAAGTTGATGCAGACACCAGCGAAACAAGCCTCAAAGATGCTAGTTAATGACATTATGCGATCTGCTGGGTTCAGAGCTGGGTTCGCTGGTGGGGATGATACTCAAACGACGATGGAGAATTCCCTCGGAGATAGCCCAAGCTTCGTCGCGAAGCCGCCGCTGTACGATTCTGATTAAACGGTATATAGTGTGACGGCTAGCTAGGTTCTGTATATATTTTGCCGTGTTTTTAATAACATTAGAGCGCTGTAACCTTGTGGGTTTGCTAACGCTTTTGGAGCGAGGTTAGAGGTCATATTTCAATCGGAAATGTAGTATACGATATAGCAGTACAATATATTTTTGAAACCTCATATTCTATTATTATACATAAAGCCATGTAATTCTCGAACGCCGATGTAAAAGCATAACAAGAAATCTAGGCAATAACCCGGGGTATATCTAGACAAAACCGATCTATAGAAATTATAGTCTATGCAAAGGATTGCGTCTACTGCTTGAACAACTGCGGAAAGACGTCTTTCAACTCCTTCAAGTGCCTGATCTGATACTTTGACGCCATCGTTGCCGGCTCCGGTAAGCCTTCTTCAACGAAATGCGCCGCAGTCCATCCAAACCCCGTTGCACCCGTGCAGTTTCCAGCGCTATCGTCCACAAAGTAGCATTTGGAAGGATCCGTCACCGCCGCCTCCCTCATCGCTATACACAAGCAAGAAAAAAATCCACAATCAGCCTCTCATAATTCTTAAATTTCAAGTATTGAGATATGAGCAAACTCACCTTTCTCGAACGCCTCTCTTTTGGGCTTACAAACCAACCCTTCCTCCGCAGCATAATCACAATATGTGATCCCTTCAAACAGATCATCTATCCCGAGTAACTTGACCACCCGTTTACCATGGTTCACATACGCATTGGTAAACAACCACATCTTGACTTTACTCTTATCCACCCCCTGCAATAAATTTCTCAACTCCAGATCCGGTTTCAGTATCTGTTCGAGGGGTAACGCGTCGTCTACTTCGGTGTTGTATTGGAGTGCGTCGATTTTATGATGGCGGATTAGTCCGTCGAGGGCGAGGCCGTAGTCTTGGTAGTAGCGTTTGTGGAGGATTACGGCGTCGTCGCGGTTTAGGTCTAGGTGGTGTTCGAAGTAGTCGTCGATGAGGTCTTGCATTAGATTGTGGATTCGAAAGTTGCGGGAGTATAGCTACATTTGGCAAGGGGGCTAGCTATTAGCTGGGGAATATATATAGGTATATGATATATTCGCGGTATGTACGTACGCAATTGTCAATATCGAAGAAAAAGACGAGACGGTCGTCTGCTGTAGATGAAGATGGTAGAGATGCCATTGCGGAGTCTGCGTCAATATCTCTGGCTTGAAAGTGGTCGCGATATGAACGTTATAACTATCTCTGCGGCGACTGAGATAGAACGTAGGAGATCCAAACCCGATTGGACGCCCTGCTGATACAATAAAGCCAGTAACTTTATCAAAAGCGTGCCGAGAGAATGATTGCGCAAAGCAAAGATGATGTTGTAGCAAGGGAGTTCAAGTTTTGACTTTTCAACTGGTGTTGGGATGTTTCGTCACACTGCCGCATTTTTATAACCGCGAACGGAGGGTCTCGCTTCGTCGCGGATGCCCGAAACACTCAATGGCTCTTGACTCACAGCTTAATAATCGAGCGCCTGGTTCGAGCAGGCGGTCCCCCGCAATATTGCTCGCGTCTGGATCGCTTTGCTCGATCCGGGCTACAGGTCCCCAGTCAGTTCCCGGAGCTCTTTGTTTTCAACGGTTTGTTGCATATTTCATGCATTCTTAATATACAAAGCTACCATAATATCTCTTCAAGGTAACAGAAAGAAAAGGAACAAAACCCAGCTCTCCAAAAGTGGAAAATAATAACTACACGCTAAGGACAGTAAAGATCGCGATAGAAACTCTCCTTGCTTCTAACCTTACCTTGCGCATAATTCTCCTCACGATCATCTCTAGCTCGCCTCCTCTCGGTCTTCATCTCAGCCCATTCTTGTATTTGAGCCAACCTCACATTCTTATAACTAGAGAATCCCTCGGGAAAAACTACTCTCTCACTACGGGAAGCCTTCTAGTTCCCCGAAGCAGAAGCACCTTTCCTACCACTCGCAGAAGCCGCACCTTCACCCTTCTTCTGTCTAAAGCACAAAAACTCTGCTCTAGTGTTCCTTCTCAGACCCATCAATACGTTTCTCAGATCGGCTAGCTCCTTATGCAAAGCCGCACGACTCGGTCCATCGCTTCTCCTGTCCAATTCGACGTAAATCTCGCTTTGTAGCTCCTGCGCTCTCTGCGTCACGAATTGACCTAACGTCTGGTTCACAAATTCAACATCAAGTGTCGCTTGAAGTAATGCCGGAAGCCCAAACTTCTTTGTCGGGTGTGTTTTGAACGTATTTAGCATTCCCTGAGAGAAAGATTCCAGCATGAAGGAAATAATGCGTTGAAGTAGTGTTGGTGCGGTCGTGACTACTTGCGAGTGAACGAGGACGATCTGGAGGAGAGCTTCATGGATGTAGGGCGTCACAGCTGCCGCCTTGTTCTCCGGGATCCAATCTTCGGACATCAGCCCTGAATATATAGTGCTTTGCAGCGACGCAACCCGCGGATTGGTATATGCCTCGAAGAGCTGAGAATCGATCTGAGCGAGAGTCCCTTTGACCTCCTATAAGGATGAAAGTTAGTAGTACGCCCTTCCTAATTACGGTAATAGCTCCGAAACTTACGTTCGCGTCTTCAGTCAAGGGGATTCCAAATGCATTCTCGAATTGCTCGAGGAGCTGCGGCACCGCCTTCGCCTTGATTTCTTGCAGGTTGCTCAATGTCAACAACATCCTAACATTCTAAACCCAATTATAATTATCATTAGCCGGACATCTAGATACGTTGAAGTCTGGATACTTACAGCATCGTTCTTGTCGACAGAGAAGGCAAGACCGGATTGTCCAGCTGTTGTCGAGGTAGCATTGTTATTAACAGTTTCTGCAATCTCATCCTCATCTTCAACAGCATCTTTCTCAGGCTTGACCGAGTTTTGATAGCAACCAGTCAAGGCATTCGACAAAGATCTTTTGAATTGTTGCCTCACAAACGACACCAGCGAAGCCGCAGGCGGTGTGATAACAGGATTATTCGGGTCTGCTTTAGCTCTGTTAACGTGCAAGATCTCCTGCAACCCAAGCACAATAGCCCTCTCAACCGCTAAAAATTGACTTGGCAGTTTCGTGATAGCTTTGTTCTGTGATGCCCGTGTCCAATCTTCCAAGACCTTGAAGTTGGCAGAATCCTTTTGCCATGCAAAACAAACACCATGAACTGCTCTTTCTCGAGCGGTAGCAACCATCGTACGTAGTTGATCCGTAGCCTTTCTGCCAATCGGAAGCTTGTACAGTTCTACGGCAGCAGTTCCCACCATACCGAGAATCTGTGCGAGATAGAACGTTCCAGCAACCGAGTTTCCGTTCGGAGGGAGGAAAGCGAACGAATCTGTCGCCAAAGATGAGCCTCGTTTCTGGTATTGCATCCACGATGTTTGGCTCAAAGTTGCGGAAGTAGGTGTTTCCGGAACACCGGTAGAGGGCGTGGGAGGGATTGAATTTGGTGTAAGTGGGGTGGTAGGTGAAAGAAGAGCCATTATATCTTCAATCGGTGGTTGCCCAAAAAACTCCGTGACCGACTGCACTAATGAGAACAATAGGTCCTCCCCGCCCTTCCTCAGCTGTGCAATTTTATCTTCGCCAAGGTTGTGGTGCTTGAATCCAGATTCGTCGTGTCCTACAGGGAGATTCTTTTGGGTCTTTCCATCTATGAAATTCTGAGCAATATTCCAGAATCCGATGAGCTCACCAAGTAATCCCTCTGTGGGCGAAAGAGTGGCTGTCATGATTGATTTAAGCAGTTCCCAGAATCCCATGACCAGGGGAATGTCATAGCCGTCCGCATTACGGCGCATTGGCGACCTCAGATAATGAGCGTAGACATCCGGGTTAGGCTCAGGGGCAGCTCCAACTCGTCTTCGTAAAGCTAGGATCAGAGTTACGGATCAGCTTAGAAGATGCACCAAAAAATGGCAGGGCATTCAAACCTTCGATTTCCATTCGAGATCTCTCAAAGCTATTGGCGATTTTGGCCTTCAAGGTATCATATCTTGAAAGCAGCCATACCCAGATCGGATTCTCTTCTGCACCGAGTTCGAGGAGAATGCTGCATAGATCATTAGGAAATGCCCATATTACTAGCTCTAAAGCTTTGAATATTGACTTACGCAATCAAGTCAATGAAATTATCATCTTGGCTGGTTTCCATAAGTCGTCGATAGGTGTCCCGTTTGTAATCCTTTATAACTTCCTCGACTTCGGCCCACATCCTCTCCGCGATGATAATGCGATGAACATCCAGTTCGGTTGGGGGTCTTCCCGGTACCAAAATAGCCCTCGCAGATTCTATCGTCGACTTTGCTTTAAAGTACTCCTCTTTGAGAGTATCGTAATCCTTCCTTTTGATCGCATCAACAATGATACCGCTCATATCGAACACTTCACGGTACTTATCAATACTCTTAAGCAAGAATCTCAGCTTATCATCCCGCTCCTGATTGTCCATCACCGGTCCGAACAAGATGGATGCTGAAGCTTGAGCTTCATTGAGCGGTTCTCTGATACTTCTCAATCCCCACTCCTCCTCTCTGATCAGCCGAAATGACGTTTGTTCTTCTCCAAGCATCGTTTGCGACGTGCTACCTGCCCTCATCTCCTTGTACACTGAATCGATTGTGCTCTTTGCCAAAACGAAACGTTCAAAGTTGTTTGAGACGAGGAGTTTCAACGCTGATGATTTTTGATTGATGCTGTTCGTGAGATGCTCCAATCCATTTTGTAGATCGTCAATATTGCTGTACATATGCACATCTCGAAGGAAGTCGCCAGGGGAGAATGTCTTCGACGAGATGAGATATTTGTTACCTAATAACAATCCATAGTTAAACCTCCATCGCCTATGCATTCGTCCTTCGGGGCGTATTTACGTACGTAGTCTCATATTATTATCCACATTCCCAATCTCATTATCTCGTAGAATCTTAACCACAGACTCGCTTTTGCCTAGGGGATCCGGTTCATCGAGTAGGGTATTATTCTCTCCACCGGGAACACTCAAGGCGCCACTGCCGGATATCTTGCGAATACCACCCTCCTGTAGAATCGAGTATCGTCCGGACCCTTTACCACCCGACCCGCCTCTGATATGACCCCCCCTCGCCGGACTTCTAGCAGGACTCCTTGCGGGACTACCGCGCTGGAGACGTCCTGCGGGGGAACCTGATCGCTGGCGCTCGCGGTCGGCAGAAGGCGCTCGTTGAGGTTCTGCTTCCGGTTCGTCCCATTCTCTAGGGTACATCTCATTCATGCGGTAGTGTTTGAGGATCTCTTGGTTGCTGAAGGACGGCATCTTGATGACCGGGCGAGCTCGAAGCTCTGTGACGCGCGGGAAGCGGTATGCTCAATTATCAAGCTGATTGAAGAATAGTGAAACAGCTCATAGGAGATGTAGCGTCGGAGGTTTTGCGGCGTTGATGGCTCACTGATATGAAGTTGATGAATTGGCGTTGATGATGGGGAGCTTAACCTGGGAGCTGCCTTTGAAGGCGCATCAAGGTGGCTGCATAGAGGCTATCTTACCCGGAAACAGCGACCTCACAACACCAACCTTCCTCCCACACATGGAGCTTATATAACCGCATAGAATTACATCTTCAAAGCCTCTTCCACTAAGAGATATCGATTAATCAGTCTAGAAGGTCAAATCGAGTATCACAGAACGCCATTACGGATTAAGAATTGCTGAAATGCAAATGCACCGGGTATCTTGACATCAAACCAACCGACTCCAAACAAAACATAAGACAATCAATCCGATCCCGAATCAGACTTCTCAGACGCAGCATTTTCCTCAGATTCACTGCCTGTATCTTCAATATCCTCTTCGACATTCTCCGGTCCGCTGCCTTCACCATCCAATCCTGTCTTGTCTACAATCGATTGTTCCTCTCTCTTCGTAGCTTTCACCCTCACAACCCTCTCTTGCTCCCACAACTTCTTATAGTACCGTTGTTGCCATATGGGAAACATTGGCCCCGATTCTCCCCTCCAGTCCTCCCGTTTCCACTTCTCCATTCTTCTGAACTTAGAAAGCCTCGGTTCTTCAGGTATAAGACGCTCCGTTTCCTTGAGATCTTTGTCTATAGTTCCCTTTCGTTCTTGCCATCCCCCAAGCAGTTTCCATAACTTCTTCTCTTCGCGTACTGAATGAAACAAATCCACTGCGTTGAGATATAACTCGTCCTGATTGATGAAATGCAACTCATCCAGCATTCTTTTCTTTTCTTTGTGACCTAGATGCCTCACAGGCGCCGGAAGAAAGCTCCCAAGATCGATTGGCGTTTCGAGATATTTTGCTAATGCGCTTTTTTTTCGAGGGACTAAACCATGTGACATTGAATCACGAGCCTTTTCATCATCCCCATCAGAGTCGCTTGTCACCTCGTCTTGGTCGTCTGTCCTCTCGTCTTCATCCTCGCTCTCGTCGTCGCCGTCGTCATCCTCATCGTCAAACTCGATACCCTCGTATCCTTCATCATGCTCGTCGTCGGTTTCCCAACCGTCCGTTGGATTTGATGCTTCAAATATTTCGTTATATCTCACGGCTTCCTCTTCATTTGTAGTTTTGTGAAATTTGATATCTTCAAAAACTTTGAGTTCGTCCTCTACTTCATCATAACCCATGAAACTCTGTCTTTCGCCTCTTTTTGCCGTAGGATTATCGCCGATAACATTCAATTGAAACCGCCTGGCCAAGGTTCTCCAATACTCTTCCGATGTAGTCGACATCCCAACTATTCTCAATGCTGCCGCCACATCTCTGAAGGTAACTTCTTTGACAGTAGATTCGGAGTATCTCGCCGATCGGCATTTCTTGAGCCTCGAATGAGCCTGGAATAGAGATATTTGAACAAGTCGTTGTGTAACGGATCTTGTAAGGGATTCCAGGTCCTTCATTGTCTGTTTGTGGATGCTGGGACGATCTGGAATTTTGCCATACTCCGAAGCCATAAAAATTCTGACAAGAGTTAGCTAATTTCTAGCCCATGTGAAATATATTCTTACCTTTCAGATAACACAAGCCAGTTCCACGGCTCTAACAATGGCTTGTCCTCAAGCTTCTCATCTTTACCTCTCTCATTGGCTTTGATCTCCTTCGCGGTTTCCATATCTAAAACCCCGTCTTCGTCGATCCACGGTTTGTGCTTCTGCTCCATCTTTTCAACATATGCCGCCGTCCTCTCCGCCTCCGCCTCCAATGCTTGTTCGCATTCTTCGCTCACCTCAACCGCCGCCGGAATATCTTCCATCATCAAAAGTGAATACCGACTAGCCTCCACCGATTCCAATCTCTTCTCCAACTCTCTTTGCAAGATATCCAAATACCCTTGTACTTCAATCGGGCTTTTCGACTGTACCTCCTTCGCTAACGCCACTGGGTCATGCCGTCCTACTCGCGGCAAAGCTCTGAAGAACCGCTTCTTTTCTCCTCGACTCCATGCAACCCCTTCAATGCCAGAAGCATTAAAATCCACGTCTGGGTATACAATTCTATTTCTAGCGTCGTTTATAGCATGGTTGAGAAGTTCGCGGTACGGTTCATTGATAACTGGTTGTGCCTTCCCGCGCATTTTTTTCTCCGCGCCTTTGTTTTGAGGTGAAGCAGATCGCCCTAGCTTCTCCGCTGCCTTCTTCATCCGACGGGCGGCATTCGCAGCCTCTTTGTGACGCAGGAGCGTCAAAAGAGCGGTGGGTTCCTCTTCTTCTAGCTCTGTCGACGAAGAGTCTTCCTCAAAATAGTATTTTCGTCTCCGTTTTTGGTCCGGCCCCATAGTAGTGGTTGTTCCCACATCATTCGTAGCTTCCTCCTTGTCGTCATAATCATATTCGATATCCATATCCCGGTTCCTACGCTTGTTGACCTTGACTTTAACTTTCTTTCGCTTCACACGATCATCGCTGTCGTCATCTTCGTGAGAAACTTCAGCCGGCCGCTTCCCTGTCACGAGAACCACGGCCCCCTCGATTGTCTCCGGCCTTCCAATCTCCCCATCGCCTATTACATTCGCGTCGTCGACATCGTGATCGCTCAGACTCCCCCTCGCGACTCCTAAAGCGGCTCGAATCTCGGCTTCTCCCTCGATAGGATCCTCCGGTGGATTACTCGGATCCTCATCCCCGCTCGCGCTTAACCCCACCATCAGAGCCCCGGCTCATAAAAGGGGGAGTTGAAAATTGACGAGGATATCCCAGTGTCAATACGAGATAAAAATAATCTCTCACCGAGATTCCCGTTACCGTGATCGGAATTTTTTGGTTAAAATAACCTCGAGTGGTAAAATAAAAAATCCCGGAGGACGGATGTTGAAAAAGGTATTTTCTGAGTGGGATGGGTGGATGTCAAGGTGGATCGCGTATATTTCCTTGAAGCGACAACGGGATGTAGCGATGCATCAATGAGCAAAAAAAAAAGCTTGAACAGCTCGTATATTGTTTTTTCCTCCCGATGCCTGTATTCAGCGTGGGGTCGTATTAGAATGTAAATCCTATCGTGATATGAACATGAGGCAAAAAGAGCCGCTGAGAGGAAATTGATAGATGCCTAAGTCCAAAGGCGACTGAGACAAGCTTGGAGAAGTTTCGCGACGGGACGAATCGAACAACAAACGGTTCGAGGTACCAAAACGTCTGGGTAAAAATACGACTTTGAGGATTGGAGGACTGAGCGTCCTAGGCAGGCAGAAAAGGTTGATTTAAGGTTTTTCTTGATCTCAACCTCCCATGATTCGTAAGTTCGAAGAGCCCCCTCGCCCGTGCGATTGATCAGTTCATTGAGCTCAATGGTGGTGTGATGTTGCAACATGTTGAGAGAGCAAGAAGCGATGCAGTTGGTTAGCAACAAAGAAATTGAATTGCGACCACTGGCGAACGGACATGTGATCCAAGTCGACTTCACCAACATCCAGTCCAACATCCAGTCCAACATCGACTACGGCCCAATACTGCAGGGCTGAAGCCGCGCGGTTCAACGTTCCATAAGGCACCTGCCGTTGTCCCTTAGTCAGTGCGGGTGGTGGTGGTAGTGGACCGCGGAAACGATCTGCCGTGGGGTTACAACTCCGACGTCTGATTTGACGTTTCAACAGGACGGCATCCCGCGTCCTGAACAACGTCACCTGATATCTCATATCGCATACAGTAGCCCAATTATAAGAAGAAGAAAAGCATCAAGGCGAACTAAGAACTTAGGTCTCCTCGGAGCAAAATCACATATCGGCGGGAAATAAATATTCATATCGCAACGTAAAACGCTAGTAAAGGTAGCTCTGTATACTATGGGTATTCAATTGTATAATGCAGGTACAACCGGTTTACACTTATTGAAAATCTCCTGAACCCCAAATGACAAGAAACGAATAGTCCTCCAAAAGTTTATCAGATGATACCCCATACAAAAGGAAGGAAAAAACGATTATTAACCAAAGACAGTGATGTGTAACCCCTAACAAAATTGAACCAGTCAAGAATTGTTAATGAAAGTGTGTAAGGAAAAGCAAAACCACACAGAGTATCCTGAGCGTTACAAATTTGCTTCAGGTGATGATAGCTCGTGGTGCTTCTGTAAATCATTGTTGTACAGTGTATAGTGAACTTGAAAAACTGGACGCCAAAAGTTCCCGAGCGCAAAGCAGAAAATGACAAAAAGGAAATGAGTAAAGAAAAGCAAGAGAGTGTGAGGGATTGTATTGTAGTAACGTATTCGACGAAAGAGTCGGTATTCGACTTTCAAAGTCAAATATATATCCGGTAAAAGAAAACCCCGATTTTTTGTTTCCCTGTAAAGAACTCCGTCATGAGATGCCTGGAAAAATAAGAAAAATGTTTGTGGTATACAAATGAGACGATATAAGAAGAAAAACACACAAAAGAATATTGTTTGTTTCTGAGAAACTGAATTCAGGCAAAAAACCACGGGTAAATCTTTTGGTCGTGGTCAACATTTATGCCCGTAAAAAAAATTTTGTCGTCAAAAAAAAGTACGGAGATACCGGCGGTCGTGCTGCTTCTATCGAGCAGGCCATTTTTAAGTGGGAAGAGGAACTCGCTAATATCGCAAACAAAATATATGAAATGAGATGGTTGGAGTACTGCGGTGTTCAGACTCGTGACAGTGACGCTATTGATTGCTTTCTACCAACTGGGTAGACGTCCGCAGCCGATTGAGAATGAAGTGCCAATGGCGAATGTGGAATCGGGATCGGGATCTGAGGAACCGGTGGTACGCCCGATTGGTAAGGGGACAGTAAACCGAACGGCAGCTTAGGAAGGTTGCCTTGTGTTCCATCCGGTAATCTTGGAAGAGGTGCGGATGGTGGCGGATGGAGCGGCGGTCCGTGAACAGATGCCGAAGAGGACAGACTACCAACAGATCTTCGGTTGTAGTTCTGAGATTTGTCTTTTCGTGGTGTGACTGGCGCAGCGGCGAGTGAAACCGGTCTTGGTCGGATTTTCTGGATTGGTGCCGGTGGAGGTGATTTCGGATTAGGTAATGAGGTGGATAGAAGCTGGATTACTTTGTCAGGAGAGGGCGGCGCGGATGACTTGCGGCTACGCCGTGCTCGTCGGTGGGCAATTTCCACTGGCGATGGTATGTTACTAATTGATGACCCCGCAGTGGAATATCGCTTTGGAATAGAAGGAACTGGAATCGGGATAGGGGCTGGCAAATTGCCACGGCTGCGACGTCTTCCAAACGAAGAAGTGGAAACTTGAGTGAGTGTTGGAGAAGGCGCTCGCTCGGAAGCCGTGTGCTCGGTCCCCAGCGTCGTAGAAACTGGCCGCGATTTAAGGCGTAGGTCGGTGGAGGAATAAGAATGGGATGTGCTGATGATAGATTGTCGTTTGTCAAAAATATCGGGAACAGGGTATCTCTCTGGACTTGTATTGAGAGAAACCTGTGACCCCCTTCGTTGGGATGATACAGAATTGTTGGATGTCCGGAGGCCTTCCAACAGCAACCCGTCGTGTGACATTGCCGTAGAGGCTGACGTTGCGATTTCGTCTGACTTGCGCCCAGTAGTTGAATTCTTCCTCGAACTGTCCATAGACCTCCGCGGTGTCCTAGATGGAGGATCTTCCTCCTCGAGAATGGTTCCGCCATTCGAAGATGGTTGAGGATGCTCCTCAATTGCTGGGCCGCCAACCTTCGATATTTCTTTCCGAATCTTAATAAGCCATTCTTGCATGTCTTCCGCATTCTCAAAGACAAGGAAGACAACATGGGCGTCAAATCGAGCCTTTGGAAGCGCTCTCGAGATAAGACTGGGTCGTCGTTCGTCTGGTGTAAGAGAGGCATCGATGCCTCCCGAAGTGATCTGAAGCACAAACGGCTTGCCATCCAAAACGTCTGCGACGAATGCAAGACTTTCCGGTCGTAGCTTCAGTACTCTCTCCGGCTCCCGATCATAGGGTCCATCACTACCATACTGGATAAGCAGACCTGCAGAAGTAAGAATGAAGAGCTTTTGTGTCCAAGAGATTTCGAAGGATCGAGAAAGCGACCCTTTTCGAACAAATCTACTCCTTCTATCTCCACGGGTTTCGCTTTCCTGTTGGTATTTGAGGATAAGTTCCGGTGGCACTGAGGGCGCGGTCAAGACCCCGGACTTGATAGCTTGTTCAAAGGCGGCGAAAAGGCAGGGGCTGTCAGATGAGGATCGGGATATGGAGGAATGTGAGGAAGGGGCACTCGGTTCCACAGGTGGTACAAAGAGGGCTTGAGAGAATCGAGAAACAAGAGGTGTTGAAGGTAAAGAAGGAACCTTCGGTATTGAGAAATCGGGTTCGAATTTGCTGTCTTTCCTAAAACTGGTAGAAGATGCAGCGAATTCCTTCTGTTCTAATGCGGTGGTGTGGGGTATCTTTTTTGTAGGGGAGGATTTTTGTGATCTGAAGGGTCTGAAAAAGTAGCTGAGAAAACCAGAACCCTTCTTTTCCTTCGACGTGACCGGCATATTTTCTGATGATGACGGTAGAGGTTGTTTCTCATGTTGAGAACCAGCTAGCCGGATTGCAGATGACTTTCTACTTATGCCAAAGGATTTTCTAGACTTTGCTGGTGTAGTGTGAGTATGGTTGTTGGTCG
The DNA here is from genome assembly GCA_036971365.1 of Dactylellina leptospora. Taxonomy (NCBI): domain Eukaryota; kingdom Fungi; phylum Ascomycota; class Orbiliomycetes; order Orbiliales; family Orbiliaceae; genus Dactylellina; species Dactylellina leptospora. The sequence continues at coordinate 906,748 of JAJTUC010000001.1, forward strand.
CCTCCATCTCGGATCCTGCAAATTCAATGGTTGTTGTCGCACTCATCTTTGAGGCGGTGGTCATTATCCGTTGGGTGTCGTATGTCCAAGGTCCTTTAACTTCGCCTTCCGTTCGAGTACGTTCTCTGCGTTAGTAATGACTAAGATTCAAGATCGCAGGTCCAGTTCGGCAAAGCCATTGTATTATAAGCAATGGGATGTTTCTTGTTCGTCCCTTCGTAAGCCCGTTAATGCAGACCGAGAATGGGGAAACTGGGAAACTGCGCAAGGCTTTTATTATTATGATTTTCTCTCTGGTTCGCCTCCCAAACTGCTCCTACTTGCTAGCAGCTTTTCGCCTAATATTTTTGGACGAGCCGGGACGCGTTGGTGCTTTTACCGAAAGGCCCAGTCCTAAAGTGGACAGAGAAGCCGATCCAGTTAATGCTGTTCAGTCCTGCTCAGCTGAGCAATGCAGAGCAGGCCAAAAAGCCCAGGGTTCTGTCGTGGTCGTGGTTGTGATAGTTCGCCTTGTGGTTTAGTCGGAAAATCCGTCGTGAAGGCGAAGCTTGCCGGCACGACCGTCGCTTCCCGATTAAATATCCAAGCTCTTGTTTTTCTTTGTCGTTTATCGCAAAGGAACAAATAGAAAGAGAGATTGGTGTGTTTTCTGTCTTTTAGAGGAGAAAAACGATAATGCGGCTTCGGGGTGGAATGATATATTATACCCGAGGACTTGTGATACACTGAAGGATCCTCCCTTTTGCTCGTTTTCAACCACTAGTGTTTTGAATGGGGTGTGTGGGTGCTTTCCGGCTGTATATCACTCTGGTCTGTGTGAAGGGTCAAAGGAGGTTGTATCGTCTTTTACTTCCTCCCTTGCGGACAGGGTATCTGGGGCCCACGGAAAACGAGGTGCCCAAGCCTATTCCTCTTGTTTGCTTATTTTCGCACTGGTTGAAATTTTGATTTTATTTTCAGTCCTCTTTTTTTTTTTTTTTTTTTTTTTTTTTTTTTTTTTTTTTTTTTTTTTTTTTTTTTTTTTTGTTTTCTTTTTTTTTTTTTTTTTTTTTTTTTTTTTTTTTTTTTTCCTTTATTGCTCTGCATTTTTCTTCCACACCTTGCATTCGTTCAAGCCTCTTCCCCGTACTGGTACTCTCTTCAATAACGGGCGATGGGAACCATTTCAAATTGAAGGGGATACACATGTTCTCGCCGGCGAGCTTGAGATATCGTCAGCCGCGGGTATCAGAAGAGCTGCTTGTTATCGAGATTAAAAAAGAAATAAGAGCCCATACACATTATTATCGGAACGAAAATTCAGCGAGTCGGTGTGTGACAACAGATTATTGAATCGTGCCAGTGCCGTCTGTTGTAGCTCGCCTCCTTCCTCGTCCTCTGTTGCACCCAAATGTTGGAATATAGTATGCTTGCGGACACAAAATGATCGCCTGCTCCTTCCTTCGCAAGAATCGCTTCTCGTTTACTTCCCGTGATAACCCAGTCAGAGTTCACCGAATTGATTTAGTGTTGATAATCGACGATGCGTTTTCTTCCTCGGGTAAGGGTATCCATTGTCGTAGCATGTTGCGATTCGGTCGAGAGGACAGCGAGCTCGACCGAATAGAGCTCTAACGGCGAGCGAAATTTCCCTCACCCTTCGTATACTCGCGCGCGAAGGGCAAGTAAATTCACTTCGATCGAGCTCGGATTATCACGGAGCAACTCGACGTAAGGATACCCATTTGCGAAAAGAAACCATCGGTTGGTTTTGCTCAACAATGTTGTTTTCGTATAACCCTGCTAGGGCGGAGCCTCCAAGGATATTGTATACGAAGACAGCATCAAGGATTTAGGACATCATGTGTCAGCCGAATAAATGAAGTCCCGCACCGTTTTGCTCGCTCGCAAATCAGCGGTTAACCATAGCTAGAAATCACGATCGCGGGGCAGATGTCTCCCAACGTCATTGTCAATTTTGCGCCGATGCACCTTTTGGGTGAAGCTTTGGTGTTCAACGGTCATTTTTCCGAAGTCTTGTATTATACTTTTCGGTAGCTTGTCTGAAAATCCGTTGACGTGCCCGCAAGGTCTGAGATCACGGGGCTGAATCATCCCACGTCTGAGATTCACTATATCCTTTTGTACCTCTGACCAAAGGGATCTCTCCCGTCCAAAGCCCACCCTCAACTAGCACGATAATCCTACATTGCAGAACGCAAATTTTCCGCGGTAGCAATAGCGAATTCAGGCATGCGCACACCCACTTTTTGAGCTCGTCTATGGCCGGACAGACCACCACCTTCTCGTGAGGTCTGAACGGAAAGCAAAATTTTCTTTCGTGCATGGGCAGTTTGGCAGCACTCCCACCAGCGCGGGTTATTCCTCTCAGCCAGAAACACTCAGCCCTCTTTTTGCAAATTTCGCTTAACCCGCCCGCTTAGCCTGTGTTTTTCCTGTTGGTGGGAAGAAAGCACGAGGCAGCCAAATAGCGAGCAATGATCTGCGAGTGCGGCCGACGAACAAGAGAAAAAGGTTGAACTTGCGAGGGAGGAGGAGCCCCACGCACCTGGACGGTTGTAGCTAGAGCGGGCGCTGACGGGGGGCCATTCCCAGCGCGATGGGTCGCCGCCTGCTCCCTCTCATGCATGGTCTCGCCAGCCGAGCCAACCAAATCGCAGAAAGAAATGCGGTGAAATATGAGCTTGGTGGGAATTCTGGAGCAGAGGATCCACAATCTTTCCACATTTTGGCTCGGTCTGCCTGTCTTAGATCGGTCCAACCAGGCTGCATTGCTCGGAACCGAGAATTAACACCTGTTGACCAGTTCTCTGGCCAGACTTGACCGGAATCGATCTGGTCAACGCAGACGTTGTTCTTGAGCTCGTTGAAGAAGAACGAGCGGAGGGAGAGTAATGTCAGTCAGATGATTCCAGACCGTCCGGTCGTGTGATGCGGTCGATGAAGGGTGCATATCATCATCTCCACATAGTATGCACTATAAATTAACATTCATAAAGGACGTCGGAGGTACAAGACGCCAGGGAGACGAGTATTCGATGGAAAGGGATACAGAATTAAAGATTGAAAGTTGGTGCTAAGGAGTGTGTAGTGACGGTTCAACGTTTCGAAGCGGGGATCCTCCTCATTTCCCTGCTGCACGCTTTTGCACGTTACGCGCACGCCCAACCTCAAAGGCAACGCATCGCAGGACACGTTCACGTCCTCTTGTTTATATTCTGCGCGCTCGATTTTTGATTCTCGGGGTGGAAAAAACTCTTCGTGGCGAGACCAGGAAACACTCAGTTGAGCGTTTCAAGCCCCCAGCATCAGTTGTTGGTGGAGGGGTTCCATGGTCCAGACTTTGCTCTCTCAAGCAAGGACCTTGCCAATACAACGCCTCCTTTGACTACCGCCCGGGGCACCGGGTCTTCTTGACGACATTCACAGACTCTCTCATTTCGGAGACTTTGCCCGTGCGCCAGATACTTCACGGTCCACCTTGGGCAATGCAGCCCGAGGGCACTTCTGCCGAGGTGAATTTTCATGCTCCCGGCCCACCGTTGTCAACCGTTTTTCCATTCGGCGGCAAGGCGCTTTGACAACAGTCGCGAAATGTCAAAAAATTCTGAACCGCTGCCATGTGAGAAAGAAACAAAAAAAAAAGCTTAGACAACGTGTTCTGGACATCAAGCTTTGACGCTCGCAATGTTCCAACGCTGAGTTCCGTCGTAGGTCTCCATGGATTCAACATTTCTGTTTCCTTCCCACATCAACTTTGGCGGCAAACGAGGCTTCAACCTCAAGAAAAACGGGATTGGCCGCGCTGGCCGGCCTAGGAAGGAAGAAATTTAGGATCGAGATGTTAGCATCACAAATTAAAACTACATCACACCGCTTCCAGGTGACTAGCCTAATTTAAGACCAACCAAAGCGGGGCAGTCACTAGCGTTTTAGTCAATGTTGCTATCGACCAAGATCCAAAATCGTGGAGCCTATTATCAACCGCATCTTAATACGATTTCGCCTAGTATAAGTTCACACGGTTAAAACGTCGATCCAATCTCTTGAAGACTAACATCAACCTCCTAGGAGAGAAAGAAAACGTGGAATGAACAATAAAAACTTTGAATCAGTAATATGGGGCCATCCCACGAAGCAGAATTTCACTTCAAGATCCTTGGCGAAACATCGAAGGGGGGAGCTACTTCTGGCGTGATCATCAGGAGGCCTCCACTCCTAACCTTGCGCATGTAGCAAGCCATTGAACAAACTTCATTTTCTTCCGGGTCAGTTGCGATACTTACTGACAGGTGTTTTGGACCGAGTTGCGACACCATCGGCTATGGGACTCGGTTTCACCAACCAAAAGTTTGTGCTAACTTACATCCGGGTATCTTGAACGTGTCCTTGGAACAGGGTCGCTAAAGCAGTTTAGCCTAACGGGATCTCGTTCTCGCGACCAGAACGCATTTCTATGCGAACCAGCACAAGAAACACCACGATGTTCAGTAAATTCCTTGAAGATAGAAAACCCAACTAACAAACTAAGATATATATTGTATTTTGTCTCTCATCAAATGCCGAACGGGTACCGAAAAAATCGGATCGGAAGCCATGTCTTTGATTATTCGCGCGCCTTCCTGCGTCAGTGGCTGGTAGGTGCATAAATACACCCTTGGTTGACCCGAACTAGTATCTTTTGATATCACATTTAATGGTCGCAAGGACGCTAAGATCTGTAGAACCCCACAAAGACATTAATAGTGAAAAGTATATGTCAGGTTTCACCTCTACAAATCAGTACCAAAACGCTTGGCCTAGATCTCATAGCGGGCTCGATTATCTCTAATTGATATAAAACAAAGCTAAAGCTAAATTCACGAGTAATAGAGTCCCCAAAAACAGAAAGGCTTATTTTCGAGCTGGAAGATGGATGAAATATGTTGGAATATGTTCGATGCACCAACCAAGATAAGAACGGGTAATATCGCGGATTTAAGTTTCCTCATCCGTTTGTCACTGTTACCACAGCCAATGCAAACGTATGTATCAACTTTACTGAGGCGCAGACGCAGATGAACCTATGCCCAAATTGATCCGGGAGCAAAATTTTCTCAACATTATGCATCTGCTAAAGGTCCCCGGAAGGATGTAACCCCGGCACCATTTGATCCGGCCGTCGTAGCAAAGTGTTTAGCCACATATGGAAGGGAAATATACGAATTCATTCTGCCTGGGTACCAATTGTTCGCAGATGTTATTCCGTGACCGGCCGTTGGATTACGGACAGATGAGTTACAATATTATCTCCATAGATAATGGGGAGGTAGACTTAGGAATTATTGAATAATAGATCAAAGTGATATTTTACCGCTCGTTCACTCTTTGGACTGGTGTCACATATTCCGTGGATAGGTTCACTCCGGGCAGGACCGGTTAACCCATCGGATATAGGATTCCAAAATATCTGCTTTGTTCGAAATACTTTGACTACTCAAAGTAGATAAGTATCTAGATGTTCTGTTTGTGATTTGGGCTAGTTTTACAACGCTATAATACATGTACAAGTGATTATTCAAATAATTACCAACATCATAACATATATCAGGGGATATGTACTGTGAATTGAATGACGTTATATCGAATGTGGCGTTCGGTGATGTCTTGCGCCCCCTCCTATATGCCAACCCGCATCACCAAAAGACGAAACGCTCGCCCCGCACCGCACGCCGACGGAGACATCGATAAGCTCCGCCATCAAGATGATAAATAAAACCAGGTACCAGAAAGGGGTAGCGGGATAAACAGGGGGCTATCAGAAGAAAAGAAAAATAGACTAGTCTCGATAACCAGCCGTCCGATATCGACGTTGTGGTCTTCGGGAGGCTGGATTATATGCTTATTCCAGGCAACCTAACCGGGTAACTAATACACGCCATCCACAATTGGGATATTTTGACATTTGAGATTGGGATTTCTTTTTTTAGAGTGATATGGTATATTTGTTTATTATCGTCGGCGGGTGATGGAGGGTATTTCGTTCCCGTTGTTCTCCTGATTGAGATTCTTTCGATCAATGAAAATAGGATACCTAATAAACGGAGATCTTGAATACTGCGTCAGTCGACGGTTTCAGGCAGGATCGTGAGTCGAAATTATAAGTTCGAGCTGCTGCCTATTACTATATGCAAATCCAAATGTATTCACTCATGTAATCAAGTAGTGTGTTTACAAAGGGGCCCACGTACCTCCCTCAGGGCACAACAATATAGGTAAATAGGTACACCCGAAAATTTAAGGATGCTGAATGGTAGAGCTCCAATCCGTGGCCTATTTTTGTACAGTCTATCGGATGGTACCTGTTCTTAGTGGTCGCATGTGGCATCTGGTATTTTGGTAGCTAATCGGATATTTATATTATGTCACGATATGGTCATTCGATAATGTGGTAAGATCATTTGCCCAAGGCGAGTTTTCACAGCTCTCAAAGGTATGATAGCGAACTGAAAATAGCTTGCACTACTCGGGCCAGCAAATTCTTGAAGAAGAGACTCCCGACGACTTTGAGGTCAATCGATTTATGGTCTTGTGTAAAATACAACGGAGAACCAAACAAGCTTGTCGTCGTACATTGTCCTAAAAATTCACTATTATCATCAAGTAAACTCAAGAGCTCTCTAAAGATTAGCTGATTTGATAAACTGGTGAAACCTTGTAGACAGATTGCGCAGTTGTTTCAGGTTGAAGCTCACATGTTGAAATGTGGGTGGTGTTGCGTTATTGATATCAGACCACAACCTTCAACACTGCTTTCAACATCTCCAACGTCATTCCTGAACAGATTCCAGCTTCATCAAACCTCGTCTCAACCAACGTTTCAACCGTGAACCTTCCCCTTGCCAATAGCTGCAAGCAGCTAAGTTTCACCGCCATGACGACAGATACCACACCTCCCTCGAACACTTCCTCCGCTACCTCCGCAGTCCCAATCCCAACGTCGAACCCGCAACCTCGTCCATCGAACCTCATCCGCACTCCCTCAGCTTCGAGTTCTGTCAGCGGGGGCATTCCGACCCGCCAGCACCGTCCGGTGAACGTAGCCGAACTCCACCAAGAACTCGAACGCGAACAGGAAGGCGTCGTCAATCGTCTCCTCGGCCAGATCACTCAGGTTGCTCAAAATGTCGCCGCGACACACCCGGGGTCTAACCCGGATGACATTGCTGCTGCAGCGGTCCCATTATCAGTCTCACCTCAGCAACCAGCTCCCATCAGCTCCCAGCACACGCATCCGCCAAGCGTAACCGACATGCCGTCCTCCTTCTCTCCCGCAATCGGCCGCTCCCGATCTCCAGCTCCCGGAGGCCACCATTCGTACGGTTATCATCACAGTTCTCATTCTCGACACAATTCTCTCTCCACTCGTTCGCGAACCAGCAGCCGTACTTCGTCTCCATTGCTACTCCCAGTTGGCATGGAGTCGTCCGTCTGGCCTCAGACGGCGAACGATCCATTCTTGATGGGAGGTCGAGACGAGGTCGCATTTTACAAGGCTGAGACAGACATGCTGCTCCGAGAGAACGAGATGCTGAAGAGGAGAATCAAGGAATTGGAGGACAAAGCCTCGGGTGGCGCTTCAACTTCTTCTCCAGCCTCTGTTGCGGCCGCAACCTCAACGGAGCCTAAGGCAGAGGAACCCGCGGAAACCTCTTGAAAGCATTTCGATGACGATTGAAGTGTTATTTTCATTTTTTAAAAATATTTCCGCTTTGAATTCTGATTTAGATAGAGAGGAGGGGTGGCATGCTGGCTGGTCTACCAGCAACCTTATCACGTCCCTCTTACAAACAAAATAACAAAAAGCTGTTCATGATTTTTTTGATCACCGATTCCCACCTGTTTCCTGTTTTTCATATACCCCTTTACATTATTCCGCATCGTTCCTTACTTTTCTTTGTTTTTTTTCTTTGAATTTACCCGGCGTGATGGAGGGCAAAAAAACGCAGTACTAGTATTGGAATACCTTATATTTTTGAAAATTGAATTTGATGACATTGAATACTTTCCGCTATGCAGGGTACCGATGTAACCCCCCGGGGTTTGGTTACAATGTCAAAACCCCCTCCATAACTTTAACAGCATCTCCTTCCAATAACACCTTCTTCACAACCCTAGCCTGCCCCTCCACCGCCTTCTCCAGCACCACCTTAACCCCGATATCACTCTTCCTACCCATCTCGACGCCCTGCGTGACTTCAAACACCCACTCATCCACCCCTCTTTCCGAACCACCCTTCGTGATAGCTAAATACGAACCCAACGCGCTCGCAGCGGAGCCCGTAGCCGGATCCTCTTGATCCCCGTTGAAAAACATCCTACTCCTAACCTCCACCACCCCTCTCCCACCTTCAACCCTCTCCGCCGTGATATTATAACAATAACATCCTATAAAACTTCTACCGCCCGGTGGAACCACCTCGCCGACATCTTTAATCATATCTAACACCACGCCTTTACTCCCGGGCGCCACGGCTTTGAGAACAGTTATACTTAACGTTTCGATGAGCGCGAAACTCATTCCGTCGACGATGGAGACGACGGGGATACCGCGTTGTACTGAACCCGCCGCAAATATCTTCTCGTCGTCGTTTTCGAAGTACGAGTACGGTAAGCGAATGATATCTGCGATTCTAGCTGTGGAGATTTTTTTCTCCCAGAGGGTGACTTTATGCGGTGTGTCGACTGTGATTCTCCCGGAACCGTCGGATTTGGAAATGGAAAGGATACCGGCGGGGATTAATAGGTCGAAATTATGTTGATATCGTTCTTGGCCGGTGGATGACAGATACCATCCTGTTCCGACGGTTGGGTGGCCTGCGAATGGGATTTCTTGGGTTGTGGTCCATATTGCGATTTTTGTGAGGTTGCGGTTCGGGTTCGATGGGTCTTGGTGGACGGCTGATGGGGGATATATGAATACGGTCTCGGAGTATCCGAATTCCCGGGCGATTTGGTGTTCTTGGGTTTTTGAGATCGAGACGTCTGTTGGGATGGTGACGACTGCCAGCGGGTTGCCGGCGGCGAGTGGAGTGGTGGTGAAAACGTCGAGAGTGACGTATGGAAGACGAGGCATTGTGACTAGTACTTACTAGCACCGTGCTTATATACTCATATAAGTGTTCTACAGTTGGTATATAAAAAGTTGGTGGTCAAAAAAGGGTTGAGGCTATGGAATAATACGAAATGAGAGAACAGTCTGTTGGATTTTGAATCTCGTTGCGTTGTAGACGGCGAGTCACAAAACTAGATCATGAGCTCGTTCAAAACAGCATCGGGGACGTACTTTATACCTCGAATGTCAATTGGTAAGCAAAACATATATGGTTACAAGCGGCACTCCCGATCGGTCCACTCAAGTAACAAAACCCATGTCTACCAGCAATTTTTCCCGCTGGTGGTTTTATCTAAACAAGGACGACTTTAGCACAACCGAAAAGTCGCATGTTCCCCGATCTGGAAAACTGATCCTTCACACGAATCAAATCGATTTCGTAAAAGTTGAAAGGCGCAAATGATAACGTTATAAACGCTCTCTCCACACGTTGTAACCCATTGTTTCTTCCGTATCAGCTGGGCTGTATTGTTACCATGTATTGAAAATTGCGGTCAAATATGAGCTGCGAGAAAGATTCCCCATATCGATCATGATCACCGCCATATCTGCGCTGATTTTATAACTTCACTTGACTGCTCAATCCCATCGTGTAAATTGCAAATAAATCTTCGAATCTCACAAACTCGCGATGGAATATCGTTCACCAAAATCATCCTATAAACGACACCAAAGAGTTCCGCAGAATATACGCGCATACCCACCATCCGCGATCAATGATACGACCAATAATGTTCCATCCACTCCTCCAATCCAAAATCTCTCGCGCCCTGCTATTCTCCACCCTTCAACCCAAATCCCCTCCAAGAATCCTCATAACCAAACCCACCGCTTCACTTACGCCCATCGCGATTTCTAAAAGCCCGCTGGTGATATATGCCGCGATAGCAGAATTGATAATATCAATACGTACCCTCCACGATATCAGAAAGGTAAACACCGGATTCCCCGCAAATTTCCACCCATTAGAAATATAATTAATCCGAACAGCCCTTACTAATTGTATATTTGCTCCATTCTAGGTGCAGAAGGAGATTCAACGTGATCTAAATGAAATAAAATCCAGATCTGACAAGCATACGAAACTAATCATAGCCACTTGCGCTTTAATAATCGGAATATTAGCCCATCAATTAATAACAAAGCATCGTTAAATATATAAAAATACCACAAAAGTTCACCATCTAATAAACTTGTGAAAATCTCGTAAACTAAACCGGAGAAAATATATTCTATTCGAAACATCCTCCCGAATACTCAAAAAAAATAAGGAGTATGAATATATGTATATCACACATCGGAGAAAACCAGTAGAGAGTAACAAAAGATATTAAAAAAAGTGTGCATAGGAGGGAAAAAAAAGGAAGACGGCCGTGAATCAATTATTCTGCTATGTTAAAAAAAAAGAATCTGATTTTTTAACCTCCCAAAGTTCCTAATTCTATACATTCATATGCAAGCTTTCACTTCCTCTCTACCACCTTCGATCTCACCGACATCCCACACCCAACTTCCGTCTCCCGTTTATTTCAGTTTACTAGAAACAAAAATGTTAACCTCCGTAACCATAAAGAGCACTTGACTATAATTAAATACTCACTCAATAATGGCACCGGCGTACTCATGCGTCTTAGCCTTACCACCCAAATCACCCGTCAAATACTTGCCCTCAGCAAGAGTATCGAACGTCGCCTTCTGGATCTTAGCAGCGTGCTCGTTAAGCCCCATATGCTGCAACATCATGATCGATGAGAACAACAACGCCGTCGGGTTAGCGAGCGCTTTACCCGCGATATCTGGAGCGGATCCGTGGACGGCTTCGAAGATGGAACATTTGTCTCCAATGTTACCCGATGGTGTCAGACCGAGACCACCGATTAGACCAGCGCACATGTCCGATAGAATGTCACCGTAGAGATTTGGCCTGTGCGTGGTAGCGAGCGTTAGTGTAAGACCGGGGAAAGTGGCGTGAGAAGATGGTGTGACTTACATAACCAGCACCTTGTCGTTGTACGGGGTAGGGTCGGTAACTGCAATTCAACCGGCTTTATTAGTCCCGTATATTCCCCCCTCCCATCGAAGAAAAAAAAAAAGAATTCCACAGGAAACCACGCCTCTACGTACCCATATTCAAGCAAGTGTTATCCAAAAGCTCGTAGTCGAACTGGATGTTAGGATACTGCTTGGCCATCTCCACACCCAACTCCAAAAACAATCCATCACTCTGCTTCATGATGGTCGCCTTGTGCACAACTCTAACCTTATTCTTCCCCGTGCTCTCAGCATACTGAAACGCATACCTCAAAACCCTCTCGCTAGCTTCCCGGGTGATCAATTTAATACTCTGAACAACACCGTCGACGACATGGTGCTCGATACCGGAGTATTCTCCCTCGGTGTTCTCTCTGATAAGAACGGTATCCACACCGTCGTAGGCGGTCTTGTACCCGACGATGGATTTACACGGACGAACGTTGGCGAAGAGGTTGAATGTTCGACGGAGTGTGAGGTTTAGGGAAACGTGACCTTTTCCGATCGGGGTCGCGAGAGGTCCTTTGAGAGCGACGAGGTTACGTTTTATCGAGTCGATGGCTGGTTGTGGGATGGCGGTTTTGCCTCCGACGAGGACTGGTGTGACATCGACGGGTTCCCATTCGATCGGGACCTATCATATATAGTAACCTGTGAGCGATCCCGATGATTGTGAAGGGGACAACTGGGAGTATCGTTTCTTACGTCGGCGGCGGTGTAGATGTCCTTTACACTCTGCGAGATTTCGGGCCCGATACCGTCACCTTCGATCAATGAGACCAAGTATTTGCCCTACACACATCACCATCGAAACCCGTTAACCTAAAACTATCTCCGAAAAAAATAATATAACATATCCGACTAGTGAAACATAAAAATTTCCTTAAACGATAGATAAGAACGGTGTTTGACGAACGTTGGCTTGTTTCTGGCCTCCAAAGCCACCGACTTTGGACTCGGTAGCGTATCCTCTATTCCGCAATTGCTATAACATATGGTCAATTAGCGATGATGCGAAATTTGGCCGGACGATATGATATGATATCATGAATCGGACGAACCTGAGATACGGCACCGGCACCGGCCCGGACGAACGGTTGCCGCGACACAGCCAATTGGCGGCTGGCAGTCCTCAACAGCGACATGGTTTATATATCGGATCGAACGAACGAGGAGAGTGAGAGAGAGAGTGTGAGAGCCCACCCGCGAGATGGACAAAAGTCGATTGATAGGTAGATAGGAGGATGGGAGAGAGAGAGAGAGATATAGTATATCGGGCGGTCGGTAAGTGAGTAAAAATCTCACCGGGAGCGATAGAATTTGATGGGATGTTGCCGGGGAGGGGTTGTCCTCTTCTGGTCGGCGTTTGTCTCTGAATTTTTTACTTGCGAGGGTGCTCCTCCTCCACCTTCTCAATGGGCCACCCCACGTCGTTCCGGATGAGGGCCTCCATCCCGATCCTGCTGCCACCGCCGTAATCTGATCCGACCGATAAGATGGCCAAGCTCGTTATTATTATTCTCACTATTATCACATCTGGAATGTATGCGGTGGTGGTGGCATAGCTTCGGATGCATTCATGTTCGCTTTTCCTCATGACAAAGAATATAGGAAAACAGGAGGAGAGACATATTCTGCAAGTCTACATAGGTCCGCAGCAACCGGCTGCTAGGGCTAGACATCGATTCGGGAGACGGAAGAGGTCAAAAAGAAGACAGTCGCAGAGCTATGATCCTGTTCCGACGACCAACATTTGAAACCACCGTATTCCCTTTGAAAAATTCACAAAAAAAAGCGCAGGATTATTATATCCATGAAGACCGTTAAAAAAAAGGAATACAAAATAAAAGAGCCATTGCTATGATGCGTAAATTCAGCCCACTCGCTTTGAAAAGGTTAAGTTGTGTGAGTTGGTCCAAAAAAAAGTGTGAGGAGAAAAAAAGAAAATAATTATGGTCTCGCCAAAACAATAGATAGCATACGCCTCGTCTTCCTCTTCACGCCAGATACTTGAGTCGCTCGCCATCCACCCGCTCTAGATATTCCTTCTCCAGTAAAATGTCAATGCATTTCTTGATATCCGGGACCTTGGGTGTGAATCGCGATTTGATCTGTGCGATAGTTTCCAGAACAAGCGCTTGATGTTTGAGCACCTTGCGCGACTTCATGACACGCACGATAGCAGACTAAAAAAGATGCTCGTTAGCTTACCGTCCGTTATAATAGACTGGATTACGGGGATTCAAGTTCTTACCTGCATGAGCAACTTTCGGTCCTCTTCAATCGTCTTGTGGGTGTCTTCAGTCTCTTGCTTCTGTTCCGCCCTGACAGCCATATTGAGGTTGACACGAATCTTCTTGCTCTTGAAATCGGTGTTGAGCGACAATGTAGTCCCCGGTCCGACCTTACCCGACGCTGGCTCAAGGCTAAGCACCTTGGCTTTGATAAATACTCCTAGCGAGGGATCGAGGTAGTCGCGAGAAAGACCAGTCGTGGCCTCGATGTTCTCATACGAATACGAAGTGGCATCGTTGAACATCAAAAGAATCGCCATCTGGTAAGTCGAGACATGGAAAGTAAACGGAACTTTCGAGCTCTTAGCGAACGTCGCCTTGACATCTCCTTTGCATAGATGCCATAACCAGTTCAACTTGCGGCCGCTGTGCTTCTGGAAATAGAAGGTCTGGAATCGATCGTAGGTCTTGGTGATGACTTGCGGGATATTGAAAGGTGTGTTGGGTGGTGTGAGAGGCCAGAACGAAGTGCCCAAGACTTGTATCGAGAAATCGATCGCTGTCTTGAGAGATTCCTCATCCAAGGTGTTGTTCATCCACTCCTTATAGCTGTCGTTCAAATCCTTGGATATCTGCATGTCCTGGAACATACGCTGGAGCTTGTTGGTGTATTCGAAACCGCAAGCGTCCTTGAGTTTACCGATCATGCTAGTCTCGGCATCGTCAGACGCTGAAGTCGCGTGCACCAAACGTTTGGCCAACATTCGCGAGTAGAACTTCTGGAAGACGTCCTTGTCTTCGACGTATTTGAAAACAGTCATGATACTATCAAGCTTGCTTTCCAAATCTGCCTCCTCAGCTGCCTTCGCACTCTTCTTCAAAAGAGAGTCGGCGTACTTGGCCAACAACTCTGGAGATTTGGAAGAGGCAGCCTTGCAGACTTTGTTTCTGTTGACAAATTCACGACAAGCATTGTCGAGAGACCTCACGAACTCAGTATCCTCCTTGAACGCAATCTTGACGAGACTGGAATATTTCTCGTGTACTTCAAGGAGAGCGTCAACGTAAACCTTTGGCTCCAAGTTGTCATCGGCATTCTCGTTGGCGACCTTCTCAATCGCTTCGAGACCGGCTTTCCTGACGTGAGCTTCGAATTTTGTCCTCAAAGGCTCGAGACCGTCTGTTATCCTGGACAGAAGATTGTACATTCGCTTAAGGTCGTCTTGTCGGTCGTTGTTGAGAAGAACCTGGAATTCGTCATGCAAGAGGTTCTTATGTTCCTGGATAAGGACCCGTTGGCACGTCTTCATCAGGGGTACCATGATATCCGGGTGAAGATAAACATGGACACGTCCTTCTTCTTCGCTGAGACGAGTTTCGGCCTTCTTCATATATTCGACCACACTGTTCTCAGCAACGAATTGCTTGGACTCCAACTGGTAGTACTTATTTGTGACTTCTAAGAACGGCTTCTCGAAGTATTCTCTGTAAACTTCTAGTGTGGATTTAGACGAGTCGTTCTCATCAAGACCCAAAGAGACTGAAATAAACATTAGAATATATTGAAAACAATTTTGGGCGATGGCGTGAAGACGTACCGAATGAGTCAACTATGCTTTTGACCATAGCGGTCTCGATAGTTTCTCCGTTTCGTTGCTTCTCAACGAGCTTGAGGACGCCGTCCATGACATTCTTCTGAACACTATCAAAGTGGTCAAATTTCCACCGGACTAGATGTAACTATGAAATCACGATCGTTAGTTCAAATTCCCGATCGGAGACGAACCAGCCGGTGGCTAACCAACATACAGTATAAACGTCATAGATATTCTTTTTCCCTTCATCCATCTCGCGCTTAACCCAGTGACGATTCAAATATCTGAAGAGATGGTTGATGTATTTTGCGGCGGTGGTGTATCGATCCCATTCCCGAATATAAAACGCGAGGAGCGCTTCATCTTGGAATTGAAAGGACTGGTCCTTGAGATCGGCGAGGTGACCGGAAAGATACTCAATCAAGTTCTTGTAGAGATCTTCACCGAGTAGGTGCGCCCCTCTGTGTACCCCACCCTGTTGGTGAAGGGAGGTACTGCTTGAGTTCACGGCTTTCTGAGATGTGCAGAAGTTGTGGACGGCGCTGGAAGGCCCAGGTGGCAAAGTCAGTATTGGTTCGTGGTTGATATTTGAAAGTGTCGAGGGTGTTTTGTGGTAAACTCACGTGTATATTCCCATATACTAGAATCGCAATATGTTAGTCGAGCCCGTCTCAATCTCTTATCCAGATATTCTTGTATCTATAATTGAATAACACTTACAGCCTTCATGTCCATTCCCTGCTGGAGATCATTCATGATCTTGGAGATCCCGGATACCAGGTAAGCCCATCTGAAAGAGAAACAGTTAGTACGACACTTCGTCACTCCAGCGACGAGTTCAACTCACGTGTGATCGAGATCCTCCCGGTTAGGAGTCTGCGGATGAAGCGGCATTTTGCTGTTCGTGTCGACCGAGCAAGATTCCGGGATGTTGAAACAGGTTCGCGCAAACGCGACTTTTATGAAGGAAAGGTGATGTTAGGGACGAGCGAGCGTACAGTCGTTCGATTCTGTAGCCACTAATCCGAACGATCCAAGCCCTCTCTTAGAGGAGATGTCAGCCTTGAATTATCGACGGGTGATCGGAAGCACAATAATCCAAATCGCAGTCGTGAGATCTAGACGAGTAAAGAGTAAAATATTAGCAACTGGTGTACCACCACGAAGAGAGTGTGTCATGCTCGCAAAATCGCTAGACGGGACGAGGTTCTTTTAGGATTGCTTGGAGAAAGCATGAAGTACCAGTCGTTGGGAGGGTATGATCGGGGGTTGATATCAAACAAAACAAAGAGCGATGCTTCAGGGTTTGTCATTAAAGACGGCGTCATAGGCATACGGGAGCACGCAGGGCTGGAGAATATGCACCTACTCAAGCGTTCACGGAGACCCAGCGGCCTTGTGTCGAGCAGCTTGGTAAGCTCGGTGAGGACCGCGAGACAACGTGAACCGGGGCGTTGCGAAGCTACCTATCCGAGCCTGGCTACTTGGGTAGGTAACGAGCCTCGGGGTAGTAGGATACTCACAAAAAGAGGATCGAATCGTGAAGCAGCGTGTAATGCAGCTCGGAGACGGGGTTTGGGAGCTACGGAGCGATGCTGGATGAGAGGAGGAGGAAGGAGGATCCAAGAGATGAGTGGGACGTGGACTGGAAGGTGGTGAGAGTCTTCAGTGGTGGTGGTGGTGGTGTATGTAATTAGGTTGTCAATCAATCGGCCACAAAAGAAGCGAGAAGGATTCGGGCCACCACTTTGCTACTGTCAGAACGACACCGCTGCTATTCTATTCTATCTTTGGGTAGCAGCATGTAATGTACCAATAGTCCGTTCTCTTCCCGCTTGGACATGAACTTCTTTCCAGTTCGCCTTTGCAAGGCCACTTCCCTACCTAGGAGCCAGCTATGGTGCCGCTGCATTGCAAGCCGACAAACGCAGGTGGGGTCGAAAACCAAGGACCCGGGGCCATAATGGCAGAAATCAGCCTCCCCGTCAATGACCAAGCGCACGCGTCGAATGAGTAACAATCCCTCGGAAACGACTCACAGATGCATTGTCACTTCTCGAAACCGTTCAGCTGTTTCTCAAGCCTCTTGGGTGATTGTCTTTCGCACGTCTCATGTTCTGTTAAACAAAAATCTAGATCCGCATGTCAAAGGGATAGAACATCATGAATCGGGTTTAGCCCGTGGATTCTGTATCGCAACATTCTTCGATATCATTGGTCGGGCCATGGCAAGATAGCTTGGTTCAATAGACTCCATTTTATGCCTTCGCGAATTCGACGAATCCGAGGAATCCGCTACCAAAAAAAATGCTCGTAAATATTGCCTCTCGTTGCGACGAGAGAACCAAAAAAGAGCCATCCTTCCTCCGTATCCTAATAACATTCACCATATTGTGAATAAAAAAATATCTCCTTAAACCTCCAGGCTACCGGTAGTGTAGCAGAGACAAATAGAAACGAGAAGAATATAAATGATATGCGGGGCTGTAGAGGTTAATCCAAAATGGAACGGCTAAAGAAATATTACAAATGAGACTGTGTTTTATATTTTCAGAGAACGAAAGAAAGAACGCCATGGTGTCTGACCACCATATCTCACTCCGGACAGCTATCCCAAACAAAATAGGAAAAAAAGGAGATCCTCAACGCCAGAGCAATGCGATGCAAGGAGGTGTCGAAACGGGATGAGTCGTCGCGGTCAAATCCCAAAGACTAAAAGACTAAAAGAGACAAGAAATACAACTCCACCCCCGAGATATGTTCGAGCAGTATAAAAGAACAATATTATTAAATGAGTGTAAAGAAATGCGTGGTAAAGACACTTCAACCATTCGTTCGCGATACTCTTTCCACCAGCCGGAATACACTGACCATGAAGGTGCTGACCCAGGCGCAGAGGGCAAGAAAGAGGAAGGAGGCTAAAGCGCGTTGACGAGTGCATATGGGCTGGTTGGTCACGAATCTCATGCCGTCGATGGAAGTTCCAGTTGCGGTGCCGGGTAGTGCAGAGCAGCTCTGTTGGACGTCGGAGAGGGTGTCGAACGCGAGAGAAAGATTGGCGGAATCGAAAATGATAAACACCAAATCAAACATGACTGTCAAGTGTTAGTTACTTGGACATAGAGATAGTGGTAGGGTGAAGAAGCATACTCAAGCGGATCTTAGCCGTTGGCGAACGTAACCCTAACGGCTTGCCGGAATATTCGTCGTACGTGATATATATGATATATATCAGGGCAACAGCATCGACAACCATGGCGAGAATTGTCGACGGAAGCTGCGGGGTGTCATTCCTCGAGCTGAGGACGTATATGCTGGCCGATAAGGATAAGGCGATGAGAGACACGATCCAGATGATAGCTCTGAACGTCAACGGCACCATAGGGTTGTTGAGTAGTATGACGTGGAGCCTCTTGTACCATATTTGCCGTCTTTTCGCACTGATGCCAAATATCTCCCTCGCATTCTCCCCCGCGTCGTCGCCCTCAGCTTCACCCTCCTTTGCCAGCCACGGAGTCGATAATCCATCATCACCCCATACGGCACCGCTCTCAAGATCTTTCCTCTCCGACGCTGAGGTAAACGGCCTACCGGATGACTGTTCCGCAAAACTCTTCCATCTACTTCCTTCGTTCGCGGTCGATCGAGGGGTTACGGGTACGTTCTCTCGTTGGTTATCCCATACTGACTTTTGTGCTGTCTTATGTGTTGGTGGTGGCATCATTGGGCCGTGCTCTCCTGTCTCACCCTCATCTTCGTACCGTTGAACCCATGCTATTCAAGTAAAAATATAAATCAGTACATTTCCGCTTTAGAAAAAAAAGACAATTGACTTCTATTCGCATTGGGAATGGCGAAAATGCGGTGTCCTCAGGAGGTGAAAGGGCAGGGGTAATCGAGATAAACATACTGGGTACGGTCCGTACGGCTCGCCATTGAAGTTGAGAATCACCAGAAAACCGAAGCCGGTCGGAGCTGCCACCGGATGCCTTTGTCGATTCGGAGACGGCGGATCCCTTTGAGGTCCGTTTCGCTGTCGCGCAGACTCGACTCGACGGGTTTACGCTGGACGTGGCTGGTGGCAGGCCAGAAGATGTCGGCGGCTGAGCCTGGGGCACATCGTGCGCCATGAATATTCGAGTGACGTGATGGGAGTGGTCGGCCGACTGGGCTGTCGAAAAAGATATTTGCGCAACGGACGACGTCGTCTAAACCTCAACTCCACCTCTTCCTGATCGCTTGATCGTCTGTCTTTGTCTCCTTGCGATGTCGGGAGGATGATGTTAGGAGATGAAGGGGAGAAGAAGAATAGGGAAGCGCCGTGCACCGTGGGAAATGAGATTTGGGAGTTTTCTCTCTTGGGGGTTTTCGTCAGGAACGCAGCCAAATAAATGGGAGCGAAATTAGAGAAATTAGAGAAGGGGCACCGTGCCTCCTTAGCGAGCAGCTTTTGCCGGGCGAAAACAGGAAATGGCGGGTGAACCGAATGGACGAGTTCCTTGGCCGCTGGCTGATTGGGTGCGGAGGAGTGGCTGCTCCAGCCAGGTTTTCGGTGCCTGTCGATGCTTGCTGCTTCTTACGTAGTCGATGTTCGGAGTCGTTGGAGTGATTCGGGTGATTCGAGTGATTCGAGTGATCCGGGTCTGGCTGGGCGATCCGGATGCTGCCAGAGCACCAAGCACGGACGTTGTGAATGCCTGCTGTTGGTTGATGTACTCTCGATATGACAAGAATCAATGGAATGAATTTGTAAGACGGAGGTCAGGCGATGCATCTGCGTATATATCAACCAAGCCCGTAGACGACTGGACCCCACGTGGAGCGAGGCCTCAGCACTGTGTGGCTCCGTCCTCGTGAACCTTTCCTCCTCCTGGAAAACCTACCAACGGAACAGTTACATGCGTACGCTACTAGTATGTCCAACGGTCCTCATCCGCGTCGACGAAAGCCCTTCGACATGTTGCCTGGTGGGCGCAGGTTCACTACTATTAAGCCAGGCGCTCCGGCCTCTATCGGGGTCTTGGGAGAGATCTTCCGTATCGCAATATGCAGGCACCGGTCCCCTCTACGCCTGCACTTGTCCGATCCAGCGTGGAGGTCCGTCCTAACGACGCACGGTAAAAGGCACGGATTGCAGTATACGGCCAACGGTCCAGGCACGCTGCGAATCTGCGAGGAGCATCCCGCCCGATGAGCGACATTGCTCCGGGCGGGCGAGGTACACTACGAAGCCACAAAGCTTGGTCGCTAGCGGTTGGAGCGTTATCGTCCTTGCCCACGCGGGTAACTCTGCAATCTAACAATCCGCATTGTCTTCGAATCGAAATTCGAAATTTGAGGTCTCGATGGATACGAAACTCAGATTGGTCTGTCTCAGTGACGACCGAGTGACGTCCCCTCAATATCTGATACACCAAACAAACCACATCGATTGGGTGTTCACCCCTTGCATCAGCGTGAACAGAAACAGCAGCCAGATGGCTGGTGAAAGGCACTAGATGACGAAATCCGGTAGCTAGCGTGGGGATCAAAAGCCCGCGGCTAGCTAGCTCGCTCTCGAGACGGGATTCGATGCCCATGAACAAATTAGAGCCCGTCGGTCCATTTCGCTGCTATTCTGGGCACGAGCCTACCAAGTTTAAAAGAGATGGGGGGCCGAATACCCGCTGCTGCCGGATGACAGCCTTCAGAGCTGTCGACTCGGCTGGTGGGCAGGAAACGGAGCTCAGAGAAATAGATAACATGCTACGTCTGTTTTGTGAGGCTGCTATCTTTCCGGCTGGTGAGCGCATTTGCTCCACCACACCTGCTCGCTCGAGAACTGCTGTTTCCTCTTTGGCTGGTCTCAAGCCTTTGGTTTCGTTTTGTTCAGCCACAAGAAACTAGATCTCGCCCTAAGATCGTATCTTATGTGTGATATCCACGATATGAATAAGCACCGGTAGGGCTCTCAATAGACCCTTCTCACCGGCAGTTGCTTTTAAGCTTAAAGACTTCGCGAACACGGTCGATCTCGCCTTATGAGCATTCGAAAGAAAGGGCCCGGAAAGAAAAAGCTTGGCCTCGCGCAGGGAAACGGCTGCCAGACAGGAAAACTTTCGCTGCCCACGGGAGAAGGACCTGAAGGATTTATGCGGCCTGGCATGAAAGGTTGGGGGTGACCAGTTGTTCCCAGCACCCTTGTCCGCCCATTCGTTAACAGGGTCATCTTATAGGGGCGACTGGCCCGAACAGGGCCATACTTGTTCTTCCGCCCAAAGCTTATCAACGACACACCACCTCTCAGTCGCGATGTAACCATTTGGTCTGGGCCCCGGCATGCACGTATTGCAGCGGTGCCATTTTTAGAGAAGGCTTTAGGACATCAGCGACGGCTCGAAGAAAAAGTAACTCTACTTCGGAACACGTCGAAGGGGAAAGGTGTCGTGCGTTCCCGGTTGATGACTGATCCGCCGTTGAAGGAGGAAGGGGCTGAGATGCCATTCGTTATCGCTATAAAGGAATTATTTGGGCAGGAAGAAACATAGAGGCCTGACGTTGCATCGCCAGAGATTTTTGTTCTCATCCGGAGTGCACTTGAAATTTCCGCCTCTCCCTAGCACGTGGGAAATCGTTCGAATCAATACTAGAGATGAGGGGATGCCAGCGTCGATTATGATGCAAAACCTGCTTCTCTCTCCCTATCTTTCGAATTCCAACATCCTGTTCCTGTCCATATTCTGTTGATCGAGTGGAAAAGTTGTGGCATAATCGGAGATCCACAAGCTGAGGAACCCAGCCCCGTCCAAGGATATCGGCGTCCCGCTGTGCGCTAGTTGGCTGTAAGGTTTCCTCGAGAAATCGGATCATATCGCAAGCCCAACTGCACGCAAATCCAATGGACTAGTGGATATCTGTTTTGCTGATATAGCAACTCGAGGTCCTAAAAAACAAATTCAAGAATTGGGATGCAACCTCGCCCTCTTTTCTTCTGGCTCACTTGCTCGCTCGCTTTCTGTCAAAGTTTTCATAACTTCGGATCTCGTCCCAACTTTTGAACTGGGTATTCACTCTTTTCGAAAGGATTACGCTCGTTTTCTCTCTTCCTATCCCAATAAGGTACGTAGTTTTTCTGGATATTTTTCTGATTTTTTTTCTTTGACTGTTGCGGCTTCCACAATTCCGGCATCATGTTTGCTATCAAGCTGCTTCCCAGCAGGGGAGAGAGCTCAGAAAGCGCCTGCATGCGAACGAGGCAGGCATGTTCGCACTCACCCAAAATCGCATTCACTTGGCCGTACATTCTTTCGCAGCTGAAATTACTTCCGTTCTGCGAACGAGTTTTTTTTTTATTTGCTTTCAAAAGTTCGCCATCACCTTGTCTCGACGGTTTCTGCGGCGCCCTTCTGTCGGACGATAGCTGTGTCACCCGAGGAAACCGCCCTCTTTCAGCCTTTTTGGCTGTCCTGTGCACCGATCTCCGACTTTTCGCCCGCTGCGGAAACCAGGACCTAGCAACGACATCCCTCCGATTTTTGTGTTGTTTCCACGCAGCCGTATAATAGAATGTTATTGGAACAGCCCGATGAACTGACTCCGAGAATTCCAGTCGTGGTCTTTTGCTATCAAAAGAAATTGTAGAACGGGAACAGACTTACCACGGTCGTTCTTCTTTCTCCTTACATCTCGTTACGAAAAGTGCAGACCCGGCAATCCTATTTTCGTCATAGTCTCCCTCTCCATCCTGTATCACCGCCAAGTTCCACACCGAGCACCGACACAATAGGAGATTGCATCTTGTTCCCGAGTATTACCAGATTACCCACTCGTTCTCCCCATCCGAAACTCTGGACGACATACGAGCGGAATACCTGCAGGAACGCGCGCGGGCATAAAGCGACACAAAGCAAAAAACGTGCCTCATACGTGTTGAGATTTTTGGTTTTAACGACGCAGATGCGGCATTTCGAGATATAGGATCGGTGTCCTTCGAGCCACCCAATTGCCATTCGCATGAACGACGGCCTCGCACCGAATTTCTCGATCGCACGTTAGAGTGGTCCGTCGATCACGAACGTTTTATTCCCTCAGTCAATTGTTTCTTTTTTGTTACACAGGTCAATTGGCAATTTTTCGGAGGCTTATACTCGACAAAAAGGTCTTTGGCGCTTCAACAGGAAAAGGAATATAGACCAATTCGGTCGCTTAGGTGGCCAAGATGGATGCGAATAATGCTCCTAACTATGGAGCTTATTCACAGGTAAATCGGAGTATTGACTACGGCCTCGAAACCCCCCTGGAGAGAGTGGCGGATACAAGGGAAGGCGGTCTAGAGCACCCCGAGCAATCGGAGACATTATTAGGAGATGTCAAAATCACGGCGCCTGCTCCAGTACGACCTGCACCGGCTCCAGTACAACTTCCACAACGTCCGCAGCAGAGCATATGGGCGAAAAGAGCGACGTTACTGAAGAAAAGGCCGTCTTCGTTCAGAAGTGAAACAAACATGCCGACTCCACCGTCTCCGCCTAAACCGACACACCAGGCTTATACGCCGGTCGTTCCGTCTCCTTTAAATCCATCTACTACGCCGAGTGATTTGGATCTCGCGGCTGAAAGGCTGAGTCAGTCGAGTATTCAGTCGAGTAGAGAGGCTGTAGCATCCGTTCGGACCAATTCTGCGTCCAGCGATCCGCGTCCGAAGAGTACAATGGTACTTTCTCCGGAGCCAATAATGCTTCAAGGTACGATATTCTCTCTTCAATTGCTCAATTTGCACGCAACTTGCTAAATCTTCTTGCTTTATCATAGCCTCTCTCATGGATCTTGGCCGTGAGTATGATAGATACCCGGCGCGAACACCTCGTAGCAGTTTTATGCTATCACAGAAAACGCCCACCGATACACCCTCGAAAAGACATTCAAATCCACCGCTTGACCCCAGTTCTTCAGACAAAAGGCTACCGATAAGCGAAATAGACCCAGAAAAACGATTCGATCCATATGCCGAATCGATAACAAAACCGACACTCATCGACGCAGGATTCCCGCTTTACATTGACGAAAAGGAGGCTGATGACTATATGCACAACCCTGAAGGCGGCAATGAGAAGGATAAAATCACATTGAGGAATTTAGGATGGAGAGGCTGCATGAGCTTCTTCGCATTTTGGCTTTTCGTCGCAGGAATCTTTTGTCTGTTTATCGTCCTACCGGTGCTTACCTTTACCGGATACGTGAACCCTCCTGGTGGCTACGGTGGTTCCGACGATCCAGCCTTGGGTGGCGGGGAATACGTGCCCACGCCATGGGAGTACGTTGAGACGAAATATACCTTTGGTATTCTCGGCGCGATTCGGACCGATATGGTTGACCCTGATACTCCGGATTACGCCAAAACCAGGAAATCGGTAGACGGAAAGACTCTCAAGTTGGTTTACAGCGATGAATTCAATGAGGATGGACGATCTTTCTACGAGGGCGATGACCAATTTTGGACGGCGCCTGATCTCCATTATGCCGCCACAACTGATCTAGAGGTAAATTTCTACGCAAGCGCCCGCAAGATGAATGTAGCTGATAAAATTATTCCAGTGGTACGATCCTGATGCCGTTACGACGCAAGCCGGAACTTTGCGACTGAAACTCGACGCTTGGAAGAACCACGATCTGAATTATAGATCCGGCATGCTCCAAAGCTGGAACAAACTCTGCTTTAAGGGAGGGGTTCTTGAAGTTTCCGCTTCGTTGCCGGGGCCGGGTGGAAAACTGGGTCTATGGCCTGGTATCTGGACGTTGGGAAATCTCGCGCGGCCTGGATATCTGGCGACCAGTGATGGAACGTGGCCGTACGCTTATGACGATTGCGACGTTGGGATTACACCGAATCAATCGAGTCCGGATGGGATTTCTTATCTACCAGGTCAGAGATTGAACAGCTGCACGTGTAAAGGTGAAGATCATCCCAATCCTGGAGTTGGGCGTGGCGCACCTGAAATCGACGCGTTGGAAGGTAGCGTGGCAGGTGATATTCACTTGGGAGTTGCTTCTCAATCCTCGCAGATCGCGCCATACGATCCTTGGTATATACCAGACTACGACTTTCTCGAAATTCACAATCATAGCGTGACAGAGATGAATACCTGGTGCGGTGGGCCGTTCCAACAGGCTATCTCTGGTATCACAGCTCTTAATAATGATTGGTACGACGGGAAAGCGTTTCAAAAATTCGCGTTCGAGTATGAACCTGGGAAGGCATCAGGCAAAATCACATGGTTTGTGGGAGACGAGCCGTCGTTCACGATGAGGGGCGAGGCTACTGGGCCTAATGGGAACATTGGAGCTCGCCACATCAGTCAAGAGCCTATGAGCATCACCCTGAATTTGGGAATAAGTAATAGTTGGGCTTATATCGATTGGCCTGGCCTTGAGTAAGTATTATCGAGCTTCTTCAAATTTTCGAGTACGGTTGCTGACGATTGGATATAGATTCCCGACCACCATGTACATTGACTACGTCCGAATTTACCAGCCTGAAGGGGAAGAGATGTTAACATGTGATCCTCCTGGTTATCCAACCACTGAGTACATCCAGAATCACATGAATGCCTACACGAACCCCAATCTCACAGTAAGTTTTCTATATCTAGGATGTTGGTCTTAATATAACTCGTTACTAACGTTTCTCAATAGAGCTGGAAGCAAGCCGGATATGAATTCCCTGAAAATACCTTAATGCACGGTTGCAAGAAATAAATAACTGTACCAACACTATTATTACGAGATACCCCAGTATAATCACCTATATCTTAATTCGATACTCAACCCAACCTCCAATTGCTTAATACCAACCTTCTATCAACATATCCGCCTCGCACCCGCACCTCCTCACTACATCACCAACCACCTACTTATCGTGCACCATTTTTTATTGTTCCTTACCTTTACGGACGCATAGTATGCATAGGGCGGAAGAAATACGGAGTTATTTTGGTTTTTGTTTATTCTCGTTTTTACCTTTTAAAATCGTCCGTATATTGGACGTGGATGCCTTTCCTCAGCAAACTCTTCTCGAAACGGATTTCATTGTCTCTTTCATATTCCCTCCCTCGGAACTCACGAATTTATTAAGAATATATCTGCATTATATACATAATCAGCGTTTTTCGGAGAAGAGACGCTATAGCTCTCATACATAAATACAGCGGTGTATCAACTTTGTTTTTAGGCTTTTTGGATGTTTGTTCACTCCTTATTGTGTAATTGTTTAATGTTTACGAAGGGGCTTAAAATTTGCTTTTTTGGGAGGGTTATTGGCATGTACATATAGACTTCTGTGGTGGAGATCGCAGAGATGTACACGAGCATGAAGGCTGTGTATATATTATAGGTAGGTAGGTATAAGTCTCTTTTCCTTATATATATATTTTATCAACGGGTTTTTTACCTTTTGGGTTGAATTAAAGCGAAGTTTTCATTGGTTCTTGACTATTTTCTTAGTTATGCGTCTTGTGAGGGGTGGTTTCTTTGAATATGGATCGATTGCATGATGGTACGAGTCGTTTTATAGTGTTATGATTATAGCACTGTTCTTTCTCTACCGATGTGATGTTTTGATCGATCTGAGCGGTTGTGGATATTGTGTTAATTTGTTTGATTTGAGCTGGCTGCTATTATTTGCTGGTCTTCTAGTGGCCCGAAGCCTCAATATATGGACTTGAATCTAAGTTATACAACCGTGCGATTGTGATAATGGATATATGATTGAGTAATAGAAGGGGAGTATTACTTTCTGTCTCTGGTGTAATCAAGCCTAAGTTCGATTTTAGCGGTTTTGTTGGAATTTTGTATTGACAACGCAATTTCAATTTTCGAAACAGACGACACATAAATAGATCAATGCGAAGATGGTTACCAGATGAACGTATTATTTTAAAATATAATTACTGAGAAGAGTGTCCGAGTCCATTAAAGAAAAGGACTGAACTAGCTTTTGACAAATAGAAAAGAAATCACACGCAAAATGCACACAAAAGGCAATTTCGGCCCCTTGTTTACTGGTGCTTCAAGTGTACTTGCCCCTCAACGGCGACAAGCCCAA
Organism: Dactylellina leptospora; assembly: GCA_036971365.1. Lineage (NCBI taxonomy): Eukaryota > Fungi > Ascomycota > Orbiliomycetes > Orbiliales > Orbiliaceae > Dactylellina > Dactylellina leptospora. Next base: position 933,841 of record JAJTUC010000001.1, read on the forward strand.
CGTTAAGGTTTCTTCTAATCTCCGTTTCAGTTGCACGCCCCGCAGCATTCGAATCACTCCTATCCGACGACACCTGTCTCGCGACATCGAGTATCCCTTGGGTAAGAACAGTATCGACCACATTCGCGATAGCGGCCCACGTATCTCCCAACCGCGAACATTTGGTTTCCGTAGCGAATAACCAACAGACACAGATAAACGCGATCGTGTGGAAGGCTACGATCGCGGCTGTCACGATGAATCCAACGGGAACAGTTGTTCTCGATTCACCGAACGGACCACCGGGGTGGAGCGCTGGAACGTAAGATGTTGTGTTCACTACCTTCCAGCTATCGTACTGAGGAAGCTGGTCGTAGTAAGCGACTCCGGCCAGTGAGAATAAGATACTCTGCAGGGCATTCGCGACAGTATCGTTACGGTAAATCATGTGTTCGAACAACGTTCGAATCCATAAGGACGCGCCGAGCTGCATGTTCCAAGTACCGTATTGTTTCGACCATGCCCAATACGTCGGGCACAGGATGGCGCTGTAGTTGCCGTAAGCCCATCCGACACCGGCGTGTTCGTTGGATAGATGTACCGCTTCGTTGATATAGGGCCACTGACGTTGGTATATAATTCCCGTGATCGTGTTTGAAATCGGGCCGTCAGTGCCAGGTGCTAAACTTTCATCGGTGGCCCAGGTGTCGACTGGCGGGCGTAGGTTTAAAATCCCACGCTGTTCGGCTGTTAGATTAGTGATCGATCCGGGTTTTAGTTGGTTGTAGACATCGGTCCAGTTGAAGTTGCGCGAAGTAGCGTTCCATGACAGATTTGGTTCTGTTCTATTGGTCGAACTATAGATGCTGACGTCGCGGAGGACGGTATCGAGCGCTGAGAAACAGAGCGTAGCGTTGACACGGTGGGTTTGCGTTCCGATCGGGTCGTTGCCATCAGCAGGAGTTACAACATCATATTCCGCCCATTCGCCGTTTCCGATAGGTAAATGGGTATTGTTCACGGTAATGATCAAGAAAGCGGCGCCAGAGGCATTTTGCATGGGCGAGATTGGAGGGTAATGTCGAAACTCGCTGACCAAGCTACCAGCGTACAGGTCATTACGAAAGGCTGGAGTTCTCGTTTTAACATTGTGAAGCTCGCAGATAGAGAACGGACTTTGACTCAATCGAGAGAACGGACAATCGAAGGCCGTGGGAATGTTTGAGGCGTTGAAACGTGGGGTATTGACTGACGGGGAAACAGTTCCCTTCAAAGCAGGCTGGATTGAACGATCCCACTTCCCATTCGAAGCGAGCGTGTACATGCCCAAGTCTTCCAAAATCGGGCGTTGACAGGTAACTCGCGTATCGACGAGAAGTGCTTTGCCATCATAGTTGCGGATTGTTTGGCGTGCTTCTGCTGTGAGATAGGGAAGAAACGCACGAATATTCTTTCCGGTATCTGAGACTCCCTCTTGCTCGAATGGAGCCTCGCTCAACTCTGCAAATGCTGGCCAGAATGGAGGTTTGTTACCTCCCCATGCGACCTCTGGGGGCGGAGACGTCCAATTGAAGAAGTTACCATCGAACCACCAGTCGATTGTGAGATTGGTGCTTACAGGTACGCCTGGGATATGATCCGAAGCGAGATCCGACAGCAGCACGGTCGAAGAAAATTGTATAAGTGTGGAGGTAGTTAAGAGGACCAGTATCGGAAGAACTGATCTAAAGAAAACACCAGCCGGACCATGTCTTGATAGCGGTAGACAAACATGAAGTAGAGTTTGGATAAGCGGTGCACCGTTAACTCTCATTAAAGAGACATTGGCCGTGCTAGCAAGCGGAACATCGAATCTCTCCAAAGCTATCGCCGCTAACATGGCCAGACCGACACCTGCTTGCGTAACGATCCCCCAGCGGAGGGCCGTGGAGGTAAGCGATATGCTCCTCGGTGCCCAACCGCGTAACATAATCTCATGCCATATAGCATTTTCCCAATTACTATACGATAGGAAAGCTAAGAAGGCAATGGAAGCAATGACAACCACAAAGCTAAGTCCCACGACAGCACCTGTGATATAGCCTACTCGGATGAGAAAAGGCTGGTATCGCTCAGGAGTTGGTTGTTCTCTTAGAGCATGAGGGGTGGTGACCGGCACCGTCGATATTTCTGCACGCTTCTCGTCCATGCTTCCCAACGACTTGAAAAAAAAAAGCCTCTATAAAGAATAGTCAGGCTCACGCCCTGCAAGCAACGAAAAATCGAAAGATCCCTACTTAAAAGAATATAAAGATCAGAAGTGGGATACAAGAGAGAAGAGCTCCAGGTAATGGAATTGAGCATTCAGATTTAAACACGTTTCACGAGGCTCTAGATCCTAGGTTTATACATTTCGAACCTACCTCACAAACAATTCGGACTTCCCGTCTTCTCATTTCGCCTTCTTCGGCTTAAGTCCTTATTTTTGCGACCAATTTTGGGATAGAAACCAAAATTGTTGGTCCTGAATATATACCTTCACCCGCCGATATCACGCGCAGGTATCTGCGCAGCTGAATAAGACTCCGATTAATGATAAATGGCGTTCTAATACACCTGTAGAAGGGAAAGGTGCGCAGATCCTGCTCCACATCCTAGCGAATTGCTGAGTGGCGACACCGGAATATGATCCGGTCCCTTGAAAAGTATTTGGCGAACATCCTCATTTCCATATTCACACTTCTTCACGCTGTGAACCCTGAAGCGTGTTGAGCAAATGGCCAGACAAGGTCGGCTTTAGCGATTGGCTGGCACCGTTGAGCCGTTTCTGCGGTGGAGAAAAAAATCATGACATGACCGTTAACAAGAAAACCTTGGCACAAGACGCCTGTATTATCCATCCTGCAGCGGTCTGATTGGTAACGAAGTTTGAAATGCATGACAGATAACAGAAGACCTCAGCTAGCTAGTTAGATTGTGTGGAGTGCTGTGTTGTGAATTCTCCTGTGTAACATCGGTAAATAGAAGAACTAGCTGAACAGGGAAAATGCTTCTCCTTTGATTCATCGATAGCGGTAAAATCGTATCCAGGTTCCTATTGTTCGACATGTCAAGGATGAGGAAAGTTCAGCCTTTCGACTTCGTAAATCGCGCTCCGAAAGAACGTTCTAACTAAACAAGCGGTGCGATATTCGAAAGGCTGAGAGGTAATGTCCCGGTCCATGTGCCAATTCATTCCTGGATGCGCGGGGCCAACATGCTGGCCTCGCGCATAGGAGTCCCAACCAGCAGGGACTCCTGGCGTGAGTTCTGGTTTGCAGGGAGTTTCGCCAGACACTTACATAACACCGCAACGGCGAAACCGTGCGCCCCTCCCTCACTTACAGGTGATACTCGAAAGAGGTTATCCGATAAAAGATGGAATGTCTTAAGGATGCAAACCTCTCGTGCATATCACTTTCACGATTTTGGCCTCTACGTTAGCCCCAGTTTGTTTTCTTATCCACTCAAGTTTCTATTTTAACGATTTTCTCGACTAATTTTCCAAGACTTCTTCTAGGGGGTCATGTAGGTTGGAAGTAGACGCTTGTCACTCTCGCTTCGCATTCCTACTGGTCTTCCAAGTTTTTGTTTGTGACGTACCTTTTCATCCTGGGTTGGGAGTTCAATATAAAATCTATGGCACTTGAAACGACGGTACGCGCGATCAAGCCTCCCACCAGCCCAAATTAATTTTTTGTTATATTTTCAGCCCCGAAGTGCGTCGGTCGCATATTTTAAAATCGCGCCGACCTTTTTTTTCCAAACGAGCAGTTGTCGCATTTCTATCTCCTGACTCTTGATACCTTTCAGTTTCTCGTAGTTGACGTCGAGATTCGTGCGTCCGTCGTTTCTTGAAATTGTATGAATCAAGGAACACTATTCCTTTCATTAAACTTAACATTTCTTTTCTGCTTCTCTCGTTTTTGAATCTGGTAAAACCTAACAGCCTCGCTACAGGCTGAGTTTTTGCAAATGGCGGAGGCTAATAAGGTCAATGGCGACCACATCGTCAACATTGGCCCAACCGCATCTCAAGTCGTAAGCGAAAAGGGCAGAAGCGCACAATACTCCAGACGTCAATCCAAATTCGTACCCACAGCCCCATTAGAGGCGCAAGACCAGCGCAAGAAAGAACGGGATGAAATAGATCCGATACAAAACCAAGTCACTGAAAATGCGGACCTCGACGGCGGGAAGAAAAAGGCCACCGGGTTTCAAAAAATGAAACCGATCTTATGGCGACTGGTCCTCTTGATCATCCCCGGTGGTATTTTCGCGATCCCAATTATCTTGGCGTATACCAACGATAGTGTCAAGGATACGTACATCGGTGGTGTACCGATTAGTTGGTTTTTCATTTGGGTAAGTTTCTCCGTTTCTACCTAGATAGATAAATAGCCAAAGCGATCACCAGAACAAGTTTTCTAACAAATTGAGCATCCAGGTTGAAATCTTCTGGTGTTCCATATGGATTTCTAGCATTGTCACCAAATTCATTCTCCCACATATAGTACGCATCACGATTGGCATCTTTTCCAAGAAGGCCAAAAAATACCACTATGTAGTCAAAGCGCTCGACGTCCCGTTGACGCTTCTCGGCTGGAGTTTCGCTTCGTTCATCAGCTTCCAGCCCATAATGCGCAACAGCGAATCCAGAGAATATCGAGTGGAATGGCGGACCCCGGTTCACCAAGTGCTCGCGGGACTTCTGGTCACCGCGGGTGTATACCTCGCCAAATCCATCCTGATCCAAATCGTGTACATCCGCTACCGTCAAGCGCAGCTCGCGGATAAGGTCACGAGAAACAAAGAAGCGATAGAAATTCTCACCAGGCTATACGCCAAATCACGAGAGATCCATGCGGACGAGTCTGATCTGAAGCTCAGAGCTGACGATCAGATACTTTCCGAAGCTATCACGTTCAAAGTCGGGGATCTAGCGTTCGACAGCACCGATGACAAGAAGGGCCTCGAACTTGCTAGCGCACGGGTAATCTGGGCCCTCGAACATCGTAAAAGCCACTGTCCGAGTCTCGCGCGAAGAATCTGGTATCCCTTCGTCACCGCGGGCCGGGCGGTTCTCTATTCATCGGACCTGGAAACTTATTTCGACACCGACTTCGTCTCAAACGTGTTCACGATCCTCGACTCGGACGCCAACGGGGATATCACCCTCGAAGAAATGATCTCTGACATCCTCGAGATATCCAGAGAACGAAAGGATCTGTATTCCGGCTGGTCTGATTCCCAGGACATCGTAGCAAGCTTCAGCATCCTCTGCAACGTCGTGGTCGTGGGTATCTCAATCCTCGTCTTCCTCGCCTTCCTCACCAGCATCAAGAACACATTCGGATACGCCGCCACCGTCCTCGCATCCCTCGGCTTCGCGTTCAACGGCACGATCACAGAATTATTCGCCGCGATAATCTTCATCTTCGTAAAACACCCCTTCGACGTCGGCGACGTAATAAATATCGACCACGACGAATTCATCGTCGAACACATCTCATTACTATACACCCAAGTCCGAAACTCCGCGTCGAACAAATACGCCCACTTCCCGAACTCCATCCTCAACTCCAAAATGGTGGAAAACATCAGCCGCTCGAAAGCCATGCACGAATCCTTCACCTTCTCCGCATCCTACGACACAACCACCGAAGAAGTCGACCTCCTCAAATCCGAACTCCGAAACTTCATCGAATCCAACAGTCGGGAATACCACACCCGCGACGAAGACCTAATCGTAACAATCACCTCCTTCGCGTTGGATAAAGTCGATATCAAAGTCCAAGTCGGATACAAAGGCAACTACGCCGACGGAAAACGAGGCCGCAGAAAAGCCATGATTCTTAAAGAATTATTACGATTGACGAGATTGATACCGATTCTCGGACCAGGTGGCGGCGGCGCCGCGCTTGGAAGTGGGGATAATCCCGCGTTCAGGGTCTCCGTGACAGCTGAAGATGCGAAGCGGAGGGTTGAAGCTTTTAATGTGAATAAGGAGTTGAATAGGTACCGTAAGGTTGATTAGAGTTTGGTTTGGTGATACGCAGGTAAACTTCTCCGGCTGAGCTTGGAGTATGCTTCATATAACACATCTATATTTAATTTTGTTCGTGTCTTTGTGGTCTATCTATCGCAAATTATTATTTAAATATATTAATTATTTTCATGAACTGGTTGCTTCTGAATTAGATATTGTGATCGTGTGAGACTGTGGCAAGGCTGTATATAAACCTATACAAGCCTAATCCGGTAATTGGGTGATAATATAACGTTCTGTGTAGTGTTAATTGAATAATAGTTCTGGAAATGCTATCAAAATCATCAGTTACTTCGCTCGTAAAAGTATCAAATCATATCGGGCGGAGAGATAAAATTTATATAGTGCCAGAGCCAAAATGTCTTGTAACCAAACTGTAAATAGGACCTTTATATGATATATCTACAAGAACATCAAATAAAACTGAAATACCAAAAACAAATCCTCCGCTATAGATAACAGTGCCTGAAAGAAAGTATTAAATTTCATAATAGAAAAGATCGAACCAACATGGAAAAGTTGAAAAATTCTTCTTGACGATTTCTTGGTCAAGATCCTCTGATGTTTTCTCAACCTCCATTGCACTCGTTCCTGAATAAACGCTAATATATCAAAATGAAAGAACACCTCCAAATCGCTTTACCGCATAAAAAAGCAAGGGGGAAAATTGAAAAAAAACTCGTAAACAAAATGCGAATGAAAAAAGAAAGTCGTCTCGAAATCACTTTTTTATATGATCATATCGTACCCACCCTCTCTCGTCCAATAAACAAAAGCGAAAGATGGATCGAAAAAAAAAAGCGCAATCATTCCTCAAAAATATATCTCACCTCCCATCCTTCACACCTCACCAACCATCTCTCAATTCTGCCAAACAGCAGTCGCAGAAGCAACAGGCTCCACCCCATCAACCATAAACCCCACCTTCCCCTTCCCCCCCAAAATATCCCCATCATGCTCATCAGCCAACGGAGTATCAGGCACGCTCTCAGGCTCCACAACGGTGGTAGTAGCGCTAATACTCCCCCCATCCTTAGATTTATTCTCCGCACCGTTCGACCCCCCGACGACTATATATCCCTCCGAATCCTTTTTCGAAGAAAGAGTATCAGCGGTATCCACCGATCGTCGACTGGTGCTCATCCGTCTCGTGTATCGTGAATCCACCATTTCCAAAGCTTCATACGAAGCGCTGAGCCCGTGATCTTCGGCATCGTTATCGTTATCGTCGTCGTTGTCGCCGTTTTGTGTTGCTTCGCGGGATTTGACTGACGCGGTGGGGGATTTCGCGCTGCGTGGTTCCTGCGGGTTGGCCGTGGAGGCTTTCTTTCGGCCGGCCCAGGATGCCCATGATGAAAAGTAGGCGCTGGCACGAGTGGGAAGGAACGCCGGTTCCTTGTCTTTAGCGTTATCTGGTGGGAGCGGACCTATGGATGTATCCACGAATTAGCAATTAAATTCTTTTGATATATGATATTCTGAGCTGTGGACTGCGTACTGTGCGTCGGACTAGGATCGTTAACACTGCTAACATCAGTCCTTATCGATCCAGGTCTGCTAACACGCAACCGTTGCTCCTCGTGAGCCGCGAGTTCCGCGTTAAGTCGTTCCATCTCCTCCAATTGTCTCGCTGCCGCTTCTCGCTCTTTACGTGCTTGTTCGATATCTGCCCAGAATTTATTGATCGCGGTGGAAACTTTACGGCTGCCTTCCGCGAACGTTTGAGAAACAGCTGCACCTCCCGCTCTTACTTTTTCGTTAATTCTAAGTTCTGCCATCTGCCTGTAAAAATAAGAAGTTATCAAGGTTAACTGGGAATATAATGGAGAGATTTGAAGTTTAAGACGCTGCTTACTGGTTTATCCTTCTCGTCAAGTCCTCATACGCGCGAGCGCCTGCGTAGACGTGGCGCGGAGGTATAACATCGAAGATATTTTCTTCTACTTCGAAAATTAGCCCCAAGTTTAAGTTCCACCTCTTACCACCACCACCACCAAAGAAACAGATAAACTCACCAGTCAACTTTTCGAAAATCCTGTAATTCTCCGTCGCCTTCCATTGATGAACCCAATCTACCCCGAAGTCCCCAGACGGATCCCCATCAACCTCCGCCAAAATAATAGCGTCATCCGCATGTCGATCAACATAGGTCGAATATTTCACCGAAGAAAGTAAAGCCAAAATATATTCTTCGAATTGCATCCTGATGAAATCCTCGCTCCCCGTGAACGCCATAGTTTTCGGTCTCGACGGATCGGTTTCGTCCCAGGATTCCACGACCGTTTGCGTCAAACTGTTGATCCATCTTCTATCCGCCGGCGTGAGCGTTAACGCTTGTCGGAGAGACGATGATGTGATATTCAACGTCAGGTCGTCGAGCTGCCGGGTTCGTAAAAATCAAAATCAGCAAAATCTCATCCTCCCACATCCTCTGGAAATCCCGCATGTCGGCTGTTCGGTGTTCTTACGTTGATAATGATATCCGAATACCTGTCCTTCTGCTGCAACAGCAGCGAATTCGTGGACCCGACAATGTAAGATTTCGTCTGGTGGTCAGCCAGCATATCCAGCTGCTGCAGCGGTGTATACGGTCCAAATAAACTACCCTAACCCCTCCTAACATTAGCCCTCCGATCCACCCACATCCTTCAAACATCTTCCGAATAAAAAACTATAAGAGCCCACCTTTCCGAATATCTGCAGCGGACACCCCATATACGCCAACAAAGACTGTCGATCACTAGTCTTCAAGTCCGTGACTTTTTTCCTCATATCCTCAAACGAATTCAACTCCGGATCGCTGGCATCCTGCAAGTTCTCTAGCAACCCGGGTATCAACGACACCAGCGCGAACTGCGTCATACACAATTTTTCGCACGATTTCGAACTGAAAAACAGCATTTTCGGCTGTAATAACGCGCATTTGAACAACACGAGAGCGTTCTGTCGGAACCGGAAGATGAATTCGCGGAGGGAGAGACCTAGGGATATGCCTACAAGCATTAGATTAAGACACCGTGTGTTAATATACGTGATCCGTTGTAAGAAACCGTTCGCGTACCGAGATAGCTCTCACGATCTATTCCGTCGTCTCGATCACATATCGATCGAACCAGACTTTCTCTGAATTTCTATGACAATTGTTTCGTTAGCTTCTCATTCTTCAAGTTTTTTAAAGGATGCTTGGATAGCCTCAGCGGAGGTTAAGGAAAGACAAAGGAAAGACTAGGCACCTTGATAATTTCCAAATCGTCAAAATTCCTGCCGTCAAAACACATCCCCAAATATATCAGCCGTGTTCAAAAATACCCAATATCGTTTTACTCCCAGATCCCCGTTCTCGTCGCATATCCAAAAACCTACCTCTGCGCAAACCAAGCACTAGTAACCATAACCAACTGTTCCCTCAAATGCCCAAAATAAACCGGACTATCAGTGATAACCACCACAGCCTTCTGAACCGTCGACCTCGTGACTTCCGCACTCTTCTCCTTCAACAACCTGGCATCGAGCTGCATGGTACACGAGATCCCGAACAGCGAACTGGTAGGTCGATCCCCCCTGGCTTCCCTCTTGAGCGTGAAGTAACTGAAATCCTGTTCGAAGCTGTGTGACCCGTCACACAGCGCCATGAATGGGAAAAACGGCCATTCCGCATCCGTGCAGACATCGTCTAGATCTTCGTCGCCGCCGAACCAGTGTTCTACGTCGGGTCCTCTGTTTAATTTCGTATACGACGGGGTGGGTGGGTTGAGCCTTTGTTAGCCGTGCGGTCTCTTCTCGGTTCGGGTTTCTTGATATAGGAAACAGCAGATGGATAGGAACACAAAAAGAAAAAGGATGGGGGAGGTATCGACATACTTCGCATGGTGGAATCCAACGATCGATACGATTGGCGGGAACGGCTTTTGCTTGCTCGGTGTAGAATTCGTCATTGTCTCCAGCTTATTTTTTTAGTTGTCGTTCGTCGTTTTTCGAGTCGAAGGTACGTATTTCGAGAGCTTCCCTCCACGAGGAAGGTCTCCGAGGTGTCGGTTTCTTAGCGAGGCGAAAGGAAAAAGGAAAGGATGTGGGACCTGACAGGGGGAAACAGGACAGTTGCTGAGTTGTCGAAGCGAAGAGCGTCGAGCTTCGAGGGCCGTTGCTTTACAAATCCTCCCGGAAAATAAAACGTCGAAGAATGAAGAGAGAAAAGAGTGATATCGTCGGAGACCTGGGAACAAGGTTAAAGAAGGGTACCTACTTCCCTCCCTCTGGTCTTTTTACCGGTTGGTGATGCAACAGGGAAGAGCGGAACAGGTCTTTAGCCAATTAAGTGGAAAGGTCCACTCCGTGTCTGGACGTCTCTACCGACGTGCTGATTCTTATTATGGGAAGGGCCCCGAAAATGATGTGTAGGTTTGTTTTCGGTAGGATCGAGGTGAATCAGCCGTGCTTTGTCGGAGGGTTTTTGGAAATCTAAGTATAGTGAGCGAGGCAGAAGAATAATTAACGTTGCGAGTGACGAGATGAGATGAGACGAGAAAGCGTAGCTCCAACTACAGCTCGGGAGAAGAATAAAAAGGAAATGGAGGACGACCCTTTGTAAGGAAGGGATGTATGTATTCTGGAAGGGTGCAATATCGAATATGGGGTAACAATGGTAACAGATGCTCGCTTCCTCTCCCGAGTGGACGTCGTTGGTCGAACGAGCCAATGACCGATTGATTGATTGGATGGAACGTGTGCGAGAGAACAGAAGAGGATTAAGATTCGATGCAATCTCTTCTGGACGTCTTCGATGCTAACTCGAACTCGACAGCAGCAGAAGCGGAGGCGAAGAGACATCCATCCCTCCATCCCATCCCATCCCAGCCAGCCAGCTCAGTAATATGTGTGAATGCTTGGCTTGCATGTGCGTAAACCCCGATGCGATCATGATGGCTGACAAGACAGAAAAAGTCAATCTGAAGTCCCAACTTTCTATTCACACTCTCCGTCCGAAACATTGTCATCATAACGCAATGCCCGCCGAAAAACTATCCTGAGCATAAAGTTTATTGTTTTCCCGCGAAACTCTTCGGACGGGGTCGTGCAAGGGGCGCCACCAGCGCGAGATCAGGCAAGCTAGCCGGCTCCGACTCCGACTACCATTCACCACTCAACGAGTGCACGTAGAACCTCAATACAAATAGAAGTAAGTATATCGGCAGAGACACAAACGATTGACATGATGAATTCGTGAAGCAAAATTAGCGTTCCTGAACGCCCACCAGGAACCGCACCGATAAATCGGGGACATCGACCGGTGTGTCACCTGCACCTCAACCGGTTCCTCTCCCGCCATCCGTCCTCTGCTATACCTTCCTATCCCATACCCTCCGTCCCGTCAACGTCGGCATCCTCTCACTCCAGCTAAGATAATTAAGTTTAAGTCGGTGTTCGCGTTTTGAAATCCAAGCTTTGCCAAACAAAGTCCAAGCCCGGGCCACCAGAATCGATCAAAAGGAAAAAAGGCTGAAGATTAAAAGAGTAGAATAAACGTCAAAGTCGAGTTAGTACACACTGTCTACCTGAAATACAAATGAAAAAGTAGAACGAGTAAAATGTCATCAATATATATATCATTTGCGACCGAGGGTAGGGGAGTTCGAAAAGCGGTTTAAAAAGCAGGACGCAAAAGCCATTCCCATCATGGAGTGGACTACCGATCAACTGGATATCGATATCGGCCAAAACAAAACCAAAAAAAAAGCCCATCATCAGAGATAGCAACCCTGATACAAGAAAAGAGAAGAAAAAATATGGACTCTCTCAGCTTACATGAAAAATTAACAACCAAAGGGGAAAGTTATTCAAAAAGCCGCGCGACAGGAGGGCTTCTTGTGAGAAGTGAATAGAAAGAATTCCATAACCCGAGAGGAAAAAAAAGAGTAATGCTTGTTTTGCCATTTTTATTTTTCTTCGTGTATCATAAACGGAAGATATGTTCATCGAATCTTTAGGTAAAAAAAAAGAAGAGAAAAATTAAACGCCTTTTCTTTCTGCCAATCAATGCCCGTTTGCTGTCAAAGTCTGGTTTTATCGTAATATATATCTTCACTTTTTTCTAACTACCGCCCCGTCACCTCTAAATGGTCGGGTCATTCTGATCGACGTTGTGCTACATGAACCATCAGTACTCAATTGAAAGATGGGACAACCGCTCTCAGTCACTCACATAATCAAGAATCTCACTGTACATCATAATCTTCCACGTATCAACAGGGAGATCAGCATCATTGAACGACCAGTCGAACTTCTCCGCGGCCACCGGTTCATCCGAAGGATCATGGTACGGTGCCAGGTATTCGTGTGCTAAGGCCTGTGAGGCCGAGATTCTCTTCTTGGGGTCAAAGACAAGCATCCTCTCGAGGAGATCGACAGCTGAATTGGGTGTTAGCGCGTGCGAGATTTATTTCAGTATCCGGCGACTCTTACCAGCTGGATCGGCGTTCTTGAACTTCTGAGAGAGCGGGATGCGCTCGCGTTTGGGTAACGACTGGACGAATCGCAATGTCTGATAACCAAAAATTAGCCAAATTCGCATCGATTGGGAGAGTTTCTGAACGCACATTCTCGCTACAAATAGTATGGATAACGTCCTCCGGAGGGCTTCCCAGCAGCTCCGTGATGATAGAAAATTGATTGACGTGATCCTTGCCCGGGAATAAAGGCTTTCCCTCCAACATCTCGGCAAAGATGCAGCCAGCACTCCAGATGTCGACTTCAACATCGTATTTTTGCCAGGTCAACATGATCTCTGGGGCGCGATAATATCTTGTGGAGACATATCCGGTCATTTGAGGGTCCTGAATTCGAGCAAGACCGAAATCACAGATCTTCAAGTCGCAATTTTCGTTGACCAAAATGTTACTCGGTTTGAGATCTCTGTGGATGACGCCTGCGGAGTGGACATATTTCAAGCCTCTCTGAAAGTCGTCATTGTTAGCTCGGGTTAGAGTAACTTGACAAGCGGCGGTCTTACTAGAATTTGGTAGAGGAAATATTGGATGAATTGCTTCTCCAGCGGCCGCGATGTCAACAGTCTGTGCAAGTCGGTGCCGAGCAATTCTGTAACAAAGTAGCTGCGAAAGAAATTAGTACGTGATATTCAAAGTAGGCTTTCAACGCGCGGTTCACTCACATATCTTCAAGAGGAGAGATGAAGATGTCACTCAAGCTGATGACCTGAATATACTAGTCAGCTTATTTTCTTGGCGAAACAAGAAATTCGTCGTGAATTTCATACATTTTCGTGCTTCAAGTGCTTGAGGAGCTTCAGTTCTCTGTACGTCCGTTTCGAGAGAACGGGTGTGCTGAACGGCTTCATGATCTTTTTGATCGCGACTGGTTGGGCGGTAAGCTGGTCCTTGGCGGAGCTGCAACCGACTCTCAGCATCAGCAAACAGAAGCAAGGCTTCCCGGGGTGTTCGGAGGGAACACTCACCAAACGAGCCCGAAAGCTCCCATGCCGACGGGCTGGAGATCGGTGTATCTGTCATTTTCGGTCAGTTCGAATCCGCGATAATTGAACAGCCGGGGTGGATGCGATGCTTTTTTTTTTTTTTTTTTTTTTTATCTTTCATTGTTTTCGCGCGGTGCTGCATGTGCATTGGGGGGGCACAGCTATGACGACATGTCTCGCAAACCCCCCCAAAAAATTGTGGTGGAGGAAAATTTCGGCGGGCGGGAAAGGAGGGGGATAAAGGTGATGGGACTTACCGACTCGTGATCTCAAAGGTGGTGCCGAAAATCTGAGCGCGGATGAATTCTGCCATGGTGCCGGATGATGTAGTGTGCGTCTTCTGGGGAGGTGAAAGGGCTGGTGAGAGTGACGATGGAGGAGAAGGGAGCGAGCGCCTGTGGGAGAAGAGGGGTTTGTTCAGTCAGTCAGTCAGCGGTGGCCGTTTGCCTGCACCAGCAGCTGCTGTTTGTGTGTCTGGGCTGCCGATCCAGCAGCAGCACTGGCCGGCGGACGTATACGTACTGTACTGTCTCTCTCTTTTTGATCGTTCTCTGAAATCTGATGTCTGTTCTCGGGATTCTTCGTCGGGGTGGTTCGTTTCTGGTGAGAGATGGGGGAGTGGTGGGAGGAGAAAGGTTGGAAGGAAGTCCGGCCGGTATACGACTAGCACGGTATACTAATCAGAGAGAAAGAGAGAGAAACCCCAAAACTCGGTCGATTCCGCGCGCGCGAGAGTGCGTCTCAATATTCGAACGACGGGCGGGAGGAATGCACAGAAGAATGGATCTGACGGTTCCAAGGGCGACGGCGAAGTTTTAAGGCGGCGTCGTCGTCGTCCTTCCTGTTGGTGGCCGAAACGAGAGCTGCTGAAGACGATCGAAGCCAGCAGCCAGGAGCTTTATAACTGAAGCTTAGCTCTCTCTCTCTCTCCAGATACACTAGTGATGCCCGCCGTAAACTCTGATCCGACCGGCGGGTCCCCACACGTGAGGGTGTGCACCGTAAGTATACGAATGACGTCGATTGAATCGATTCGCAGCCCCGGTTCTGCCATTGGCTGGCTGCTTCTCCGCATAATCCTGCCCGGTTGCATCTGAAGCAGGTCGACGTCACAGCTGAGAACGAGCGAGCGGCCCATGCGCTTCTGTTCTGTCCCTGCCACTCGTTTCCTGTTCCTTCCACCGGCCAAGAGTCGCTATAACCTTCCTTCTTCGTTATTATATTATATGATTTCTCAGATTTATTTCAATATATCGTTGGCAATATAATACCTACTTAGGTAAGTACCTAGGTGATAGGCATTGTATATATCAAAGAGACCTTCGCACTGTCCTACAATTTATCTGAACAATATAAAATCATTTCTCATATGAGAACAACTTTGAGAATAATACACGCCGACACTGATATATTTTGATAACATATGACAGGAACTACCAAGTAGGTACTTTCTGAATTTGCATCTCGCCAGGTAACAGTGTGAGAACCACGTGCGTTGGTGAACCTCCTCCCCATTCCACTCATTCGCGCGCCCGACGAATATCAACCGCGCCTCAACGACAGACGTAGCAGACAATAGCGCTCCCGCTCTACACCATGGTACCAGACTATGCCTCCGACAGATCCATGCCACCCGGACCCCACATTCCCATCCGCGATCCAATTCGCTGACCGCGTCCGCAACATCTCCTCCGATCTCGCGGTATCAACTCTCCGCGACGACCTCAAAACCCTCACATCATTCCACACCCGCCACTTCCGCACGTCGTCAGGCAAAGACGCCGCGTTATGGGTCCAACAGCGTCTTCGTTCCGGTATACCCGACGGTTCGGACTCCACAGTCGAGTTATTCCAGCACCGATGGACGCAACCATCGGTGATAGCTCGGATTCCCGGGTCATCGAATAGAGTAAGCCCGCCTCTACAATATCTATAATACACTCGATACTGACAATATCCATAATCCAGACGATAATCCTATCCGCCCATCTGGACTCCGTAAATCTCTATCTCCCATTCTTCCTCGCGGCACCCGGTGCAAACGACGACGCATCAGGTGTAGCCGCTCTCCTCTCGGTCTTCAAAACAATCTCTCAATCACCCGCACAATTCACAAACACCCTCGAATTCCACTTCTTCGCCGCCGAAGAAGCAGGGTTTAAAGGATCAGCGGAAGTATTCTCATCGTATAATAACGCTCATAAAGACATCCGCGCCGTTCTTCAATTCGATATGATCGGAAAGATGCCATCAGGCCACGATCCAGTCATCGGAATCGTAACCGATTACCTCCCCGCATCATTCACCAAATATCTCAAATTACTGGTAAATTCATATCTCGACATTCCCGCCGTTGAGACAATGTGCGGATACGCTTGCAGCGACCAGGCGTCAGCTATCAGATACGGCTATCCCGGCGGACTAGTAACCGCTGGGAGATTAGAATATGCCGCTGCTGCGGATGTATCGCATACCAGCAGCGATACCATGGATAAAATCGATATAAACCACGTGATGAGATTTGCGAAGCTGGGAGTCGCGTATGCTTATGAACTCGGGTTCGCGGAATTATCCGGCGGGGAAAGCGGGGTGAGAGGGTATACCTGCGATCTCGGGTACCCGGACGGCTGGTTGGGGAGCGTTAGACGGTTCGCGGCGGCGAGAGCTACCGATCCTTTGGGATTCGCGCTGTGGTTTTTGGCTTTGGTTATATTACTGGCGCTCGCGAGACCTTGGGAGGATGTGCCTTTTCTTATGAAGATGGGGAGGAAGGTGAAGCGGTTGTTTATCAAGCGTGAAAGAGGACGGTATGCTCGTGTAACCGGGAGAGACGATTAGTTGCCCTCGTTCACATGCTGGGGCATTATGGTTATTGGCATTTGTAGTATTTAGATATCATACATGCCAGCCAACTGCGGCGTATTTGACGTGATCTCTGATTTTCCAAAGGCATCCGCCAACTCTACTATTCCGCTGTTCCGTCGAGATCAATTACCGCCGCGACAAGGACTCCCAGTACGTCAAGCTAGATCAATATCGCCGTACCAAATGACTTGATGCAGGGAGTAAAACGAGCTCGTAGCCATCCGGAACAAGATAGGAGTAATGACCATCCCATATATCATGAAGTATAGGAACACTGATCACTGACCAGCCTGTCCATCCATACACCGCGCCAAAGCCCATGTACACCACACTCTCAATACCCGCACCCCGTTCAACTCTTCGGCTTCGGTCCAGCAACATCGAGCCCCTCAAGCCCCTCCATAGGATCCAACCCACCCCCTTTCCCCCCCGCCGCCGCCTCCTCAACCACCTTCCGATCCTCCTCATCAACCTCATACTTCTTCAACCACCCGTCCTGCTCCCAAACCGCAACTTTACTCCCCAACCCTTCGTTCCGCCCCACCCCATCCCTCCCTCCCAGATTCTTCGCCTGCGTGACCTTCAACACCTTCCCGTACAACTCCGCCTGGTCAAAGTTATCGATCGCGGCAGCCGCATCTTCCGGCGCGGAGAATTCGACGTATCCGAACCCTCGGGCTTGAGAGGTGGATTTATCGGTCGGTAGATGTACGTCGACGATTTCGCCGAACGGGAGGAAGAAGGAGTATAGCACGTCGCTGGTGGTCGCGGGGTCTAGACCAGCTGTTTTGGAAATGTGTTAGAATTTACTTTTATGTGGAGGTTATAGTTGGGAGGTTTTACGTACTCACGTATATGGTGCTCTTGACTCTGACTTCGTCCGACATGGCGACGAGTATCGCGACGGGGTTGTTGGTTTGATGGATTTAGCGAAGAAGTCGCGAGGAATCGGTGACTTTTCTTCGCGAAGGTTGAATGTGCAGGGGTTTCGTCAATGGGGATTTTGGTACGCCACCAACAGTGCGCAACGCACTTGGGGAAAAGAAGTCGGGTTCCCTAACCTTTCCTAACCTTTCCTAACTCTTCCATAACCTCTGCCTAACCTCTGCCTAACCTCTGCTTAACTTTCCTCGCCCGCCGCTCTAACCTACAGATTAACTGAAAAGGCTTGCAAAGTTGTAAGTCAAGTATATACTTCAAACAGTGGCAATATCCTCAGCTTCATGCGTTCGTAGCATAGACCCAAGCCAGCCCATCGCATAAACGAGTTCGTCAGAAACACCCCAGATCTAAAATGCCGTCGAAATGGTCCCCGATCCAACATCATGCTATAAAACGCAGAATTCCACTATACCCTACACCTCTAGATTGACCGAGACGTCATGCCTGAAAAAAGAAGGGAAGGAAGGAAGGAAGAATAGCAGTGCCCTTGCGAAAGCTTTCTGAGCTCATAAGTCCATAGATAGATATGTAAGTACATATCCTCACCCTTACCCCCATGTAAATACTTGATGTATAGGTACTTACCTATACATCAAATATTCGAATATCAATGAAACACACGTCAAATTGAAAAATAATAGTATCCAGTTTAATTGATCGATACGTTTCCCGCTCGCTCGCTAGAAAATTCCGTAAAATTAATACCTCCGTTTAGGCTACCTGACACCTGCATAGCCAAAAAAAAAATCTCTCCTCTACAAGTAACATCTAGCGAGAACCACAGAACCCCGGCTCAAAAGATTCACTTGAACAGCCGGGATATTCACATAACTATACAATTTAATTTAAATTCTTTTCTGTGTGTCGGTATTATTAGATTTTCTTATATAAGTTGTTTAGAAAATATACGCGAGCACTAAGAGTGATAATTTTTGTGTGAATAATACCTTTTTTGTTACTTAAGCCACCGACCTACGAGTGGTGAGTGACCTCGTCGTCGATATATATAGAATTCATGATTTCGCCCACTTCAGCTTTTCGCTACACACTCTACAATCCGTATGTTTTTTATATAGTCTTTATTCCCCGGTGATAAAAATCTTCTTATTGATACTACTACCGCTAATACCCTACCTCTTCCACCATCCCGGCCACCACAGTTCCCTATCGATCAAACTATACCCTTCTCAATAAAACAATATAAACAGAAAAGGTAACCCTAATAACCATCGCTCAAAATCAACCATAAAAAGTCAAACCACACGACCCAGTCACCGAAAAGATAAAAATAATACGTAGAGTTAAACATAAGATAATATTTGTATCAATAGGCTTTTCTTAATGGTGCGTGTGACCGATAGCTAAAAAAAAGGGGGTATATAATATCTCCAAGCCTCCTATTTTTTCCCTTTTCAGCTCAGGAAGAACGACATTAGGAAAATTCGATCGGAGAAGCGGTCGAGCGCGGGGGAGGAACAGGAAGAAAAAGAAATATAGATAGTTAAAGAGGTTCCGGCTCGTGAGTGAATTCGCATTCTCGACATTATAATCTCAGTAGGGAAAAAAAAGTTGAAGCGGAAAAAGCAAGCAGTGAGAAAAAAAGGACAAAGCATTATTATTGTTGTAATTCTTTCAGCACTTCGTAAAAGAGGTAGTAGTAGTAAGAGTAGTAAGTATCAGCTATTCGAGAGAATAGAGGGAAAGGTCATCTCGAAAGCTCAAAAGGAAAAGCAAGACAGGTGTAGACAAAAGAAAGGAAAAGGAAAAATAAAGCCAAAACGAGCCGCAAAACCAATTATAGATATCGGCCAGAATAGACAGAAAAGGAAAACCGGAACTCCATAAAGTATCAAAAATAAGGAAAAGTTTTTGTTGAAAACCAAGAGAAAAAGAAACAACGTAAGTAAAACAGAAGAGTTCAAGAACAGAAGAAAGGTTGGAAGGGAAGGCATCAAGCAAGATCATTGGGATGAACTCAGAACCCACTGAAGGAAGATTATACAATCGTTCAGGGTAAGCCTCCGTGTAACATACAGTACATGTGCGAATTGTGAAAGGCTAGCCGGAAAGAAACAGGGAAATAAGTAGTAAGCAAAAATTCGTTGTTCGATCTTCGAAACAAGACCGAACCGTCAATGGAAAACGGCAAGATAGATATATAGGTCGTAAAAAGAGCTTTCAGTCATGAATCGAGGTTTCAGGAGGGGAGGGAAGGGACTGGATTCGGCATCGCACGTCCTTCCTTTCGTAGCCGAGGTTATGAAGCTAGGTGTTTCCAAACTGCAGAGTGTCTTCGAAAATATATGGCATCAATCCAAAAAGTCTACCAAGGCATGAGGAGAGATGTGTATAAGACCCCTGTACATCTGCTGATATATATAAGAAGTTGCTTCGAGTGGACATTAGGTCAGCTGTCGGTGGTCGTGTATTTCGACCAACTCGATAGGTTTCGATCCGATATACTATGAATTCGTATGTGACCGCTTGTATCCAGTGTGAAGAGAATCGTCAAGGAATCGGTCATTGTCGGGTTCCGTCTCCTGGTAAGCGGTGTCTATAAGATACCGGAATCTTTTAGAGCGTTCTGTAAGATGGTTTCTTTTACTGCGGCAAACACAAGGCGGATATTGGATGTATCGGTAGCTTGGGTAAGGCTGGCGATTACGTTAGAAAAAGTGATATTCGTGAATACGCGGGGAGCTTACTGAGGATATAGATTTAAATGAGCACGGTTGACCTGGTTAAACCGCCAGAGCAAATATTTAGCTGCTCTGTTGACGTCCGGGCCACCTGAATAGTCGGGGAAGTAATTCGACAGCGGTGTTCGCGGCAGCTTCTGTCTGAATAAATCCACCTTGTTGAGGAACAGAATGATACTTGTTCGGACGAACCATCTGCTGTTGACGACCGAGTCGAAGAGTACGAGGGATTCAAGCATTCGATTCTAGAGGCGTCAGATTAGCGGGAAGTTGTTACATCTGGGTGGTTGCATGTGCAGCGTACCTGGTTCTGCTCCTCTAATAGCACTTGGTCGTATTCGCTTAAAGCGACGCAGAAGATAATCGATGTGACTGATTCGAAGCAGTGAATCCACTTTTTACGTTCACTTCGTTGGCCGCCGACATCAAACATGCTAAAGCGCAGTTAGCCTCTACCCAACATGAAATATCGGTACTCTCGCAGGGTTTCCGTACTGTATGTTCAACTGTCCCATGGTGAATCGCGTCTCGTAGATACCAGTGGTTTTCGTTCGAGCGCGTAATACGTCCGCTTCCGACGGAATGTAATCAGGTGCACCTATCCGTCCGGCTTCGGCAAAGAAACTGAGAAGGAAAAAAACAAGTGTTAGTGACTTTTCGTTGTGATGTGAAAGATGGTGTTGAGCCAGAATGGTGCCACGTACTATGGTGCTGAATCCATAATGTAAAATTCACTTTGGTGTTCGAGGACGGATGGGACGGCTGGGTCGTCCCATAACGCGGACACAGCCTTGCTAACGCGAGGGTCGAGAGGAACGCTTGGATCCGGGTCGACCTGGAAAGTATAGAGGAAATCCATATGGTCCTGGAGGGAAAGAGTTAGCTGTCAGTCGCTTTTAGCTGTGAACGCTCTCATTCCAGTGTCATACCTTATTGGAATCATGTTCGGGTACTATTTCGAACTGTCGCATGGCGTCTATCAGGGCTTTTGCGCAGTCGACCAGGTTCTTGTAGACCGTTAACCGATACTGGGCGAGTTCTTCGACTGTGTATCCGTTCTGATGTATGATTTTCATCTGTTTGACGATAGTCGACTTTCCACTCTCGCCGGACCCTATGTATTTTTTGTGTAATGTTAGAGGAATATTACGATTATTTTGGTTGCAATTTACGGGTTTTCTACAGTTCATGGGTTTCGGGGCAAGGAGTTGAAGAAATCGTACCTAATAGCAGAATTTTGCACTCGCGTCTTAACCGCCGCGAGTCGTCCATGATTTCTCTGTCTATCGCCTGGGACTTTTTCCTCTGTTCCATCTCGTCTGACGCTTCTCTCGACATACATCCACCCATTTTGACGGACTTCAAGTCTCACCAAGTGAGCCGAGAAAGAAAACAAAGAAAAAGAGAACGAGAAAGAAAGGATGAATGCAGACTTTGCACTCGATCGATATTCAGTCGGAGCGAGAACGGGCGTGTTGTATAGGTTATATATATAATATGGAGAGGACTTTTTGTCGGAAGTCGGTGGTAGCTGCAGAAAGGTCGGTTCCAGAATTCTCAAGATGTCGAATCTCAGTGTCTGTCGGTGGTTTCTACGCTGCGGGATCGCGAATATCCAGACGCGATGGGGGCCGTTTCCAAGGATCTAACACCGGAAGGAGCAAAAGAAAACGTTGGGCCAGGAAAGAAAGGCAGACAGAAGGGAAGAGTGTTGCGAGGTTGTTTCCGGCGCGTCGTCGGCGGAGGAGAAAGTTGAGCGAGAGGATTTCCGATCGGGAAAAGGACCAAGGCAGCTGGAGAGAAGAGACGGAGAGCAGAGAAGAGAAGACGGAGGAGGAAGAAGCAATGGAGGAAGCCCGAGAAGATCAACTGCTGCTGGCCGGGTGGTGTTTCTTTAAGGACGGGAGCCGCCGAAGTTGGATGGAGAGAAATGGGGGAAAGGGGAGTGGAAGACTCAGGCCACGGCGGAAGTTAATAAGAACTGATGCAGAGGGGAGGGGCCACCGGAGATGATTCGAAGGGTGAAAAGGGCAGCAGATCGGAGAGGGCCCCGGAGAAGAAGAAGCGTCGTAATATATTGATCAGGTCGGAGTAGTGTCGAGTGGGAATGATAATAGGAACAAGTTTGGCGATGGTGTTTGATTGGATTGGATATTGAAAGGGAAGAAGGAGGGAAGGGGAAGGGGAGAGGGCCGGTAATATGGCAATTCCAAGGCTGCGCTGCTGGGCTGGGCTTAGTCTGGTCCGCCTCCCACCCATATTACCTCTGCTCTTCTGTTCTTCTGTTCTTCTATTCCATCTGCTATTTTATCTATTCTATTCTATCTATTCTGTTCATCTGTTGTAGAGTGTATCTGTAGAGTATTGGATTGTATTGTGGAGTATTGTATTGTATTGCAGTATCATCTTGTACAGTATTACAGAGTGAAGCATGGTACACTTCGTCTGCAATTATCACCACCGTCGACACCATCCGGTCGGTTCCTGCAGCTGGGCAAGTAAGTACTTGTATGACCTCTGTTTCTGCTTCGACCCCAGGTTCGCACACCCGGGTCGAAGCCACCGACCTCTTTCGGGGCTCTTTCCAGGCTTGTCCTCTTCCATCTACCCTCATATCACCGTCTCCACTCTCACCCTCCAAGGCAAGCAGGCACAGCACAGCACATTCACAGTCACATCCACTCGCCCTCCTACGCATATACTATCGTATTGAATGGCGAGGTGAGGCAGTAAGAATGGCAGGGTGAGGCCGCAAACGTGATGGCACCGGACAGCCCCTCCAAAAGAAAAATACCACAGTATCGAGCCCGTCTATCAGATATCCGTTCTGAACTAGCTCCCTTTGGGTCCTCGTCTCCCGGATCGAAGACTTTATATATATACCTATTATATATATCCCATCTCTGCCAGACAGCATTCAAAATCAGATCAATCTGCTGCCTACGTATCCTGCGCATGTACTCGATCTGATCCTGGGGCTTGGACGTCCAAAACAATCCGATACGCCCAGTTCACATTTCAAAATTCTCTGGAACCTGCTCAGCCTGGCAGAAGCGGGCCAGGTGTATTCCCCGAGCCACTTCCTAAAGCCTGCCAGCCTGTCCCTGCCGAAATCTGCTCGTAAGAGAATTAAATCGTGCATTCTACGCAACTTACCGTTATGTATCTCTCGCTATTTCCCCGGTCGTCCCTCCCCTTCTTGCGTGCCTCCCGTATATTACATTACCTCTTGCGTTCCTCGAAAATCGGCGAAATTGGCGAGATGGAGGGGTCCGGTAGCGCGGGTTGGAATCTCTTCTCTTACACATCGAGATGGCCGAGCCGAGAAATGCCTTTGGTGAGAAAGCATATTTGAATGTATCGCCGAACGATCCAAAATAAAACCCACTCCGGTATATTTTTCTTTTCCACGACTCTTCGCCTACTCCCGCGAAGACCGGTGTGTGGATAGTTATCCTGCTTCTAGGTACCTGTCGATCTCGCTGTTAGGGTGAATACCCGAAACCCATGGTTGGCTGCATTCTATTCTCTTCATTCACCCTTTCAAGCTCATCTCGCTCTCCTTCTCACACACACTCGCCCGCAAATATTCCAACGCTCGGTCGCGGTGCTTAATTTCTAAATCTGGTGCTTTTGTCCATATTTGCCGTCAGGAACTGGTCTGTGCCTGAATTCAGGAACCGCTTTTTTTCCTCCTCGAAGCCACCTCACGGCATCCGTGCGCGCCATTGCTGACACGGACGCCGCTCGCAATAAGCCCTACAGATGTGCCAGTTGCTGTAGAGCCTCATAGGAACATGTTTTATCCTGACTATCAAAACGCATGTATAACCAATTCACCTTCTATATATCCACGAGGACATCGTTTCAACCATTTGCCGCCCAAAAAAATAAGTTTTATACTGTTTCCCACACGCAGACAACCAGATCCGTATTGAACAAAAACAACGTGCTGCAACGGATATTCTATAACTTAAGATGAAACGAAACATCGCTGTGGGAGTTAAATATAGCGAATATACCCCCAAAACTAAACACGAGATGTCGCTATAGCTCGCCACTCTATCTCAAGCTGCTTTACTTCCATCCCAAGCTCTTGCGCAAGAAATTCAATATCAATATATTTATTTATTTATTACCGCTAAGCTTCTGGAATTATTGGGTGTTTCACTCGGGAAAATTGAACTCTCCTTCCTCACTCACGGATGACAAGTAGCTACAGCCTTCGAAATGGCACATGAACTCGATCGGTGCGAAGATCGCAGCCCCGAAGCTTCCCGTAGCAAGCCGTACCGCAACGTCTAGGTGTCTGTTCAAGGTAGGGTGATTCGTATATCCCCCATTGCCACTTTGCGCGTGCCCTCAAGTTATAGATAGCTAGCTACCAGCGAGCCAATCATTGCGAAGCCCATGCCGTCCCCGCAAAAAAGGCCATGTACTCCGTACGACTTAGTCCACAGTAAGTACGGCGGTACGGACAGGGCTTTTTCCCGTGCTCGTTCCCAATGATTCAGCGGAGGCGCCGTCGATAGATAGCTTGATAGACCGATAGGCCGGTCGGTGCACCGGACAGACATAGCTTCGGGACTCAGCCATCACAAGCGAGCGAAAAAATGTCGAATCCCGCAGCTGACAATGATAGATGGATGGATACATTTACAATTTCCTTTTTTTTTCTTCGTTCGATACGGAGATGCGATGGCAGCGCAGGACCCCCCAGGCATATTCTCGACAACGTGTCTATCGGTTAACGAAAAGACCAGGTCAAGGCCAAGGTTCCAGGGAGATACTTCTTGCCTTGTCGGTTTTTTTATTTTTTATTTCACGCTCGCTCGCTCAGCCGAGGACGAGAGCGAGAGACAACTGATAGGTCAGCACGGAAAGCCATTCTGTGTTTCAGGCAGGAGGGGCCGAACGACCATGAATCGATATTCAAAAAAAAGTCAGTTTGTGAGAACCTCTCCATGGGGTTATACACACGGCCGGCAAGTAAACTCGTGGTGTAAGCCTTAACCCCATCCTGCCGTGCCAGCCTCTTTTCCAAGGCGAATCGCCAGCATGCAAAGAAAAAGTAAGTGAGAAAAAATCCCGACCGCAAGGTATCCCAAAGGAAAAGAGGCGACCGTCAGAAAAAAAAAGTTCAGAAAAAGCAATAACAGGCACCATTTGCAGGTTCGATGTCAGAGATCGATGCAAGGGTTTGCTTTTCCCTCTTCCAAAAGGCCGAACAGGCAGATGCGAAAAATCTCGTTTAGCTTTGGAGTCTGCGAGTTATGTGCAAGTCATGGCCATATGGAACCTGCAAAACGAAAGGGAAGAACAAAGTGGATACCTCCAACTTTCTCTTTTTTCTTTCTTCTTGCATACGCTTCGTTTCAGAAGCAACAACGTGTGAAGCATCAACGAATTGAATCGTTCACTTTCAGCCAATCCAGGAACAGGAAACTGTTGGCCCATCAATCAACGATATGGTACATCAGTGTGTACAAAGTTACCTGAACATGTGCGTCTGATACAGCTGTTATAACAACTTCGGCTTTGTCTCTCTTGACAGGAAATAAAAATTTCGGGACTTCCGAGAAAGGTATATGTGTTGGCCATCTCGAAAACATCATGCTACTCGACCATTTTTATGCGCTTGGAAGAGCTCTGCTGCTGCTGCCGATGCAGTATTAGAGACAACATCTACCAATGTGGCCGCTTTTCGAGCTGAAACGGAAAGACAACAAGATGCCGTTTTGTTGTCGCATACCCTGTAAAGCAGCTAGCTGGCTGCGCTGTAGGATCATTCTCTCCAAGATATCACATAATATCACCATCCTAAGCCAAGTTTCTTATCATATTCGAAAATTTTCTCTTCGACTTGATGCCAACTCTGAATGTCCCCGTATCCACAAACTTCGGTTCACGGGAGATATAATTCAAACAAGCCAATATTGGCCCAACTGCCTGTTTAATCGGTGGTCTTGTGGGGAAAATAGGTAGAAAAACAGCTAAGGGAGGTTGGGGAGAGGGGGAAAAGTCAACATTTCCCTGCATCATGGAGTATTAACACGGCTTGTAATAGCAAGTCAACTGTGGATATCGATTGGCGTTGTATCCAAGAAAATTTCCCTTTCTTTCCAGTTCTTTTTTCTCCTCCCCTCACCCGCTTTCTTTTTCGCTGTGGCGCTAAATGGGAGACCGAAGCCACGATCGGGATCGGGTAGGTGTTTGCTCACATGAGTCTTGATCCGGGTGGACAGGAAGTGGCGGCCGATGAATGAATTCGTATCATCTAACCTCAATTCATGAGTCTAAACGAAAGGATGCGTCTAGATTCGTTACTATCATATCGGTTCAAGAAATAACTCGACAAATCTCTATATAGGAATTTATCGAGTTATTTCTACGCTATGTTCCTTTTACGCTATCGAGAAATTGCAATTGACACTTCACGATGATCTAAATTTCGGAATCCGAGCAGGTCTCCACATCGGAATGAAGCTTCGGTGGTTTTCACTAGTCCGAGGATGTTGAATAATAACAAGAACAAACACGGCGACCTGCATGTTGTTACAACTAGTAGTTTCGCTACCTGCAGGCACGCCCTAAAACATACCTGCGAAAAATATCTGAAGCAAGCCCCCAAGTGTCGCATCTATGGCGTTTCCCCGCGGACAAACCATCAAACTAAATTAAAGATAGCCCAAATCTCCACATAAATAAATACATCAAAAAGGGAATTCATAATATTATAAATCACAATCTAAATGTTTCCGATTCATTTAAAACGGCACATTCTCTACATCGAATAATGCTCTCCGCGATGGGGGAAACTGATGTGGCGTGCGGAGATCCTGAAACACGCAACAGAGAATGCCTCCGGAGGGGGGAAATTATAAACGGTGCCGTCATCACAATTTGAATTAAATGATCATGGGAATAAACAGTTATCGATATAATATTATATCCCAGGTATAGGGCCCTTCGCAATACTTTCCTCGGTACGGGAAACACAAATACAAGGTAACAGCGAACGCCTAAAGAAAAAAAAAAAATGAGCAGAAAATCTGGAACCGCCCGGTTATCTCGATGTTCTGACAAACGGGAACCCTTTCTCGTCCTTGCTCGATAGGTTAAACTGGCCGCGTAACGCTCAGGAGCTGAGGGGAAAGGGCCTCACTCACTGTTACATTATTACCCCAGGATATATCTAAAAATATATTTCACCACCCCGGTAAAAACAACAAAGTGAAGGGCGCTCGCGATCTAGCTAGCCTTATCGCTCGAGCTCATCATGATGGCGCGCACGCGCTTTTTGAAAGCCGAAGAGCTGGGCTTCAAGGAAAGTTTCAATTCTTGATTTCTCTCTTTTTTTTGCTGGATTGGGAGGCGAATGAGAATAGGCGAAATATGGTTGAATACTACTTCCTGGCTGGTTCGATGGGTAAATTGATGAAAAAAAAATTGAATAGGGATTATGAAGCAAACAGGTTCGAGACCTGTACAAAATGGCTGGGTTCAATTGTGGCAGATATCGAAACTGGTGACAATTTCTCGCTAATTATTCTTGATTTCAAAAGAATGGAGTCTGGTTATTGTCTGACTAAAAAATCGCGGCAAGGCCGTGATACTTTAGATCACACGCCGCCTTAACGAAAAGAAAATATGTAGGCGGCAGGATGAAAAATACCAAAACTAAGTGGCATTGACAGGCTCACAACAGGTCATGAATCATGTAGACACTCGTATAACCTTGAAGAAATCACGGCACATCGACCGCACACATGGCCTTTTTTGCCTCCACAAAAGGATTAATTTCACGATCGGTATATTAAACCATGCAATATATCAGTCTATAATACGCCTACGCACTATGTAAACGAATCCTGCTTTCGGATTTCGTCTTGTGATTCACGATCTGTGTTCAAAACGTAGCTTGTCCTTGTCAACCTTGTCCTCGCTCGGGTTTCTTTGGATACCTGATACCTGCGAAAAGAGACATCAACAGACCATGATGAGGTCCCTTGTTCGTAGACCCTGCCACCCACCCATATACCATGTCCGTCTACAAGCCCAGTTAGCCTCCTCCCCCGCTTCGAAACGCCGATATGGTGCATATTTTGATGGGTTCATCCAGCCCACTGGTACATTTCAACGTTTTCCATTTCCCTGTTTCCCTAGGATTCTACAAGACTTTTTTTTTGTTGGTCTTCGGATTGTATTATGTATTAGTGTTCAGCTGCTTGCAAGGGTTGATGTATATCATGGTTGATATGCGGAGTAATGAAAATGAAGGGTGCTCTGCGCAGTTTCTGCAGAGTTGAACGAGGCTTATGCTGAGCTCTAGCGCTCTTTCTGTTTTGCCCAGGGCTCATGATTTACTCCACTTGTATAATATATTTTGCAAAGAAAATCTCAGGTGAGAAAAGTGTGAATATTCATGATAATATGGCTCTATATGCGGTTTCTTGATATCTACTCTTTTCGGAATCTCATTGTCTCGTGAACCCAGTCCCTTGGATTTTGACAAACACTCCAGGCCTTTGGGAATTAGTTTCTAAAACACTGCTTAGATAGGCCATGTAAAACAGCTCTCTCCGCCACGGGAAAGTGTTATAAGCAGCATTCTAAACACTCAAGCAAACGTCTAGAGTAAACGTTAGTCATGAACAAACCGGCAGGTCCACTTCTTTGATGACCTCAAAGACGCTCGGACCTTTCCGACCTTCATTTACGAACCTCCAGAATATTTCGATTTCGGGAAAGTCGATTGTAACAGCCGGGAAATTTCCCAATTCGGATAGGCTCTCTCACAATCCGATTCAATTTCTTAGGTCTGCAAGTCGGTGGATATCTGTGCGACCACGAAAGCGTCATCTCATGTCATCCCTTCGCATTTGATTTGTCGGGCTTGGATCCCGAACCGATTGGCGTTACCTTTTCCACATGTAATCGCCCAGCGATGAACCCCCCCTGATGATGGACTTCCGTTTTGGAGGGAAAATCTACAGGTTTACGTATCAATCGCTGGAACCCTCTCCTGATCGCCCAACATTAACTGGACTAAACCATCGTTGGCTGTTCATTTGGGTGAATGCGAAAAGGCCCACATAGGTGGGTCTTTGAACTGATTATCGAAGCCAAGCATCTTGACAGACAGCGCGGCAAAAGTTGCTAGCCAGCCCTTTGATACATCATTCCGCGAAGTCAATATTCATTCCCGCCTGTCGAAAAAAAAAAAAATCTGATAACTTTGCAAGGCGTCGCTGGTGGTTCCCGATGCACAGACCGAAAAATAAGTTGATCGAATCATGAGGGCTTTTTAGCCTCTTCCCCACCCGTCCGCAGGAAGGCGAATTCGTTAAAATATCATGTTGAACATTCGTCATTTAGATGTGCCGAGCTATCTACCGTTCCTTCGTTACCGTAGGTCCATGGTACGTATCTTATGCGCACGCACAACATCTTTCTATTTACGCGGTACGGGACCGTTTGGGTATCAGTCACTCCACCAGGTTTAATAATAACATTCTTTTTTTTGTTTCTTTGTTTCAATTGAACGGCCTGACAATTATGAAAGATCCGCATTCTGGGGTGCTAGTCTTAGACTGATAATCGCGAGGCGGTTTGTGCCCAGCTAATTAGCTGGCTTTCGATACCCTACCAGACTCCAACGTCCGTTCCTTCGGCTTCTGTGTTCTCTTGCCTTAGCACCAAGATGTTTTTACGAGATAGCACCCCATAATTTTCTACGTATCAACGGAACTGGCCGGAACCCATCCCTACCGTTCCGACATCCCCAAATTTTTTTTGGTGGAACATGATAGACACCCTTATTCGATCATAGATTGAACTCAGCTTAAGGCCAAGATTGTAGGCCAAGCAATTTATAGTAATCTATTGATTTATCTATTCTATGTTCTTTACAGTGGGTTTTTCGAAAACGTGATCGATATCCAACGAAAGGGCATACATTTGTGACTCCGGTACCTTCATCTTGATATAATTGAACGTCGAGTCTGGTAATTCTTGTTTTTTACAAAAAAAAGAAGGATTTCTGTTAAGTACAGGCTTCCTGTTTCTAGGCAATGGGCAGCTTTTGTCATGACCACTTCCCTTTCGAAAGTGGGATTTTGGTCTTTCAGTATGTTAGCAATGCGTATGTTGAGACAGGATTTACATAATTGCCTATGAAAAATGTCATTATTTTTGAAGAGTCTCAAAATCCGGAAAGATTTTGTATGGAAGCGATTTGATATTATATTTCAGTAGAGAATGAATAACTTAGGAGTATACGAGCAAATTTTTCATCGCAAGCAACAAATAAATTAGCTAATAGCTTGTGAGTGCCGCCTCGGTGTTTCTAGTTTACTGTATGTGGTTTCAAAGACTTTTGCTTGTATATGCCAGTGGCTTTAACAAACAATCTGTTCTAGAGTTAGAGTGAATTTATATCAAGTTCTTGAATTTGCCAAAACCTGAGAGTCAAGATCGTGGCTGAACCTAGTAGTTTCTTCGATTAAAGTGTGATTAAAGTATAAAAGAACCAAATCTGCTGAGCGAGAGCTTCCTTGACAAGTAAAAGTTGGATATATCAAATCACTCATATCTGCCTAGATATCCTGCATTATTCGCATTTCTTCAACAACTTCAAAACTCCTAGCTTCTAATCATCCTAAGTCTTATACCAACGCTATCAATCAACTTTCTTGAAAGTTGATATATATACACGAGCACATCCACGATAGAAAAATAGTCATGGGCGAACCCGGCTTTCAACTTAGAGATATTTTCCCTGAAGATGTAGATGAAATCGCGCGAGATGAATATGGGCTCTCGGAATCAGAGGATTGTATTGGAACCGTGTAAGATATCTTCCCTTTTATAAATACCAATGTAGTGTTTTATACGGTTGAAACCTGCTACTTACCAGCTCTTTCACTTAAATTATTAGACTCTGGAAAGGTTTCCTCGATCAATATCTTACAGATTGCATAGTCAGAATTGCTGTACCTGAAAGAGGTTTCCTGGACATCAAATGCCATCGTATAGTCCTTTCTCGAATGTCAGCTCTCAAGGAAAGCATTGAGACTCGCGGAACAATTGAGCTTCACACGGTGAATCCGAAATGTTTTCTACATTTGCTAATGTACGCTTACACCAATCTTCGATTATCCTTCCAATTTACTTCGGTCTCTACACTGGGTACCACCAAGTACATTCCACATCAGGCAAGGTCCACATATGGATCAAACTGGTTGGGGAAAACTAAGAGCAAGCAATCGAGAACAGCGTCGCGAGAAGAACAGTTATTTAAATTGCATCTACGTATCACCGCAAAGCAACTAGGATTCGACGCAGCGGTAGAAAGCCTCCTCGAGCCATATGGAATAATTGGATGCACTTGCAAATATAGAACGAAATGCCCTATTCTCCCGCCAAACTTCGACACAGCCACGTTCTTGGAGTATTTTAAGATCATATACAACAATTTTACGCCAGAGGATGATCCTTATGAGTTTTTAATCGCCAACATAAACGAAATGTTGGGTGAAAACGAGAGAATACCGGAGGCACTCAAGATTATATTCACGGAGGTTCCATTGGTAGCAAATGACATGTTGAAAAGCTTACAAAGTC
Source organism: Dactylellina leptospora (assembly GCA_036971365.1). NCBI lineage: Eukaryota > Fungi > Ascomycota > Orbiliomycetes > Orbiliales > Orbiliaceae > Dactylellina > Dactylellina leptospora. The sequence continues at coordinate 965,504 of JAJTUC010000001.1, forward strand.
AGCTTTCCTATATTGATTCGATGGAGGGGATGAACGGAAAAACGGTTGAACTGGGGGGTAGAGACGGAAAAGGTGAATTTGGAAATAAGGATTACTATGGGGAACAGGAAGATCAATATGGAACCGACAGTAGCGACGATGAAGAAGCGAATGCCGGGAAACTGATAATTCAGAAGCTCCGCAGAGCCATTCGGAATCTCTCTTCATTTTTGTCTACCGGTCATTGAAAATTCCGCTTGCAACGGTTACGGCGAGAGTTCGAGAACTCTTCGATCGCAAAATTATCGACGAATCTTGAGCTGGAAATTTCGTACCCTTCTTCCAGATATTTTCTAATGTTTCCAAAGTAGCATCGAGGAAAGTATCTTACAGTTGACAGATGACTTTGCCCCCGCCTTTTTGTCATTCTTTTTTTTTCAAACTTAATAGCGTTGAATGAATATGGTGGCGAGTCTTACAAAGACTTCCCAGATAGAATTACACTTAGGGTCCAACGATAAATCTGACGCGTTATGATATTCAAGGGTATTCTATTAAATCTACAATGCTACGAGAATAATACTCCGATGCTACCATTTTTATATACAAGTTTAACGGATGCGTCAGATGATCACTTGGACAAGCTCTTTACTTTACCCAAAAGGTATTCCACCTGCCTGTACGCAGCCATTGGTTGATACCCAGGCACCATATGCCCAGATGCCTTAATCTCAATATACGTCAACCCCCTCTCCTCATGCCAAACACCCATATCTCCTTGTCTGCCGTAAGGAACCATGAATTTCTCCGACGGTCTCTTACTAAAGCCCTGAGCCCCATGCCACGTCATATTATTCAAGGCCATCAAAGTACCTTCCGCCAGGAGGATATAATCATGGAGACCGTGGGATACAATGGTCCGTTCACTCTTCTCAATAACTCTTGACAAGACACCTGCTGGAGCTGGGTATGGAGAGCCGTCACCATTAGGGAAGACGTCTCTATCGCTGCATTGCGACCAATTTGGCATGATTGGTGCGTTAATGGCCTTTTGAACGTCTGGACGGGTGAAATACGCTTTTGGAACCTTTGGTGGTCCCCACGGATCCGGGCTATTGCCCATGACATCCCATGGGCTTGGGCAGGTATCGGTGATGTGATAGATGTTGAAGCAAGGATTGATCTTGTTGGCGGCGGACCAGATTTCTAAGTTCGAGATATGTCAGCATGCATTCTTCTGTTGCATTTTGGTAGGTTAAGCTGTAAGTAGAGGTATTCTTACTTTCCCAGAGATTGCAGTCTCGGCTGTGTACTGCCCCTGTTACGTTTAACTTTCCTTTCGGTGGGAATGTCAAGCCTTCTTTATAGATTTTGCTATAACCGCACTTGTCGGCCAAAGTTGTGAAATTGGCCAGTAATTCGTCCGGTAAGTTGAAGATTTCCTTGTTACGTTCAACGAACGGAACGGCAGGGACTTCTTCGGTGATAAGATCCGAAGCAATGGAAGGATCGTAAATCAATGTTCCCTTAAGGTTAAAGTTCTTTTTGTCCTTTTTCGCATACATGGCATCAGCGATGTATGGGATATACATTCCAGCATAGGACTCCCCGGTAATCCAAATCCGTTTCCCTTGAAGACCAAACTTCTGCACAAAGTTCTTGAAGAATCCGAGGAATTGGACAGCCATATCCTCTTCATTACGAATGTTTGGCTCGCCTTGGCTGAAGCCAGTTCCGACCGGTTGTTCGACCCAGACGATATTGCTGAGGTTCGCCCAGGTATATTTGTTTTTAGCTGGTAAATATGTGCCGGCTTTCCATGTGAATGGGCCGTTTTCTTGAAGCAATCCTTCAAGAGAGCTGCATCCTGGCCCGCCATTGAGCCAGATTACCAGATCGTCTTCAGTATCGCGTGGCCCAACGGTAGGAAAGAACCAAAAGTATAACTTTCGCGATTCATGCTTGTCGGCAGAGATTGGGAGCAGACCAGCGTAAGACTCTGGTATATCGAAAAGAACGTCGGGAATAGCCCCAGCAGTTCCATTGACCCAGAATTCTATCGAGATAAGTCAGTATCGAAACTAGCTCCAGATCTCTGATATCTGGCCGGCGAAGTGGAGTAAATTTACAAACCTTTGGTCTTGCTGTTATAGAACTTTGAACGCTTGCGGGTCGCGGCGATAGGTGCGAGTGGTCGTGGGCCAGCGATTATACGACTTTGTTCCTGTTCCACGGCTTCTACTCTCATTGCTTCACGGAGCTTCTCTATATTTTGAGGCGATCGATTCCATGAGGGAGCGGCAATTGTAGCCGTCGCACAGAGAAAGCTCGCGAGGAGAGAAGTCGTTGAGTACCGCATCTTTACTGAAGCGCTCGTAGCAAACGAACTCAGGAGTAATCGTTCACGAGGATCAATGTGAGACGAGAGTTAGGAGCCAAATGAGAATCTTCCAGCGGACTGGCGCACTTTATAGCGGCCAAAGTCCTCGGTCTCTTCGGAGATCTGCATAACGATACACTGTCTGGTGATACACGCAATCGCACGTATATAAGTAGGGATTAGATCTTGAAGGGGAAGTTGCGGTTCTTCCGAAATCCTCAGGTAAGGGGATAACTCGTAAACCTTTGGAATGCGCCTCGCTGCCTTGGCCCGAAACCCCATGAAGATCGATAGCGGTAAAAAGCTTGACTAAGGGTTAAGCTTTTCGTATTCATGGAAGTGAGAAGGTGACACACCGGCATGCATGATTTGATTGGGCTCAGAGACAGTCTTGATGAGTGGGGGAGAGCTGATTCGTATGGCGGGTCACCACGGAGTCCCATCACAATTACCAAAATAGGGTTGGTGCCAGCGGTCTCGATATGCTGCACCCATGGCGGATGATATTACTGCCAAGCGGCCTAAATGCCCGAAGCTTTTCGAGAAAACGACTTTCCGGGATAAGAACGACGTTCCCAATTATCTTAGCTCATGCGACTTTGTGAGCTGCCGAATTCGGCAGGTCCCTCTCATTCCCATGTTAGAATCTAGATGTATATATCGCAGCTTCGCGACGGGTTTCTCATACCGTCAAGGTTTATAGAGTTGCATGTGGGACATGTCTTCAGTAGATATTTTGTTTCGAAACCTTTCCGAGAAATAGACTAAGCTGTTGCTCTAGGCTCGGGACGGTGTAATTGTTCGTGCAACAATTGCAACCAACTCGTGTAATCTCCTTCGTGTTGTAGACGGAAGTGCCTTTTCCAATCCACTGCACCTCACTAGAAGACCCCCAAGGGCGAGCGGATTGGCTCTCAACTGGGTTGCGACACCGAATATAACGATAGTATCCCCGAAGATAAATGATTGTGAAATCACTCAAGGTTTTGTCATCATTGTGGTTCGCAGATGTTTGTTGAGCTGTACTTCGGTCAATCCTGGCTCCCCTCGAGGCGCCTGCTATATTGGGGACTACCCATCTAACGGAGCGTGAAATTGTCCATCTGCTGGGTGTTTCTTTGCAACAACGTGTCGACGCAATGCCCCGCTGGCTGGAACACGGCCTGGTCACTTCGCTTTCCTATCCAACAGTTTCACAATTGTGCACAAGCGAATACTGTACGGAAATTGGTACGGCTTTTGACACACCTTAATCTGAAAATACGGACTTAAATTGGTCCAAAAATCAATAAAGTTGTCTTAAGACACAGTTTGGGATGCAAAATCGTTTTGTTAGCCGTGCTCTTTTCCCTACGGTAGTGGAGTATATCGCAATGAGGTATTCCAATTCAATAAATTATCAATAAGTTCAGCAACTTATCAAAACTCGCTTGGTTTTACAAGCCCATTTCTTCTCAAAGCCAGATTTAAGACGTCTTGATCAATGCTTCAATTTACTCATGCGCATGATGGAGGCATGCATGCATGCATGCCTCCATTCAACACATGCCGTGTCTCAAAATCCAACATTTTCACAGGTCTTTGGGGTGGCGATGAATGGAAGCGGCGATTCATCGTTTATAGAAGTCGTCTGTACAGCTGTGCCGGATTATTCTATTAATATTGCAGCAAATGGCTGCTTTTCATGGGTGGCTGTACACAACCCCAGGAGTATAGTTTATCAAACCGTCTTCTGCCTGACCAAATGTAAGTGACAATTTTTTGATCTTGTTTTCGTCGCGGGGGATAAGACCTATATTGATCATGTCATCTATCAAGAAGTATTTCCTCTCATTTGGACTCCTTGTGAGTAGTATAAATGGACATAGGGTCGACGAGCTGGTAAGTCAAACGGAGTATTACCCGTCCTCGTTTGAGGTTTAGCTTCTCGCGCAATGATATTAATCCTGTGAAACAAAACTCAGCTCCGACTTCCAGGACAAAATATTACACTTGACGCCTCTAACCCCAACAATATCACGATGAATCCGACTCGTAACTATGAAGGATGGGATGCCATATGTTACAACTCGCCCGTCAGAGGAGACTTGGATGTTACGATATCGGATATCTCCACGGCTCTCGATAACATACTTGGCGGAGACACAGAACCTCAGTATACCCCCGATCACCCGAGATGCTCCATATGGTGGAATGATTTTGATACGCAAATCGCGATCAGTGTCTGCGGTAAAGACGCCCGAAATGCACAGATAGCAATCTTGGATGTCTTTGTGAGGGTCGGCTTTTTGAAACAAGGGTTTGAGAATAACGAGACAGCAACTGTCAAATGCAACTGGATAGCTAGTGATAACTTATCCACTTCTTTTTGTTCCAATGAGTACGCGCATGGGTATATTCAGTACATCGGCAAAGATATTAGAGAGGATTGGCAAGTTGAAATTACTCGACAGTCAGATTATTTCTCATGGGTGGATATAAATAAGCCGATAAACGGGGTTCCGACACTGGATTCTTCGACCGCTGTTTATAATATGGATTGCTTCGAGTACCCACAGACATATCCTGACCCAGGTGCGAGTATACGGGATATCGAAAACACAAGGTTGAGCATCCAGTATGGGATACTTAAGCCTACTCGGAATACCGGTGAGAGGATCCCAGGCTGTAGACAGCATTACTGCGACCGGTGGAATAATATTTTGGTCTCATTATGTGGCGAAGGTTCGGATGCTGGAAGAGATAGTTTCTATGTCACGGAACTGATGAATAAGGCACTCACGGGTCTGAGGTGGCGAGATACTAGAACACAATGCAACTGGGTTGCATGGACCAATGCTAGGGAGCGGTACTACGAAGTCGAAAATCTAGTAGCGATTTCCCCCGGTAATACGTCTACACCAGATGGACCATCAATCGCGATTAGAAAACTGGAGTCTGGTTTAACATGTCGCAATTTTGCGCCCGATCCTATGTCAACGTCTACAGATTACGGAAAAGTTTCAGTATTAGAAGGAATATTGTATAACGTATCGGCTCCATCGAACCAGACCACAGTCGATAATTCCCAGGTGAACATGGGCGCCTTGGGTCCAACGCCAAAACATAACTACACTTCCTGGGTTATACGCGAAGACATCGGAGCTGGGGGTATTAGCACGGATCAGTTAAAAGAAACCTATGTACAACTGGGGAACTTTTTGGCTTCTCCAGAAGAGAATCCATTCCCCGGTTATATCTTCAAGCTACCAGAAGATCGAGAGATTACTGAAAATGATTGTAGTCATTTCGTTTGTCATTCACATCGAGATCTCAACGTGCTTCTTTCTCTGTGCGGGGAGTGGTATAAGGATACAGAGGAGGGGGTTATTCCTGAATATATGGATTTCAGTCTAGCTCGTAGAACACTGTTCAACAGACTTACTGCATTTATATGCGGCGCAGACGATACCGACCCGCCTAAAATATTCACAGATACTAGGAATATCACGTGTCAAGATAACTACAGGGTTGTGAACATAGATCGATCATGCAACACTGGATTAGAACCGTATAGAGGGATTGTAAGAGAATCAATAGACGGTCGAGCCGTTGGACCGAGATTGTTCAAAATTGAACATCTTTCTCTGTATAATATCTCATCATGCTCTGATTGGAGAAAGTCGAATAAAATCAACAGATTGGAGGTTATACATGAAATGAAGGATGTCAAGTGGCCTAGCACGTTGGAGAGGAAGTAAAAACCGGGTGCGATGTTTGTCCTGATAACCCAAAGATGCTTTGAATATCAGTTTAGGAGGTGCTGCATTCTATATTGCTGTATATTTAGGCTATATAAAAACCACCGAGCTACAAGCTTGGTGCGTCGATCTGTTGCCGAGAGTTTGGGTGCATTTCCACACCACCACTTGTGCCTCCAGAGCTATGCATTTCAAGACGGCTGCCAATCTATAATTGATATTATATTTATTTTTATGCAGTAGTTGGAGGAGACATGCCTTATCATAGAATACTTTCGCGATTCAACGGCTGCATATCCGCGTATATCAACTTTGACATGCAAGCAGGTTATGGGGCTGAGGGTAAACCTGCGTTGGCATGTGATTTTGATATTATGGTGGGTTTAGGAGGGCATATATTGTACATGTTATAATTTTAGTAATTTCAGGATTGCTTCCTGATTTCAACGCCTATCGAATGAGGGGTGAATGTCGATAGTTTATAGTCGTGCATCTAGCATGGCTCTTGTCCAGACGATCTCGCATGCTGAGCTTGTGAGGATGAATCGTCCAAACCTGGAACAAACCGCCCCCAAAAATGTTGAGGGTTGATCTTGATGTGACTTTGGTGGGACCTGCCCGGCTAGTTCGATCAAATTTGAGGGGCATCAAAGCGACTCTAGATGGTGTGCTATCGATAAGCTCGCGAGAAAGGCGGTGGTGCCCCACCTCTGCTAGCATGCACACCACTCGGTCTCCCCTGCCTGCCAATGTCGAAACCTGCCGTGTTTCTGAGTCCCGAACTCCTCCATCTGTAGCGGTCAGTAGCTTTTCGCCATCTCAAGGGTCTGCAATGGGAAGATGCATTTTTCATGTCGGTATCACAGACATGCGGGAGTCTGATTGTCAGATGATGCATTGAATGAGAGTTTATTCGTGGTTGGGAGAGCACGGAAATATGTGGGATCCGCCCAAGGATGTGTGCTTTGGTCCCAAATATCTCCCGTTGTCGGACCAGAGCAGAGCAGCAAGCATGCCACAGACGCACATGGGGGGGAAACGCCCATTGACGGATCCGTTTATTGGGCTGTATTTCTTTTTCGCCTTGGTGGTGAGGTTAGAGACTGCGAGTCAGCCAATAGACACGGTGACGGAGCCCCGCTCGAGACGCACCTTTCGTCATTCTGCTTCGAAAGAGGTTCGCTCATCCGCGGGCACGGCATATCGACGGTTTCCTAAGCACTCAATCGAAGTATTAGTCGAAGATCGTGAAAATACGATGTTAGTAGTATCACCGTGCTAAGCCGTCTGGACACCGGCCTCGATGTAGTGAAAACCATCTGAATGGCGGCGAGGAATGAACGGCCGGCAAGCTAGCCACCAGGCCAGAAGCATCGCCCGAGTCGCGCAAAAGCGTCACGGTGATATCTTCAGACGTCCAGCAGGTGCATTCCCGGGGGTGGACGGCCCCGGCGCTCTTACCGTGTCCAGCCATACCGCTTGCTATCGCAGAATATTACTCTACATACCATCCTGGGTTGATAGCTGTCGAAATTCCAATCAACGGGGAGGAATCTGACACTTGTTTCTCTCCATTCCAACCTTCTTTCCCTTCCCTCCCGTGACGGTCTTTTAGACTCGACTTCCGAGAAACCTTTTTTTTTCTATTTCTTCAGTTCTCTTTGACGCCGTTGAAACCTTCCTCAGTAACTAACGTTCCGCTTCAATTCGAATTCTCAAACCCGCCGGAACATAACGTCACCGCAACGCGCAGACACAAAACATGTCGACGACTCCGACCCCTCCGTCGCCCAGTATGACGGGCCAGGATATCCTGAGCCAGACATTCGCGAAGCGTCCCAGACACAAGCGAACGGCTACGGGTTTCGGGTCTCGTGAGATCAAGTCAATTGAGTCCAGCATTCCCTCTGGCCTCCGTAACAAGTACGTGACCCATTCGTACTGAAAACACGCAGATCGTGGAGCTAACTTCGTATCACAGGTGGAAGCAGTTCGTGAGTTATAAAATATTGAAAGTAGCATACGTGATAGAGAGCTAATTGAGGGCTAGGCCGCCAAAGAATTCGCGGGTAAAGAAGAGTTCCAGGTCAGTACCGCATCCATGTGGACGCCCGACAACGCCAGCTAACCGGAGATATCTCATGCGACAGAAAGAGGTCGTCAAACATATCGAAACAACCCTCGCTAGATCTCTCTACAACTGCGATGAGCTGTAATAATAACGTCCCAATAGCACTTCGAGCTCCGAGAAGCTAATAGTGGTTGTTTGAATAGTGCTGCGTACTCCGGAGTCGCCCTCGCGTTCCGCGATAGATTGATTATCGACTGGAACAAGACTCAACAGGCACAAACCTTCGTTGACCACAAGCGAGTCTACTGTAAGGAAACATTTGCGAACAAGCGGGCATGAACAGGAAGGCGAGTGGCTAATGGTGTGGTAGACCTTTCCTTGGAATTCTTGATGGGCCGTACTTTGGACAATGCAATGTTGAACCAGAGCATGAAAGACACGGCAGTCGGTGAGTTTGCAATTGTATAGAAAGGCCAAATTTGATGCTAACTATCGCTGGTAGATGGGATCTCCGAGCTCGGGTTCCGTATGGAAGATTTGATCAAACAGGAACACGATGCCGCTCTCGGAAACGGCGGTCTTGGTCGTCTCGCGGCTTGTTTCTTAGACAGTTTGGCGTCCCTCAACTACCCTGCATGGGGTTATGGTTTGAGATATCGATATGGTATGCCTACGATATCCAGTTATTCACTCGAATACTCAAGCTAAAAGTTCCTAAGGTATCTTCAAGCAGGAGATTATCGATGGCTACCAGGTCGAGGTTCCAGACTACTGGCTTGATTTCAATCCGTGGGAATTCCCACGACATGATATCACAGTAGACATCATGTTCTACGGATATGTTCGTCGCTACACTGAAGAGGATGGCCGCACATCCCATGTTTGGGAGGGCGGTGAAGTTGTCCAAGCTGTAGCTTACGACGTCCCAAGTATGCCTCCAACATCATCTACAACTTTCGTGTCGACTACATGCTAATGTTATCGCAGTTCCCGGTTTCGCAACCCCTACGACCAATAACTTGCGACTTTGGTCCAGCAAACCCTCAAGTGGCGAATTCGATTTCCAGAAGTTCAATTCTGGTGATTACGAAAGCTCGGTTAGAGACCAACAGCGAGCAGAGACAATCTCCGCCGTTCTCTACCCTAATGACAAGTATGTTGACAGGAATTTTCAAATTCAAGAATACATGGCTAATTAAGATTTTAGCATCGATGTCGGTAAGGAATTGCGATTGAAACAACAATACTTCTGGGTCGCGGCTTCCCTGCACGATATTGTCAGGCGTTTCAAGAAGTCCGGACGCGCATGGTCGGAGTTCCCGGATCAAGTCGCTATTCAATTGAACGACACTCATCCAACCCTGGCCATTGTCGAACTTCAACGTATTTTGGTAGACAAGGAACATCTTGAGTGGGATGAGGCATGGAACAGTACGTTGACCGATTGAAACATTAGGTATTTAGGATATGCGAGCTAATGTGAATTGCAGTTGTGACCCAGACCTTCGGTTATACCAATCACACCGTCCTCCCAGAAGCCTTGGAGAAGTGGTCCGTCCCACTTATCCAAAACTTGCTCCCACGCCACCTGCAAATCATTTATGATATCAATCTGTTCTTCCTTCAAAGCGTAGAAAGGCGCTTCCCCAAGGATAGAGATCTTCTAAGCAGAGTCTCTATTATCGAGGAGAGCAACCCGCAAGTTGTCAGGATGGCCTACCTCGCAATCATTGGTTCCAAGAAGGTGAACGGTGTAGCTGAACTGCACTCAGACCTTATCAAGACCACCATCTTTAAGGACTTCGTTACCATCTTTGGTCCAGACAAATTTACCAATGTTACTAATGGAGTGACTCCTCGAAGATGGCTCCACCAAGCCAACCCTGAGCTTTCATCTCTCATCGCGAGCAAGCTTGGAGGTAAAGAATTCTTAAAGGATTTGACTTTGTTGAATGGATTGGAGAAATACGCCGATGATAAGGCATTTCAGCAGGAGGCAAGTAAAACAAGACTAAACTCTGAAAGTTTATTGAATTTTGCTAACCGGTGTACGCAGTGGATGGATATCAAACTCCGTAACAAACAACGATTGGCAAAATTCATTAAAGATACCACCGGCATCACTGTCAATCCACATGCACTGTTCGATATCCAAGTTAAGCGTATTCACGAGTACAAGCGACAACAAATGAACATCTTTGGCGTCATTAGTCGATATCTCGCCTTGAAGAAGATGACAAAGGAAGAGAAGAAAACACAAGTTCCACGTGTTTCTATCTTTGGCGGAAAGGCTGCTCCTGGCTATTGGATGGTAAAGGCTCATGATATTCCCGCATTACTTGTCGGTGCTAACTATAAAACCAATCTCAGGCCAAAACTATCATCCGTTTGATCACTGCGGTATCTGAGGTGGTCAACAACGATCCTGATATCGGTGATTTGCTCAAGGTTGTTTTTATTGAAGACTACAATGTCAGCAAGGCAGAGTTTCTCTGCCCGGCGTCTGATTTGAGCGAACACATTTCCACTGCCGGTACCGAGGCTTCGGGTACCAGTAACATGAAGTTTGTGCTCAACGGTGGTCTTATCATCGGTACCTGCGACGGTGCAAACGTAAGATATATATATATCCCTCAATTTTCTATCACTTGCTCCCACGTTTTGCTAACGATGAAATTTTAGATTGAAATCACGAGAGAGATTGGGGAGGATCGCATTTTCTTGTTTGGTCACCTTGCGTATGTCTAAAATTCTTAAAGATTCGAAGTAGGAATTTGCTAACTTGAGGGAATACAGCGAGGATGTTGAAGATCTTCGCCACGCCCATCGCTACGGCAAGACTGAGATGGACCCTGCCCTTCGTGAAGTCTGCGACGAAATCCAGAAGGGTACTTTCGGTGATGGCGGTATATTCAGCGGTTTAATGCACGCATTGACTGACGGTGGTGATTGTACGTGCGCCCCACAAATCTTGTATTAGATGTGCCTACTAACAGTAGTTTTTGCCTAGATTACCTCGTTTCGGACGACTTTGCTAGTTATCTTGCAACTCACAAGCTTGTTGATGAAGCATTCAAGGATCAAGAATCCTGGGCGAATAAATGCATCATGTCTGTTGCTGCGATGGGATTCTTTACCTCTGATCGCGCTATCCAGGAGTATGCGGAGAACATTTGGAATCTGGAGCCTGTTATCGTTGCGGAATAGACGGACGGGTTTACAATGGCGATAGATTAGATTACCTTAGGTTCTAAAGAAGCGGTGTGTTACTAAATTTGCAAATAAAACTCTCATTGATGCCTCGGACTTTGTGAGATGCGCCCTTGTAAAGTATATAAATTCGATTGACTTATTTGCTGCATGCAACCGACTCGAAGAATGCCAGTTGCATGCAACAGGAGTCTTAGCGTGCACCTTCGCGCCCAGCGGATTGGCTACCGATAGTCGAGATCTCAGCGGACCCCTGCTGCCCAAAGCACGGTGGCTGGGCCTACGTCAACACTCCCTTCGACGCGATGCAGCAGAGAAAGAACGATTTCGTAACTCCGTGCGGGGGGGGAAGAACCGGGACTGGGCGTCGGCTGAAGATGCTGGGCGACTAAAGCTTGAGCCGGGGATGCTTTTCTTCAGCGACGGTTTTTTAAAAAGCTGCTAGGAGGACGGGTTCTCGGCCCAGCCACTTTCTCCTCTTCAGCTCCGCCTTTCCTTTCCTTCTAGTCTGAGGTTTTTGGCCCGAGTCGAGTCGGTTCTTCTTGTCCTGCACATTCCACGCAGACGACAAGAATCTACGGAAGACATTATTGCATTCCTGTAGCTCATGCTTGCATGAGGAGTATCGCGGAGGCTGACGCTTGAATCGCTCCACGGTAGCTGAAAGATACAGACATACGGCAGCCCACCAGAATATAATCCTGAGAGGGTTTTGTGTCTTCACCAGCTGCCCGTTGACGTTCTTAGCTAAGCTTAGCGGCGCACAACTCCCAAATCGACGGCGGTGCCTTGGACAAGAAACGAAGGCGTTAAGGTTCGGACATCAAACCACAGAGAAACCATCTGGAGCGCTCCTCCCTCGCATTGATATCGTTCCATTGACTTGACTTCCAAAATGGTGGACGTACACAAACTGATCTCCGGGGTCGCCCGTTCTCACCATCGCAGCTACACTCCTCGCCGCCACGTGCTTCCCAGGGCCCGCACGAGGTCCCACAACGATCTGATGGAGGCGATGCCCAGCGGAATCGATGCTAAAACGGTGACGTTGGTCGCCATGCGCATCAAGTACCTCGTCGAAGAGACCATCCCATGCGAACTCGAGGAAGACCAGATCATCAAACCGCACTCTCCGATTCTCACGCACAGAGTCATCGAACTGTGCCGCGACGCCGGCGGCGAAGAAAACAAGTCGTGCGTGATATACTGTCTACTGGTGTGTCTGCAATGGTTCAGATGGCAGTCTTTGAAGGAATTGTACGACGCGGATCTAGGACAATTGCGCGCGGTAGCTTGCCAAATGCTCGCCAAGAGAATCATCGAGAGCACGGAGAGTCAGGAATATCTATTCCACGAACTCCTGCTCAAGCGGTTCTCGCATCTTCAGAACGGCGAGAAAACGGACCCTATGAGCGCTGTGGAGCGAGCGGTGGACTTACACGCCTTGGAAGTCATCGGCTCCTCGGGTTATCAAAAATGCATTAAATATCTCTGGAACGGTTGGATCATCCAGGACGAGCACGATCCTACGCAATTCGTTCCCTATGATAAACTCACCTCGGTGAATTATTGGGTTCATGTCCACCCGGACCGACTCAAAGCGCCCGCTTATCAAAACGCATTCCAGATGCTGGTATCTTTCGTCTATCTGGTTTTATATACAATCGCAATAAACACCGTGAATCCGGATGGAGATATAGACATCGTTGAGGGTATCTTGTACGTCTTCACGCTCGGTTTCGTGATGGATGAGGCGGCAAAGTTTTGGAAGGTCGGAAGATGGTATTTGAGCTTTTGGAATATTTTTAACGTATGACAATCCGAACCCTGATCCAGCCAGTCCAGATGAAGACTAATGCCTTTCTAGTGTATCCTCTATGCCCTACTTACGGTATCCTTTGTGATACGCTGTATCGCTTTATCAGAGCCTCGGGATACTCACCAGCGTGCAGACTATAACACTCTCAGCTATAACTTCCTAGCATTCTCTGCGGTATGGAGTATCTCTACGACATTGGTATAGAAGATACTAATCAGCGGTCCGCAATTTAGCCTATGTTCTGGTGCCGAATTCTGTTATACCTCGACTCGTTCCGCATATTCGGCGCCATGCTGGTCATCCTCAAGCAAATGTTCCAAGAGACGTTCATCTTCTTCTCGCTGTTAATTATTATCATGGTTGGGTAAGCGTTAGCCTCACTCGTTAGGATATTCGGTGCGCAGATAGACTGATAACCTTTATTTGATAGATTCTTGCAAGCGTTTATGGGCTTGGATAACACCGATGCTGAGAAGGCGCCGCCAATGACCGGTTTCATTTTCCGAACTATGACAAATGCCCTCTTACAAGCTCCGGATTTCGAGAGTTTTGACAAGTTTTCTCCGCCCTTTGGAATGATTTTATACTATATCTTCACATTCGTCATCATGGTCTTGGTATGTACCATCTTCGAACGAAGTGGAGTGAAAGGAACGGGTTTTCTAATGTGATAATATTATATCTAGCTGCTCAATATCTTGATTGCGCTGTTTAACAGTGCTTACGAAGATATCACCGGCAATGCCATCGACGAATATATGGCTTTAGTGAGTAATATCTTCTGTCATAAGCTTCGATATCATAAAGTTGCTAACTTGGTTCTAGTTTGCGCAAAAAACGTTGCAATTCGTCCGTGCACCCGACGAAAACGTTTTTCTGCCTCGTGAGTCTTACCTTAAACACGCATAAGAATAGGAGATTGAGTTATACTGATTGAAATCGCAGCCTTCAATCTCATCGAAGTATTCTGCCTAGTCATCCCCTGCGAATGGTGGATGTCCCGAAAACAATACGCAAAACTCAACGACCGGGTTCTGGTAAGCCGTCCCCTAACCTTATCCACCCCGCATCTACCTAAATACTAACCTAACCCAACCTCGCACAGAGTGTCTGCTACCTCCCCCTCCTCTTCATCTCCGCCTCCTTGGACACCCACAACGCCCGCATGATCGCGAACAACCGCGCACACAACCAAGAAGACGACGACGAACGCGACTCGTGGGAAGAATTAGACTCCCGCGCCGACTTTGAGAACTCGGAATGGAAAGAAAAGGTGAGGGCCGCGATACCGAACGTCGAAGAAGATGTCAGCACGCAGGAGATCAAGCGGGTTGGGAAGGAGTTGAAGGATTTGATGGATAAGATCGAGAAGGCCGGGTTGTTGAAGGAGAGGATTTTGGAGGAGGAGGATCTGTTGAGGGATGATACGCCGGAGGCTATTCGGGCTCCTGATGCGGAGTGATGGATAGATATTATCGGTGATGGGTGTCGTTTGGATTAGTTGGTGGTGGTAGGTTTGATGCCATCGAGGGATGAGTGTCTGATATATAATTTTTTCTTCAATGTGAAGATTGGAAGTCAGTTCTATTTTCATTTATTTTTTCTCGCAAGCGGTATCTAGCCATTCGCATATCGGTAATTTCGTTCCGCGTTAAGAGTAAAATTTTCTTTTTCTTCTTGGAGATATTTTGAGCGGGTCGCTTTGTCATCGATATCAAATAAGTACACGGAACCCTGAAACCCGAATTGGCGCTTTAATGGATTGTGAGCTTAGATTGCATCGCAAACCACCCGGCAATTACACGAAGTGCGGGCCGTATACTGCATCAATATATCAGGTAAAGTTTGGTATTATGCGAATTTTTTGAATCGATTGTGCAGTGTTTATAACTAGGGAACTACATAGAAAAATTGTTCCTACGTCCTAGTTCTCAATATATTGTATTCCTACCGCCGTTTCTATAAAAAGTATTTGTCTATAATCAAGTGTTCCATATCACTAGTGATGGAGTGCTCTCCCTAACTCAAGAAAGGAAAAGAAAAGTGGAAACAAAAAAAACCAAGACAAATGATTACCGTGACCCCTCCATTTCTTCTGTTAGAGTCGCCCAGGTATATAAATCGTCTGGAAGTTTTGTTTTTTAAAATATATTGTAGTAAATTTATTACACTTTTTTTTTTTTCAAGTTCGTCGCGACAAGTATTTGAAGTATAGTTACTAATACCTCGAAATACAAAAAAAAAGTCAAAGAGTAGAGAAAGTGTCAAGAAAAACATAAAACGAATAGAAAGAAAAGTAAAAAATAGAATAAAGGAAATTCATAGCTATAGTTACGTATAGTTTTATATATATATATGCCTTAATTCCCGCCGTCATTTCATAAAATATATAATAAAAAAAAGAAACAAAAAGTATTTTTTCTGATGATATATGATCCCGTTACAATTTTTTCGTTGCCAGATAAGTGCCGTTATTTGGGTATGGGGGGTATAAAACTACTCGAAAACAGAAAGAAACAGTATGAGAAAGAAGAGAAAAAAAAAAAGAGAAGAGGTATATTTGAGCATCATGGAATCGAGCAAGAGAACGAAGCGACAAGGTGGTATCCGCTATTCTCGAAAAAAGAAAAAAGGAAGAAGCGAAAAAGGAAACAGAGAACGAGAGAAACAAATATGATTATACAACTTCATGACACTCCCATGAAACATGGCAATCTTTGTAGCCGGTGTATTCGGTACATGAGTGTGTACTATTTGTATAATTTGACCTCACAAGACAATGTTCTTGAAGTCTTTCAAGGTCGAATATACGTTTCCGTTATTGTACATCCAAAGCTAATCAGTCCCGTTCGAATAGATATAATCGAATAAAACAAGCAGAGGACATAATCCAACAGGATAAGCAAATCATGAGAGCGAGTAATCATAAAAGTTAAAGGAAAGGAGTCTCAAAAGGAAATGTTTTTCATAAAAATGATTTCGGGGTATCGTTGATGTTGGAGTTAAGCTCGAGACCGTCATAAAAAAAGTAAATGAAAAAAAGCTCAAACGCGATCCGGAAACTCCAAACGGCAAAGTCAAAGCGAATCGGACTTTTATGATGGATGATGATGATAATGATGATGTGTGTTGTCAGTGCGTAATGAGGTGTATCGGTGTTTCACTTTCAGAACAACGAGATGGTATATGACTGCCGCTTTCTCTGATCTGCGACAGAGTATTCCAGGAAATCAAATATGTAGACGTGTCTAGGGAACCAGATATTGGCCGTTGTGTCGTTTCTCAAACATGGGGAAATGGCCCCAAACTTTTCGACTGTCAGCGTCCGGGTATGAAACTCCAGGTGGGACGGTGTTGCTAATCATCGACCAGGAATCACTAATCCCACTGATATTACTCCCGGCGGTGCTTGGCCGAGATCGTGGAACATCCCTGGGAGGTTGCATGGAACCGATGGGACCGATAGGGGCCGGGATGTTGCTCTCTCCGGAGTTACGTTTTACTCCGTTCATGGAATACGGGTGTCCGATGGGTTCCGCTCGAGGATTTGTGCCAACCGCCCTGCTGAATGGAACCGGGGAGGGGTCAAGATCGGCTGTCGAGTCCGCATAGATGGCGCTTCGGTCGCCGGCAACTCCCTTCAGGATGCCGGGTTGTCGTAGATAATCCGGCAGTTCGTTTACCAACCGTTCTCGTTGCTCTTCAGAAAGACTTGATCGAGGCTTCGCTTTCATCGCGTCCCAGGCATGGTGCAGAGACCCACCAATACCGGGCATCCCTGGTAACCCATTTTCGGGGCCCTTAGAACTTGGACTATCGGAAAGAGACATTCCACCAAAGACCTTCTCGATAGGGAGAGGGAGCGATGTCGTCGAGGAGTTGTTTGGCTCGTCGCCGCTTCCCTTTGACACCGGAGCAGTCGCGAATAACTTATTGTTGAAGTATGGCAAGGAATCCTCGAAGGAATCGGATTGTGGGCGGACAGGCAATCCTTGGAAGTCCGGCATGATCCCTTGGGACACGAGATAGTCTTTGAAAGACTCAATGGCAATGTCTCTGGATGCTCGATTGTCTCGGGTGTACGTCAATTGAATTTGGCAGATGCCTTTGGCCGAGTTCTGGGAGAGTCGCTTGGGCCGAAGGACCGTTTCAACTAGCACGCCGTACTGCATCTTGAAGCGTTCGATAACATTGTGTTTGAACTCATGAGAAGATAGGACATCCTGGAGTTTCTCGGTGATAGTCATATCGATAGTATGCGTTTCCGGTACATGAGCCTAATCATAGGAGGTTAATGTTGGTACAGGGTATACGAATCAGAGGGTGGACTAACCAGAAGTTCATGGATCGCGTGTGGCACTTGCCACTCAGGACCACTGACAGTGACGACATCGCTTGCGGTTTCTGTTCCGGGGAATCTAATCTTGCAAGACCATTTCTTCTCAATCCCAATCAAGAGCTCGCTTTGAGCGATCAAAGTGCGGTGATAGAGTCGAGGAATGATGACGGTCTCTTCAACGTATTCCGAATCCTTTCACAAACGTTAGTAACACTTGACTCAATCAACGCTGGACCCTTAACTTACCACTTGCTGAACCATAGCATTGATCTCCTGCTTAACGAGTTCCAAGCTAGCCGCATTTCGAGCGGGCGTCCGACAGATGACATTGTCCACCGCGATCTCTTCACTATCACGTCCACCACCAGAGTCCCGATCCATCGCATTCGAAAACTTGACAAAGACCGAGTACTTCCGCATGATGCTTTGAATATGCTGACCACCGATACCGATGATGCGTTTATGATAACGGTCGGGTATGTAGAACGAGATGTCTGCCGGAAGCTCTTGTTCAACCAATTCCAATCCCAGCATACTAGCCTGGAAATCAACTCCGATGACGTCGATGTAGAAATCGAATTCATTGAAGGGCTCAAAGAGGATCTGAACATCAGCTTGACCCATAATCTTGTTGATTTTGCCGTTCTTTTTCCCGCTCACGAATTCTTTATGTTCGTTCGCGACTTGCACTTTGACCCTGATTTGAGATCGATTTTCCTGTAACAAAAAGAAAGTTAGAATATAAGAATAACGCTTCGGCACATATTGGTATTTACCTTGACAAATCTCACATCGGAGATAATCTTGAGAGCAAGTTTCACAGCATCATCAGAACCATATATCTCGAAAGCAAACTTGCTAAAAGCGATATCAGCTCCGCTGAAGACACAAATGTCCGTCAGTAGCCTTTGGACTTCCTGTGGCATTAGAGGACGCATGGATGAGAGTGCTGTTTCGTTCAAGAGGACCCAACAAGAGGCGTTGTAATATTGATGTGACTATGAGACCTTATCAGTGACAAGATTCTTCTGTAACATTCACGTCGGATGTGATAACTTACGATATTTAGGATGGCCTTGATAGTCCGGTCCAATGGAGGAATATCAGGCGCTTGGACACGCATCATAGACCGGCCAGCTCCCAGCGAAGGAAACTGAACAAATGACCCATTTTCAGCCATAACCTTTTTCACGACATCCAAGCGTTCCAAGATGATGAAGTCGATCTTGTTCATCGATAACGAGACATCCTTCACGTAAAGTTTGCAGTTCGAAACGAGTTCGCTAATCATCCTAGCCGCTTGTTTTATCATCTCAGGTTGTCCCGTGATGAAGATGATATCAGGGTGTCGAGGTGTAGCCTTTGCCGGTTTGAATCCGTACACACCGGGGAAAGCAGTCGGCATGTATATGTTAGTCTTGGTGACAGCCTCGACGTGTTGTATATCTTTTCGACCGCGCCCACACATAAGGCTTTGCAGAGATAACTCGAGGAAGATAGAGTCGACGTGAAGACCGAGCTATTAGGGGGTCATTTAGTAACATTCTAAGACATGGAAGATGACAGGGACCTACCATATCATCAATCATTACCAAGACGCGGATCTTAGCGCATTCAACACTCTCGACATCTCCAAATATCAGAATTTTCAGCCGAGTATCTTGGCTGGTGTCGCTACCGCCAGGATGTATTGAAACTCCTTTTGTTGACTCTGGATGAACAACGAAGATATCCACACCACAGTAATCAGAAATTCTCTCGATTTGCTGGGCAGCTTCGGGTCTAAATTTCTCATCTTCGCCGATGACTTGATCTACATCTATATCGACGGTAGCACATTTCTATATTTAAGGGCGGTGGGTAAGTTGAGTGTAGAGAGAGATCTATATTGGGATATAAAGGCGAGGAAACATACCTGTTTCAACGGAATGCTCTCCAGTAATATGCCTCGCGTCCTCAGAACGACATCGGGATCACCATATAATGATATCGTGGTAACAGGCGAACGTCTTGGCTTCCCGGGAGCGGGCTTCGGCTCGTTGATCTGAGCACTGGCAACAACATGTTCGGGTCCATCGCTCAGGGACTTGCACAACCTCTTCAGATTGTCGAGATTCTGACGGTGGTAAGGTAACGTATACGGCGGGAGATTCGCAACATCGGAACCTGCAGGGTGCAGCCATTTCTCCTTGGCACCTGGAGTTGCGAAGGCTATCCGTTTGGGATCGGGACCGGTAAGTGTTGGGGTTTCGATGCAGAACGAGAAGCTCAAGTTCTCGGTTATGCCAGAGCCGCCTTTACCACCGACTGGGTCCAGATTTCGAAGTGAGGAGGATAACGGGACGCTGACGGTGCCAGTGTGTGCAACCGGCCGGGTTAACGGGTAGTCGTAACGGCCTTGCATGGAGACTTGGCCGTGTCTGTCCATGCTTTTTAGGAGGGATGGTGTACGGTCCACCAGTATATTTTTTGAAGCCAAGTGTTTTCGAGCGGAGAAGCGAAGAATAGGGACGAATTGGTGGGCACACGGATGCTATAGTGAGAGGAAGGATGTTTCGAATGGCATTGACGCTGGTGATAGTGAGAAATGGCGGGTTAGCAGCAGGACAAGGCGGGCAGGAAGAAGGCCTGTGGTTGTTTTAAAGCTTTGGGCTCCAACCGACCTTGTCGTGAAAAGCAAGAAAAGAAAAATCTCGGTAGCTAACGAACGAACGCCCGTCAAACGAACGCCCTCAACAAAACAATGCTCCCAGAGGATGATGGTGACGATAGAGACGACGACGACGACAAAACGGCGGCGGGTCTTTCGATTGAGGAGAAGTCAATATGCGCCGAGCAGAAACGAATGTGAAGCTGGTGCATACGCCGAAGAGGAGACCGTCTAAGCTCCCGTCTGCCGAGATTCAATCGTGTAAGAGAAATAGAAAAAATAGAAAAAATAAAATATAAGGAATGATGCTTCGCAATAGGAAATGGGATATAAAATCAGATCGATCAGAAAATTCTGCGGCGTCCGATTTTGAAACCCGTCTTCTCTTTTGCTGCTAGTGCGTCTGTGTCTGTGTCTGTCTGTCTGTCTGCTGCCTGTGAACCGCAGCGAAGCGTAGCACGACAAGCCGACTGGTGCAAAACGGGATATAGAATGGAACCAGTATGGCTGGGTCCCAGGATGGCACTTATTAATTGCAGGTAATCTCTTTTTTTTCCTTCGATTCTCTGAGCAGGCGAGGAATTTTAGGCCATCCAGCTGCAACCGAGATGGACGAGCGAGAGGGATAATAGAGGTAGGTCCAACTCGGAAGAGGCAGAACGGGGAGTAGACCGGGAAGGGCTCTCTCCAACAATCCGAGTGCCTCGAGTGCGAACTCCGGAGCAAGAAGTAAGCAAGCGAGCAGGAACCGATGTCTTTGAATTCTGCCAGTCTCTTCTGCCCAAGCTTTGATGAATGAGGAAAGACAAGAAAAAAAAAGAATAAAAAAATTATATGCTATTGAATGTACCACCGGTTTAGAAAGAGCCAGCAGAGAGTTCGAGGTTTTCGTCGGACGAGACTTATTCGCCTGCCTGGGCTCTCTTTCTTGTCCTTCCTCTTGCCAAGAGTTCAAGAGTAACTCGGACCCTTGTGAAGGAAAAAAGTACGCCTTGAGCAGCAACGGCTCTGGGGGGCCAGGCGCTGTGAGGATGAGGCAAGTGCGATTGGGGCGTGAAATCTGGCGGAGAAGAAGAAACACCGGGGAATGGTACTGCGAAATGTATACACACGTCCACCTGAGATAGAGTACGTACTGGCTTTGAAGCTCCGGAAGGACTGGACAGCAGGGGGAGAAATGATGGAAAAAGAATCAAGCGGAGATGAATTGACGACTGGGATACACAGGCTGGGCTTGCTTGCTTGCTACATGCTCAATGCACCTCTTACGCGGATGCTATGGAAAGACACTGCGGATCAAAAACAGAGGAAGGGACTTTAGTATGGCAAATACCTTGAGCTAGCTGTCACTATAATATGAATATAGAGAGAGTGTGTGAGAAAAAGGACCCTGGGCGTGTGTTTTCGATCCACTTGTCAAAAGCCGTGTCGTTTTTCCTCTGTGGGCCTCTGTCTTATCAACAGATATCCTTCGACGGTATCAGAGCATCGATGGAGTGACGGGATCTCGGGAAAGGTATCTGAGCAGGGAATATGGAAGTTCGAAGCGAGTGGATCGAGCAATGTCCGCTATTTTAAAAGCTGTGTTCCGTGGCACCTTATTATTCTAATAAATTCCTTTTTTTCCTTTCTGGTTAATGAGAAAGCTAGCAAAAGAAAAGCCGTTGGAATCCGTGGCCTATGCGAGGAGAGAGGGCTCGTGATGCGATGCTGTCCGATGCTCGCGAGATAGTGATAGGGCAGGGCCGTCAATGGTGGAATGATGAAATTAGAGCTTCGAATGCAAGAACGCGGTGCACACGCCGTTAGAGATCCATTTTGCGCTGAAACTGGGGGGATTCGGCTGGTTAAAATGGGACGTGATGTTCAAGCCGAATACGATACACGATGTCCCTAGTCATCCGAAGAAGAAAAAGGCGGAGGATCAATAAGAGCTCGTGTTAATATGGGCGTCAATTCATGACCGTTGTCACCAGCAGAACAACCAAAAGTTTAGAACCTGCTTAGAACCTGCTATTTCACCCAAAGAAATGCGTGGGAGAGAGCACGAACACCGATTTAAAGTGTGTTCGGACACCCACACCTCGTTTGCCCAAAAGATAGGGCAGAGTGGAGAGCTAGCTCTGGAAGTGGGTGTGGGTTCGGACGCTAGGCCATGAATCTGGTTACTTGGACTTGGACTTGCTGAGAACGAGCCTGGCGGCGTCGGGTACCAGAGTACCTGCAAAGCGCCTGGAAAGCTGCAGCAGGACAAGGCAGTTACCCCAGCAGAAACACTGCACCGGCCGGCCAGCGAGCCAGCCAGGAAGCCAGCGAGGAGAGGTGATGTGGATGTGCGTCTGCAGGAAGCGAAAACAGCGAGCAGGGGAGCACGAGCACGAGCGGGGGTGCAGAGGTGAGTACGTACAGTGACAGAGAGAGGAGAGAGGAGGCCTTCGACGCGAGGGTATGAAACCAGACTGGTCCAGATGCTATTCCGCTGCAGATACTTACATGTACTCCGTATCCAGCGAGCATAAAATGTGGGGTTTGCATCGAGCAAGAATGAATGCAATGGCAGCCAGGAAAGACTCGGAACTCACCTCACTGCCTTTCGGTGAAACTCGGGCTGCCGAATTCCTCAGGAAACAAGCAAGCCACGGGAACGCGAACGGGACTGTCAGCGAGATGGCAGATTCGATTCTCGATGGCTTTTCTTATCGACTGGTCGAAACCAGTGGCGCCGTGCTAGACCGGATACGTGCATGCGTGTACCCCGTCACCGGTTTTGTGAGACGAGTGACATTGCTCAGCAGCATTCCCAGCTAGATCTGATAACGGTCTTATTCTGTATTATATCGGAGGGGGTGGTTAGACACGGTCATGGTGACGACTGCTACATGGGAATGGAAAACACCGCGACTCGACGTCGAGTTTAGCTGTCGCTGCTCCGCCTCGCACACAGGAATAGCTTCACGGCTTTACCCGCAATGCAATATCTGCTGAGAAAGATGCTACGCAATTGGCAAGATCTGGGGCCCGGATGCTTCACGCACACCCCGGGAGGCTGCACTCGAAACACCTCACCTGTTGAGCTAGTGAGCTGCGAAGGGGCAATGCCGCATCCTCCGCAGCCTGAAGCTTGCTCGACCTCCTCCAGAGAAGAGAAGAGAATCATCAGTCTACTGCAGTTGAATGCACCGCAATCTTGTATTCTCCCATACAGGCTAAGCGAGGCAGCGTTTCAACATGTGAATTGATTGCACAATGACGACGATATGCCTGTCGGCTCAGCCTAACGGGGTCCCTGGACATGCCAATCATCCTGATACGCCCTTCCCTCTCGCAAAAGCAGCTTCTCGCGCGCATGTCGTCATGTCATGTAGAATTGGTAATGATTAAACTTACCGAGCGTCCCGAGACACTGACGACAGCTTCTTTCATTCTTCGCTCACCGCAAGCTGAAAACTCTATTGTAAGCGCACGACAACACAAAATCCCCCCCCTCGACCATTGCACCTCGACACGGCGGCCTCTCCTCGACGGACTGTCAAATCGCGACTTTTCGTGCCTCGCAGAGACCGCTTGTGCGACCTGATGCCCATCTCGGACGCGCAGCTGCTGTGCCTTGGGTGTATTATCCAGCAGCATCGCTAAACCCACCACATTGCAGATTGCAGGTTCGCCTCCGGAAAGCGGCGTTCCGCTTACATGCCTTCTGCATATGCACACCATGCAGGAACACCCGTTTATGGCATCCCACAATTCCACGCCCACCTCCGCCGGGCTTCAATATAACTTTTGTGTCTCCGTACACCCTCATTGTAAAACTCTGTAGAAATAGTTTTCTGCTTTTCATATAGCTCTGCAATTTCACCATCTCTTTTCCAATCGGATCTTCACCGCATTACCAGGTTTTCGACATCGTCTATCCCAGAACTCGCATTCGCTGTGACAACAAAAAGGAAAGCCTGCAGGACCGTTTTCCATCAGCGCTCTTTAGGAAGGAACCAACAGTCAACCCACTTGCTCGATTCGACAAAAGCAATTGATGCTTCTTCCCCTTCAGCGCAGTACTAAAACCCCCTTCAAGTAACATGAACTATCAGGCAACTGTGTTAAAGAATCGCAAGTGTTGCAGTATCCTTATTGATGCTTCATTTTCCCCACCTGAATAACTCTATCAGATGGAGACTGTTGAGTCAAGACACCATCCACTATACCTCGTGGAGCAGGACCCTTTCTTCCAAGTTCCTCTTCAATTCTTAAAAACTCAGAATACCAGAGAACAGTACAGAAAGGTATCGTATACAAGCCCCACATTCTAACAGCCACAGAAACCCCGTTCGTTGGATGATCTTCCGTCCGGGTAAAACCTCCTAGCCAACTGCCACAAGCAAGGACATCAGGAAAAAAAAATACAACATGGCTATAAAACGGGAAGCCTATTTCAACGTCCATTCATGCATACCCCTTGCTGGTGTCTTCTTGTCCAGACCAACCCAAGGGCATCAGACCATGATCATGATAAAAAACAAAATATCAACGAATCGAACCAAAACCCATGCCATTTGCCCCCTCTAAAACTCCTAAGCACAAAATTTCGCTGCTGCCTTTTTTCCTTTTTCCTTCTTCAGATCTTTTACTACTTCCAAGGAAATATTAAGTATTCTTTTAAACCCCTCTTTCCCTTTCTCACTAACGTCGATGAGTAACCAAGATACCTTCCCAGCACCCCCCCTTCTAACATATGTACACACATATTGCATATCAAATACCTGTTACCAACCACTCCTTCTCTTCGCTTCACCCACAGGATATAACCCACTTAGCTGCATAGGGCTGGTATCAATATTCCCCGGCCTTAAGACAATAACTTGTAATTCGGAGCATTAACAATCCGCACCTCTTTAACTAGAGCCCTGCCCCTCAAAAAAACAACCCTTTCACATTTCCTCCTCCTCTCGGAATCATACCCGCGACCAATGAGCAACCTAATAGTTAATACAATCTCCTTCCTAATCCCGCTATATTCACCGGGGGAAGGTCGTCTATCGATCATTGACATATATCAGATCCCGCGATATACCACTATCCCGAATGCATTCGAATGGAAGACAAGGACCACCTAGCCCCCCCCCCCATCTTCATCGATACCCCTTGTTGTTTTTTATTCTCTAGAATTTTGATTATTATTATTATTTTTTTCCCGCCTGCAAAATTAACAGATATTCTGGTTTATACCGGAAGATACTAGTTTAAATCTACAGCGAAGACGGTAAACCCCGCAAGCCACATACGTAACACCCGAACCTTCATCCACGTCCAAGATCTACCCGTACCCTTGACCAAAAAAAAAAAGCCTGTGAAACTATACCACCAAGCCTCCTTCCATCAACTAGCACGATTCTTCCCTTTCGTACTACCTACCTATAAAACCTCAAGTCTTTTTTAAAAATTCGACTTTAGTCTACAAGCTTTCCCTCTACTAACACGATCCCCATGCTAGTCGAACAGTATATTTCATGCAGCACACACATGCATTGCATATACGAGAAAATAAAATAAAAAAATGTAAGAAATCCGTTCCCGAGATGCATATAAACACAAACATTTAATGCAACTACGAGGGATAAATGGGAGGGAGAGAGCGGGATATATGCATGGAACGTTTTTTTGTTTCTGTATACATGCATCCCATATCCTGGGATGATATTTGACACACATTGTTCCGACTTTTTGGTGGATACGTCTAGACCGTATATTACAAACGCACTATATTCTATCAAGCTAAGCTTTGGAATTTGATATTTTACTCGAGATGTCCTCCATAGAAGCTAACTAGTCGTGTTTCTATTTCTTCACTTCGTTTGAAAAGGGCCAGTTACCTTTTTTTTCACTTTACCAAACTTCCTGAGTGAGAATTGAAGGGGCAAAAAGCCTCAAGATCGTAACAAGAATTAGGGATATCTCTAGTTAGAAGAATTCCACCAAAGAATCTCGAGATGTGAAGGGAAAAATTTTGTAAGTTTTTCTACTTGAACTCCTCAACCCAACTCTGGAAGGTGACCCAAAAGAACAACATCCCACCATATCCGAAAACAAAAATATACGCTAGCGCATGAATTCAATTACATAGATCGAAAGGAATACCCACCAGTATCGATACCAAAACAGCGCCTTAAAAAAATAAAAACTAAAATAAAATAAATACTTAAAACACTCTAACCACATCTACATATTAACAACCCCAGAAATTTGCCCCCCGCTTAGCCCCTCTTTCTCCATTCAGTATCATCTTTCACAAGCAAAGAAAAACGACTAACAACCAAAAAGTCTCCTGTACGAGCTCCCATGAAAAAAAAAAACTTTAAATCGAAAAAGAAGAGAAATAGTAGAAGGAGATATAACAATCCGATACCACGTTTTCGAAATCCCAAGACTTATTGGTTCGCTTGTAAATCACACTTTCTATCCCATATTACCTCTTTCCTCTATATTACCATACCACTTCCCCTTCTAGAACTATTTTCCTTTCGACTTAACTAAGCATGGCTAGTATATATATATATCAGAAGCTGTGATGATACACCCACACACAGACACGATTCCATATACAAAAAAAGTCCCAGGTTTTAAGTAACTTATTTAACCATACTAAAGATACATTCCTTTTTACACACCTTCGACATCGCGATGTATCGATGTCTCTCATCATGTAACTCAAGTAATTACGAAATTATGTCTCGTATCCTTCCGGGCAGCCAGGAGCTCCACTGTTGCCTGTCTTTCCCGAAAATTATTGATGAAACAGGGCGCTAGCATCCGCATCCTTCCCCCTTCGGACCGGCATGCGCATCTAGAATCGCATATAATTCACCGTCCCCGCGAAACCGGTATCTCAAGTCCTTGAGTAGTATGTCAACCCCCCCAGACTTCCCTTCCGGCTTCCGATGCCCCGGATGTCCGATTACGGCGGAAGGCGAAAATGTAACTGATAGCGACGGGGATGGGTGATCCCGTCGGTATCCCGATGTCGAGGTATTCCACCCGAACTTTATCGGGCCGCATCTTATTCTATACGAAAGATATATGGCATTTGGGAATTTTGTCAACATTCCATAACTCATCACGTCAAGAAAAAAGGCTTAGGGTATAAAAGTACTTTTCTATTATATTGCAATATTATAAAGTACTTTTCTGTTATACTGCAATATTATTGACCATCTGCATCGCAAAAGGACAAGAACGAACCGTGTAAAAAAAGGTCCAGAACTAGTCATCAATGCAATCTTCCCCGCTTTTCAAGACCAAAGTCTTGCTATATAAAACATATCCAAAATATAAAAAGAAGCAGAAGCCATATGCAAACAAGAAACATAATGCCACGCCGTAAATGTAAGCCTACGAAGCTTAACCCAACCCTCCGATCAAGAAAGATCGAAAAGCCTACGTGCAAGCCTGAAAAAACAATAAACGAAAACAGTGTGATCATACTTAATATACGTATACACACCACAGCTCTTAAAGCTCACGCCTTATGCCCGAGTAAATCCTCGACACAAAGCTCATACGTATACAAAAACGAATCAAACGAAAGAACACAAAAAAAAACACAAACAGAGCAAATATTCCTAAGAATACCTAACCCCACCACCCTGCGGCGGTAACCCCCCTCTCCCATCTCTCCCATACGGTAACCTCCCATCTTCAACATCCCTAACCGCAGAAGGCACATGTCCACCAGCACTAGGTCCAGGACCGGAATATTCCCTCTCCCTATACACTCTCTCCCTATCATCTTCTCTCGCCGGTGGCATAGAATACTCTCTCGCCGGTGGCATAGAATACTCTCTCCCAATATACGCATCTCTCGCGTGCGCCATGGACGGGGGAGGAACAGAAGGATGAGGATGAGGATGTGGGTGGTGAGCGAGATGATGAGCCGGCGGCGGCGGGGGATACTCTCTAGGATACTCCCTTCCATATCCGCGCTCGTAAGGTCCGTAATCGTAGTCCCGTTCTCTGTACATTCGGTCACTCATGATTACATCTGGATCGTCAACATACCTACGCATTGGAGGAGGCGCTTGGGAAGGTGGATGAGAAGCGGAAGCAGGATGAGATGGTGGCGGCGGCGGTGGTGGATGCGCGTGTGCTGGAGGTGGAGCTGCTGAGTGAGCCGGATACCCAGGAGATCTTGGTCTATAAGGTCTCCCTTCCGGGTCATTAGGATCGACATATACCACTCTCGTGACATAAACCGGAACACGCTCTCTGATAATAACAGGCCTATATGGATCTCCGTAAGCATCGTAAGGTACCATAGCGCGGTGGTGATATCCATGAGGATAGTCAGTATAATGTGGTGCGTCCGAAGCTCTGATCAATGCTCTATCTGGTCTTGGCTCGTCCGCTGCGTCTGTAGGTGGGGCACTAGCTCTCGGT
The DNA here is from genome assembly GCA_036971365.1 of Dactylellina leptospora. Taxonomy (NCBI): domain Eukaryota; kingdom Fungi; phylum Ascomycota; class Orbiliomycetes; order Orbiliales; family Orbiliaceae; genus Dactylellina; species Dactylellina leptospora. The sequence continues at coordinate 994,119 of JAJTUC010000001.1, forward strand.
GGCGGTCGCTCTCTAGGCGGCGAAACAGATCTGCTAGACCGTCGAGGACGGGCGATAGGCATTCTGGCAGGGGCTCTCGGCGATGGTGAGCGTCCTCGAGGGACTCTATCCTCGTCTTCGTACCTATATCGCGGCCCAGGCCCTCTAGGCGGTGGAGGAGGCGATCCATGACGATGATGCGGATATGGATAATATGAGTCTTGATAGGGATCTTGATAAACATATTCTTGTGTATACCCTCGCCCTTCTGGACCCATGTACATCCTTCTAGGAGATAACGGGCGAGGGTCGCGGGCATGCGGTGGTGGAGGGTAGCCGTATTCCGGCTCATAAGGACTACGAGCGTAGCCCATAATAGGATGTGGAGGATAAGGCTCACGGTAACGAAAGTATCCTCCTTGTCTCGCCCCTGAAGGCATTGGATATCGGTCTTGCGTAGGAATCCCATAAGCTCGCGCTCTCCCAGGAGACAAGGGTTCAATCGATGGTGATCCTCGAGGAATTGTAACGGCAGGAGATGGAGGCGGAGGCTCTCTCTTGATGGCTGGAGGGGGCGGTGAAGGTTTCTCGATATTCTGTTGGACTTTGGCGGCATCTTTTGTATTATTAGTCCTCTTCTTTGCGTCATCATCTACTTCGTCCAGGTCTATAACTTTATGGTGATCGTGGGAGCGAATGAGGGCGTCAACAGGTCGAATAGGCTGCGGAGCCGCAAAATTGGGGGCCTTCGATTGCATATCATCATAGTTTGGAGAACTTGACTTGCGCTTCTATAACCCAAACATCACATCAGCTTTAGCAAGATTCATCCCTAACGAATGATAACGGAGAAAAGAACAGGAAAGACCTTGAAGTTATAACCCCTGTTATCAACACCACTAGCCCAGCGGTCTCTGTCCCTCTCCCTCTCAAACTGCCGATCTCTCTGCATATCTCTATCCCGGCGTTCTTCTTTGCCGTTGTGACTGTTGTTCATGGCTGTCTTACGCAGAGGTTCCGGTCCTCGCTTATCCTGATACTGTCGAGGATCACGCTGCGGTTGCCTCTGATAAACCTGCTTGTCATCATCGCGCCTACCCTGGAACGCAGGTGAGGTTGGCGAGGGCGCAGGCAAGCTGTTTTCACGATTCTTTTCGGCTCGCTGCTGCTGCTGCTTGTTTCCGCCCATTGGCACATTTTGCTTCGGTACGCCTGCAGCTGGTTTCGGAGGCAAGGTAGCCGCGTATTCCTGCGCCTTCTTCAAACTCGCTTGTAAGTCAGTATTGGCAATGCTAGCAGAACTTTGCAATATCTGGTTTATTTCGTTCTGTCGCTGCTGTTGCTGGTTTCCAAGTGATTCACGGTCTTTCTGTTCAAATCTCCTGGGGTCTAATACAGGCTTGTCTACGGCCATGGGATCCGGCTGCGGTGGATTCTGATTAGTCACCTGCATCAATTGCGACAGAGGTTGCACCGGTATAGGTTGTCCTTGTATCGGTAACGGCGGGATTATTGGCGGAAACCCAGGAGGTGGCACAGGAAGCATTGAGAGATGTTGCGCAAAAGCATTGATATCCTCCAGATTTCCCTGCATCTGAGGCGGTCCGGAAGGAGGTATCATCCACGGTTGTGTATGGTCCCATTGCTGATGAGGAGTTTGAGGTTGCGGAATCGGCTGCGGCGGCCGTTGTTGCTGTTGCTGTTGCTGTTGCGGCCGTCGCTCGTCCCGTTGGTCCCTCATCCCATTGTGATTCTGGCTCGGGTTATCCTTCCCAGATACCGTGATTACAGCTCTCCCTCCGTTCTGCTCAACTTTCGAAGACGCGGGCATCGAGCCCGTGAATACGGGTATGGGTCGAGCCGTTGTATCGATGGTATTGATGGGTAGAGCCGTGGGATTCCCGTTTTGGATCGCGTTCTGCTTGTTATTCGGAGCCGTGGTAGAGGTGACGGCGGCAACAGCGGCTGCCCCCTTTGGCCTGAACTTCGGATGATGCCCAGAGCGGACGAGGTCGCGCAACTGAACCAACTTTTCAAGGGAGCTTCTCTCATCTTCTTCTGATAGCTGTACGTTAGTAAATTGGGGCGCTAGGCCTCCACTCGCGGCTGCCATCGCTAAAGAGATATTCGAGATGTTGGATGGAAAAGATACAAATCGCCCGGGTGGGATGGATTATAGAAGTGCAATGGGTTGGTTCCTTTCCAAAGAACCGGGTGTTTTGAACTCTCGAAAGCTAGCTAAAAACGCTATTATCTCCTGGATCCGAGCTGACGAGAGGCGTGTCTGTTTGGTTTGTGAAATTTTATCCCAAAATCGGGAAGCTTGACGGTTAGTGTTACAAAGCAAGGGCTACAGCAAAACGGACGAGGAATACAGAAACGCGGAACGAAAGGAGTACGTCGGAAGCTTTGTTTCTACGAGGATTGCAGTTGAGGGCATCCAAGCAGAAACCGGCGAGCGAAAAGACAGCCTCAGAGCTTGTGATCGCGGGTGGGAAGGTGGAAGATGAAGTCTGCGATGGAATGTCTGGTGGAGAGCAAGAGAGAGAGAGAAGAAGAAGGATCAGAGAGCGATATCAAAAACGTTGTTGCTGCGAGGTCCGCCCCACGCCTCAACGCACTCTCCTCATGCACGATCGATGCAACCTGCAGGCACGCAGCACCGCAGCAGCAGCAGCAGCATGGCATCCGACGAAGGCTCCAGGAATTGGCATCGCGTGTATTCTTCCGGTTCGTCGATTATCTGCTGCCGTATACATTAAAAACACACTCGTCATATTCATCTTATTCGAAACCAATGAAAGCCAAACATGTTTTAACAGCTCACCACTCCGCATCGCCAGCTCGACCTCAGCGTCGACGTCGACGTCGACAATGAGAATTATACGCCAGATTGTGAATTCGAAGCCGGTCTTAACCGACACATCGTCGACGCATGTTCAATCGCTGATGATAATTGCACATGCCAAAGTCATCTGCTAATCTTTCCATCGACAATTCAATATAATACAATAAAGATATTAATTATATTTACTAGCTCACACTATATCAGATTGGTAATATTTAACAAGGACCAGGATAGTAACACTTTCATATTGTTCGAGACAAATGGATAGTAACGCAAATCCAGCAGCAAGCAAGAAGAGTTCGTTAGTAAACGTCAGATCTGTAGTTTGTGAATTAGGTAAAAGGCTCGATACTATGGTCGCGGTATCCACGGTTCACATAAAAATATGCTAAAGCTACAAGAGTGAAGATTAGGAAGAGGAAATGATGACGTGCAAGGTTGGAATGCCTCGATTGCAAACAGTCAAGACCAGATTATCAAGGGAAAAGGTAAAAAATAGTTGTAGGAAACGATTCAGAAATCATCGCGCAATCCGGTATCAAGAGAAACACTTCAATTGTAGACAGTAGATTGGATTAAAATCACCTTTAAAGAAATTCGTAACCTGGGTATAGATATCAAGAGAGAAAAGGAAAGAAGAAAAAATACTTACAACATCAACCTAAAAAAAGTTCGAAGGGGTATTTCTAACTATCATCATGCTTACTCTTCTCACAGGTAAGATAAAAAGCCGTTGCTGATTTATAGCAACCAGCACCTAACCGCTACTCAACATCGGACTCGGCGCGACCGGAGCAGCAGCCGACTGATCAGTCGTGGTAGCAGCGGCAGTATACTGCCAATGCGCCGCCGCGTCCGCTCTCTCCGCAGCACTCAGCACCTCCTCCATAGTCTTGACCCTCTTCACCCTGGTACTCGGCGGCTCACCTCTTCCCAACGGTAAAGTCTTACTAGCTGTCGTCATCCCGTTCACCCGCCGTGATTCCCGGTCCGTATCCGGTTCAGCATACTCATGATTCTTCCGCTCCCGATCAAGCTCTCTATCCAATTCATCATCTTCTTCGACCAACCGAACCTCCTCATCGTCGACTATGGTGCTAGCCGCGGTTTCTCCCATAAAGGAATCACCCTCGTGGTCCGTGTGGCTGCCATTCCATACTTGTTGGATCAATTGACTCTGAAACTGCGGTTGATGCGTGGATACAGCGGACCTTGACGCCGGTCTAGATCCGCGATGCTGCGAGTGCCCAGGTGAAGACAAGAACATCAGAGATTCCACAGCATCTTGCTCCATCGTGAGCGTATTCGTCCGTACAGGTGTACAAGGACGTACCGCGCCCGAACTCGAAGGCACCGTCTGCGAGGATTGCTCGTCGGCGATGCTCAAGATATCAGTTGGGGCAGTGGAGATGTTTGACGTTGTGCTCATGTTAGACATATTGCTAAACGTCTTGGGCAAAGAAGGCGGCGGGAGTCTACCCCTCCTGGCTGGTAGAGTGTGATGCCCGGGACCGCTCGGCGATCGAGCGTGCTGACGGATGGGAGCAGCGGGTGCCAAGTGGCGACCGGGCGACAGATGAAACCGTGCAGCGAACGAATCCGGTGGATGAGATCCTTGCGCGGTACCCCGGACATTCGAAGGCAGCGGCGACGGTGGCGGTTTCACCCAGTAATTAGGATCCTGCTGTGAAGCAATATTGGCTGCAGGAGCCAGAAACATGGCCGAGGGATCGCTGGTCGTACGGGAATGGCGCCCTACCCGACTGTGCGGTGCACGTGGGCTGGGTGGAATCGGCAACGGCATCAAGGAGATACCTAACCCACCGCCGTAGCTATCAGCCGAAGTCTGGCGTTTGAGGGCCTGGCTGGCAGCAGCTGCTTGGCTTGATCCGATCGAGGCGGACGACATCAGCGGTGTGGCAATCGTACTCATGGATGGCGACTGAGATAGCCGGTTCTGCCTCTTTTCCACGATATAGTTCTCGACCTGGTCAAAGGTCTGGCCCTGCAGACCGTTCTGCATTTTGATCATGGCGTACGATAACCTCGAACGCAGTTGTGTCGAGAGCTACACATGTTTGCAACACGTAGAAACACCATTAGCACGCTACTGAATATTAAATCGCCTTAATATATAGCATACGCCCAAAGCATCGGGGCAATACCTCGCCTATCCGCTCCCGTCCATTTCGAGGAGACGCACTGCTGGGCTGGTAGGGCGTGGCGGGCAGCGACGTGCTGGAGGCCTTGATGGCCCCGGACGCGGTTCGCTTATTCCCGACGCTGGAATAAGGTGTGGTGGCTATAGCCGGTACGGTGTCTTCTGGAGATTCGTCGACCGGTGTCTTGACCTCCTTGCTGACCTGAGTCGGCGGGGTGGTCACCTTTTCGGCACCATCCTGCGACGGTATAGACAGCGGAGGTGTCGCTTTATCCGAAGCGATGGTTTGCAGCTGCTTGTCAGTGTCAACTGCGATTGTCTGAGCATCATTCGTCGGTAGCTGCTGCGGGACACTTGCAGTCTGCGTCTGCTGTGGTTGCGAAGGTGGCGGTGTTGATATTGTTGGATTGTGAGGTTGTGGTGGAGCAGCGGCGGCGGGGGAGTTGGACGGGTTTGACGCGTGGTGGAGAGCCTGAGCTTTAGCGGTTGCCAATGCCTCGCGAGCCAGTTCAGTTGCCTCGGCCAGCAGGTCGATGGGAGTCGCTGAGCCCTCGACAATGGTCTCACGCTGAGGCTCACCAGCCGGAGGAGCTGCTGCTGCTGCTGCAGAGGCGGTTGGAGTGAGGGAATCCATCGCCTGCCCCTCTTTCGCAGTGTATGAGACGCCCGAGTTATATCAGCTTTGGCGGTGCTCCGTCAGAACGCAGAACGCAGAACACAGCAACGGTGTAATTTAGAACGAACGGTACTTCGTACTTGTTGGAGGAGAGGGAATATAAGTTGGCTGCTTCTATTTCACGAAACGCAAAAAGGGAATCAGTCAGTTGCAAACCGTGCTTCTGCGAACGTGAACGTGATGGTTGGTTATTGTCGTGGTCGAAGAGGATATAAACAAAATAACAAGAGCGGTTTCTCCCTCGAAACGCCAGAGAAAAAAGAGAGTTTGACTATGTCGAAAAGGAAGTCCGCTGTCTTCTTTTTCTCCTCTACCGTGCCGAATAAAAAATTTGAGTCAAGCCGTGTTATTATTTTTTTTTCCTCTGTGGCTAGCGGCCGTGTGTGCGAGAAAAAGGCTCGTTGGTGGGGACCAGGGAGTCCCTCGTGTCTTCCTTGCAAGGTCTGTCGGCGTGTAAATCGGTGTACCACAGGCAATCAACCCGTGAACAGGAAGGGACGGGAAGCTAGGCTCGTTCGTCGCGGTCCGACAGATCAATCGGAGGAGAAAGAGAGGAGGAGAGGGCGATTGAGGGAGGTGATGATTGAGGAGGATGCTCCGGGAAACTCAAACGGGCGTCGTATTTGATTTGATATGGATTGCTCTTCCCTCCCAGCTCCGGCCGACCAACGGGAAGGTGTGAGAATAGCTATTCTCTGGAGGAAAGAGAACAGCCCGAGTCCACTGCGCAGACACGCTGGGGAAGCGAGGGATCAAACGACGGGAATCGAGTGCTGCGAACCGTACAGACGCGGAAAAACACGTTCTTCGACGGGTCTCGCATACACGTCCTCTCCAAATCCGCCGAGTTCACGTTCGCAGAAGAACGCTGCTCGGTAGCACAATAACTGAGGTAGTAGCATGCCAGCGGATCTCAGCTTACGGGTCAGGAGGGCAGCTCCCTGTGACACCCGCCGCAGCCATTCATATTCATTCGTTTGTTCAGAAGACGGGTGGTTGTATCCCAGCCATCGAGCAGCTCTTTTGACTTTCCGGCCTGACCTCGCGATTCAGGTTAGGCTCGTTTGCTCTCTTCTTCCTCTATACCCGCGAGGCAAATAAACACTTACTGACAAGAATAGATAAAGCTTAGAAAGAAGACTGCCTTGCTCAATTGACGGACTGCAGAATTCACTCCCGTCAAGAATGAGAACGAGAATCCGGTCCGATCTGAGAGATCTCCCTCGGGAGCTCCTTCTCCCAGGCACCACCCCCATCCCCTCTTTGAGGATTCCCGCATGGTGCAAGACGCAACCAAATTCGCAATCTGTTCGCCCGCATTACGTTGACCTTGTTTCGCATCCTCCCTTCCACCTTGTCCGTTGTTCGAGCTAGTGTTCGAGGCCCATGCAGCCTGTCAAATGCAGCCGATGCTCTGCACCGCGCCTGCTCACGTGCCGCCGTGCTCCGTCTTTTCTATTGGATGCTCTCTCGATGGTCCAGTAGCATCGGTGTAGACATCCCCTGTCGATGGCACACCGCTGCATGGCCATGCTTGTGTCCTGACCGTGCGCATTGTTCGACCGGTGAATTCTTGGGCAAGCTAGCCGAGTAGCGTTCTTCATAACATCTTCGATACCCGTTTTCTTCTCTACAGCGGTTCTGAGCACCGGCGTCGCAACTAGAATCTACCTAGATTTACCTAGATTCTAGGGTAATAATGGTACCCAAAGAAGCCTAGTCGGTCCGCTGAATGCACGACATCTCTGCTCGCCTAGAGATGACCCATTACTTTATTATTACCCAACATAAGCATGTAAAGACAATTGAATTGGAGATATCGAGGTCTTTACGAGTCTAAGAAAATGATCGATATCCTGCTATATCCCATCTCTCAGTGGCCAAATGAAAACCGAGAACGGGTCCCTACACAATGTGCTAGCCTTAGTCAAGCGAAGCCGGACCGGTCGACACGGCGGGGCCCATCTTGACACCCCGCCGTCCTGACCGCACCAAAACTTGGAAACGGACATCCGCGACGGCCCCTAACCACCAATCCTCGCCATGATGTAACAATATACCACCCGCATATGAATACACCCATCGCAGAACCTAGAATACTCGATTCTCGACGCCAGCCAATATCATAATCCGCGGATCCAATCGTTTCGGCATCACCTCACGAAACCATGTCGGATAATTCAGACCCTACGACAGCGACGGATTCGAATCCCACGGACGACCCTCTATCTCTGATCCCCAATTTCCCAGACTCGGACCCATCCTCATACCCCAAAATCACACCAGGCGGATCCCTCATCCTCGCATGGCAAATCCGCAATAAACGAGTCCTCCTCGTCGGCGGCGGAAACGTATTCACCCCACATCTACAACAAATCCACATAACATCTCACTAACCTCTCTCAACAGGTCGCGGCAACCCGTCTCGTCCACCTCCTCAGCGCCGACGCCGCAATAACCCTCACCTGCCCCGTATCCGGCCTCCACCCCGAAACCGCCCACCGTATCAAAACCCACCCCACCCGAATTACCTACCATCCGAGAAACTTCCAACCATCCGACCTCAATGATCCGACTATATCTCTAGTGTTAACCGCGATCGATGATCCGGCGGCGTCGAGTGAGATTTATACAGCTTGCAAAAAGTTAAAAATCCCGGTTAACGTCGCGGACGTCCCGCCCGAATGTGACTTTTATTTCGGGAGCGTGCACCGCGATGGGCCGTTGCAGATTATGGTTTCGACGAACGGGAATGGACCTAAACTCGCTGCGATGATAAGACGGAAGATTGCGGATGGGTTACCGGCGAATACCGGGGATGCGATCGTGAAGGTTGGGGAGTTGAGGAAGAAGTTGAGGAAGATGGCGCCGGGGAGTGAGGAGGGTGGGAGGAGGATGGAGTGGATGAGTCGGGTTTGCGAGGAGTGGAGTTTTGAGGAGTTGGCGGGGTTGGATGAGGGGATGATGGAGGGGTTGTTGAGGGGGTATAGAGATGGCACGGTGAGGAAGTACGATGAGGTCGTCAGGTTGGGGAAGTTGTTGGAGGCGGTTAGGATTGGTGAGGAGGGTGATGATGCTGCGATCTAGACTTGGGGGGGCTACGAAGGTATGTAAGACTATAATTGATACACCTTTGATTCATATCACGGTATACACGTAGCTCCGACTCTATGATATAGAATATCATCCGTTTTCTATTTGAAGGATGTTACCTAAGGTTATATATATAGGTATATATATAATCATGAATAATTTATAGAGAGAGTTTTGGTAATTCTGCCTTACCGCGGCACATTGCAAGCCCCGTCCTGTTCGTATCCGCGACAATTATCACGGCGATCTTATAGCAACCTGACATCGGACGTCGCAATTGAAGAAATGGCGCCACCCCGGGTTTCTACCTCCACTAGCTCATTAATTATCGATTCGCGCCGCCCTCCGGAACCTCATTTATGTGTGTCACGGCGGGTGTTAGGCTAAGACCAGTAAGAAAGTACTCATCAGCTCGCGGTAAGTTATCGTACCGCGTACAGCAAAATCTCACGGCACGGCCTGGGTTGCGAAGAAAAAAAAGGGGAAAATGTGATATCACAACTAGCTATTGTGCAGGATGCAATGCAGAGATAGAATTTAGGCTGGTTGAAAATGCACGATGCAGGGGAGATATTTTGTGCTCTTTTCTTTCTTTCGATTATATTGAACGCCGGCGCACCTTGAGGTGTTTGAATGGCAATGTCCTTCCTTTGACCTTTTTTCCTTTCTTACATTGAAGTTTATCTGCGGCGAGATGGATTTGGATGGTTTTCCATTTATGCTGGGTGTATGCACACGCACACGTGTCTGGGAGTTTAAAAAACGAGTGAATCAGGGGTGTTAAAAAAATGGAAAAAGTTATATCATTAAACTTTTTGTCACTAACAATACCACCTACCCACCGTAGGAAATCAATAGAAGAACCTGTCTACGAATTTTATTTTCGATGCGTGATGGGGTCTGAAGGACTGTGTTTACCGAAACTCTATTCCGGACGTTAATCGACTGACCGACACATATTATCGACTGCGAGTAAGAATCGCGTAATCAGAGTCCTTGCAACGGTGGTAATGGGTGGTGGGGGCCCTCTGCGACAATTAAATTTTTTATTTTATTTCGTTTCTCGTGTGTGTGATGCTTTGCATCCAACGGCTGAGCCGGGTTTTTAGCTTGATTGGACCTAGACGATTGATTTCAGGGACCTCCAGCTGAGTAAAAAGGGAGAAGGGGGGGGGGG